>OY783228.1:20131653-20738840 GCA_963678685.1 Patella ulyssiponensis
AATCAGACATCTAAACTCCGAATCGTCCCACACTAACCCCAATGTAACAATCTACTTAACACAATTTTCGAGGACAAGATTGAGGCATGAACTTTAGGATGTCCGGCCCTGGTGCCCCGGTCAGCTGAAGGGGACACGTAAATTATCTGAAATGTTACTTCATTTCTGAATGAGTAATCTATACTTGCAAATTGAAGCACAGTACTGGATGGTGGGTAAAAAACATAACAGATAACTTGATTTTGCGTGGGTTGGGAGTATCATTAGCCAGCAGCATTGTTACCAGGGTATGCAACTTTCTAAAACCTCTGGACATTTTGACTAAAGGCAGGAGATCCAACTGAATGTTTTCGGGTTTACGCAAAATTTGGAGAAATAATTCATAAACAATTGAAACAGATAACGAATAACGTATCGATACTTGTAGAGGAACTAATCTAACCAGATTTTATATGACGTATCATTTGGATAAGCGGGATCGCTCTTGAATCAATAAATATGCTTGTGATCGCATTGATAATATAATTTAGTAGAAAACATGAGTCTCATTCACACCATCTATTTCTATCGTGTAATCTGATTAGATTAGACCCACAACATGAGATGCTTTTACAAGATCATAATGTAATCACTGGCAATGGGTACCAATGCTATTCCTAGCTTCACGCTCATTCTCATCGTGCAGTTTATTGTGTGTCAAAATGGTGTAACAACTCGTTTCCAGGGTTCAGAAGTGCGATATCTGATTAGATTGACGGTGTCGATGGAGATTATTATTATAACTCTAAACCTTTTGTTAAAATAGTACTAAAGACACAGCCTTCTGTCTTGCTGAACATGGACTTATGCCAAAAAGTCCACAATCTTATATATGTAGGTAAAAATACTTATTGTTTATATTGAGCACGTGGTAATTAAGAGGAAAAGGAAACGGTGAATTTGGATATGGTTAAAAGGCAGAAACACTGTTCTTTACATTCCTGTTATTGTTTTGCTTTCGATCTTTCATAGCAACAGTTGGCTTCTATAAATGTCTAGGATGACTTTCAGGAATCGTTTATACGACTTTCAGTTACCTTCAAACTATATTAACAATCTAGTGGCGTGCTGGGGTTTGGTGATGCCCAAGGCCCAACCACGATTGTAGGCCCTGGACTTCAGTATAACGTATAGGGTTAAAGGGGAGGGGGAGACATTTAAAATACGTAAAACCCGATGAAAAATATTGTTAAACAATTTAAATAGGACAGCCAATACAACACATGAAATGGATGCCTGGACCCCCCCCCCCTCCACACATCCCATGACACGCCATTGTAACAATTCGGGATGGAACACCCACCATTTTACATATATTAAGAGAGCACACCCATCTACTTCTGGGTATTATATATATCTTAATACTTGTGATAACCATATGCATTTGATTATTATATTTTCATATCTTAGTAGATTTATTAATAATATTTAAGATTATCGTTAGAGTAGTGTTTAAAGAATGCCTTTCTTGTTTGAGATTATTTATTAATTTACGTGTTTTCATGCCTTTGATCCACTTATTTCATATAAACAATATTGCTTTATATTTCATGTAGTTTTAAATAATGTGTTATTATTATAGCCCGAACCCTTGAAACCAACAGAAGTTTGCATTAAATAAAGCTATGTTTATAGATCACAAATACTGATAAAACCATAAAACCTAAATAGCTTGACTGTTAAACAATCAACAAACCATTGATCTTCAATTGGTGATCTAGGTATTAGAAAATGTTTTGATTCACATTAAAGGGCATATCGGAAAAACGCTATTCATATGTATTGATCTTTTTCTAAAAATTCGAGTTACTTTAGCCCGTCTGTTACTGCTTTGGCTTTTCAATCGCTGGAGAACAGAGTATAAAGAGGTAACAGTCATACTTCTAATAACCTTTTATTCTCGAAATGACACAGTTTGTGTCGACTGGGTTTTAAACCCCATTTCGTTCTTTCTGTCTCCCTAATCACCTCGACCAACACACACACATAAAATGAAATACCTACACCTGTTCTCAACCTAATGACGAAATTAAACAACCCCTAGGAACTATAAAATCTTTCACAGGGGGCATCAATTCATAGAGCTACTGCCTATTTACAATTTAGCAAACCACTTTTCAGTGCCAGTTTTATATGAAGAAGAAAAAAAAACCCAAACAACATGGGTGTAGCTAAATGTTGTAACTGAAACCTTAAACATATTCATCATTTTAACGATTTAATGAATGTGTTTTGGTAAAGTTGGTTGATTTACAATATGTAGAGAATATTGTACCAGTTTTCACTATTCGTCTACTAGCAACACATGTGCCATTAAACTCATTACCTATAATTGTTGTAAACGAGCAGAAGAGTTAATGGGAAAATCATATTGTAGATAGGTAAATGTAGCTTTATATTCATTTAATAGTCAGTATATGTACGTATATTAAAGTGTAAACGGTTGTGCTTCCAAAACAAAAAAGGGAATTCTGTGACTTTTAATTGATAGGTAATTGTCTTATCGATTTGTTAATCAAATTGAGTAAGGAATTACTGTCACGGATTGTGTAACCGAAATGCCGTTTCAGGTGTGGTAATACGATTTGACTTGCAGCCAATTAATATTTTGTCCACCACATGGTCAATCACCCACCCACACGCTATATCATTCTTAATAGGATTCGTGTATATTTACTGTTACACTTTCATCAACAAATGAGAACAAGTCAACAGTTGTTGATGAATTAACTCGGTTGTCTTAGTTGGTTTCTTAGGTTATATTCACCAGTTGATACCATACTGTTTCCACCAAATACCCCAATGAAGTATTTTCATTTGCGCTCGAACTACAATCTTTTGAGAATTTCATATTAGGATAAACTAGAAATCATTGCGGTTGACAGTAAATGTTATTTCTGAATGGCTATCTGAGCCAGAAAAAAATATTTATGTCACCTTATTTTTTCAACATAATTTTTATTTTATTAGATCGTTATAACCAAATCCACTGAACGAATTAGACTAAATTTACAAAAACGAGGCAGCACCCTCAACATAATTTTTTTTAAAAATGGGGTTCCACATCCTATTTTCTGCACTAACTGGGTTCACGAAAACGGACATATCCCGTACGCCTCGGCGTACTCTTATCTTGAATTCCAGATCTCAAGGATTCTTTGACGGACACGCCTACGTGCAAACTGGGACTCTCGACACTGTCCTTTCCTGCACCACTAACAGCGGGCAACGACGCTGGAAAATCTCGGAAAACCTACTAGGCCAACACCGAGATCCAAACCCCGACATTCTCTTTGTGAGCTAGCGGCTTCCTCACTGAACCACCCTGGCTACCGTCATCATAAAATACACAATGTCATCTCACTAATGCTACCAGATGTTTATAATAAGGTAGGAGGAGTCACTTGATTCGCTGTGCTGTCTATTAAGAATCCAATTAATGACCGGAACTAAACAAAGTAGCCATTATACCGGTCACAGACATCTATCTATCGGTGCAACAGGGCAAAATAATAAACGAATAAAGGAATAATTTAAAATGACTACCGAGAGATTCACGAGGAAAAAGACCAAATATTGTTTGCGAAACTATCGTTGAGCAAAGCAAACTTTAATCATGCAAAACATCAAACAGATTCTCTGGGATAAAATATTTTATATATTACACGTATAGACGTATAGACGTATATGCTATATGATCCTAAGGTTTTTTTGGTGTAATCAACTGAACTACCTATATTCTCCCTGGCATCTTTTTGATCTGACAATCTGCCATCTTTTATTTCAAATCTTAAAAACAATATTTAGAACATTATGTTATTTAGCTTGCTGCATAATAAACAGTTCGTGTTTCGGTTTTTTTATTATTATTGTCTACAGTTTTTTGTGTATAACGTGTATCTAGCTTGAACACAAACTGTTGAATACATCAACTTGGGTATATAGAAGTTTTGCCAATTTTTAGATCTAACAAATTCTTTATATTAGTTACACGATTGTTTTTTATTACTCATGTTCACGTACATGGGTACACATTGTTTACTCTTCTTTACACAACGGATAATTAAGTATGTGTTTTAAATGATAATCAAGACATTCTTCGGGTTACAATGTGTGTTACTTGGTATCTCGCATCTGTACTTTTTGACTCGTGTCTAATACCTAATATTTTAGAATAAAAAATGTGAACAAGGTATCAACTCTATTTGCCAAATCCCAGACAGGGCAGGGATAAACTGCCAAGGGACCTAAGATAATAGCAGCCTCGAGGACCACTAACGAAGTCAATGCTTTTTTGTTGTTTGGGGGCCCTTCTGGTCTTGCATTTGCGTGTTTTTGATGAATTGGCAAGGCTGCCCTTTGATATATTATATGATTGATGGTTTGGTCTCTTCGGGGTTTTGTACTTGGGATATACTCTAGAAAGCACAAGTTGCAGTTTATCAAAAAATCATCTCGCATCCGGGGGGAAAGAACCCACCAGACCCCACCTATCCACCCCTGAAGCTAGACGGAATATCTCTCTCTATATTTTATTCTATTTTTCGTTTCGATTGCAGGCTACGTGCGCCTCTCAAATATCCACGAATGCTGTCTATTACTGAATACATGATATTCATAGCTCAGTGAGCCGGATGTGGAAGTTTCAAGAACGGAAGACTGGTTAATCCATGTTATCGAAAACTTCTTTTAGTCTTCTCATAAAGTTCATAAGACACAATTGTTTTGCTAAGGCCGAATAATTTATAGAAAGCATAAATTCAACCACCTATTACACTAATTTGCCTTTTTGTATTTATGGACTTTGAATTGTGTGGTCTTTGAGATCGATGAAACCGTTGTATTCAAGTTCCTTGAATCATAAACAAAGATGGTTGGAGAGATCACAAAAAAACGCAAAAGCTGGACATGTGTGAGAAACTACATAATTTCTGTGTTATACTGTACACACGGGAATCTGAGATAGTTATGTTACAAGTTGACCAATGAATAAAGATATCAAATGCGCATTGCTGTAATTGGTTTCTAGAAATCAACATCGTCCCGAAATGGCTTAATTCAACATAGAAACACTATAATCTCACTTCTTATTCTGAATATAATTGACATTCAATGCTTGGGAATCCCACCCTTTGTGTTACAACTATGAAATCTACCTAAATATGCGGCTTTCCGCCTCTTATTAACTACGATTGTACTACGGACAAGGATATCCATGTTGTTGGATGAATGTAAAATATCATGTCGATCGGACGGACGTGAAATGACGGAGCCTTCGACTTTTTCGAAGAGCGTCACCCCAAAAACAAGAAGAACAAGATGAATAGCCGTTAGCGACCAGTTCCAGAACGGATGGGTTCAATCGATATTGCCGTACTGCTTCTCTATCTTTTTTTTACAAAGCCATAGGGCAATATTTTCGGCAGTAGGGCATTTGTACCTCTACTCACTAACACCATACCACAAAATATCCAAAGTACACACATAATGTATTGTTTCGCACACCCTTGCCTTAATAGAAATTGTTTAACAAATAAAAGACCGTGAATCAATAGTTTATGTTATGAAATGGTATACCACAATATTTATTAGATTGAATATTAACCTGAATTTACAGAAACAGCTTAACTTATTATAATAATTCAATAGCTTCGAGTTCACACAGTGAAACATGCGGTGGTGCAGTTGCTGTTGGCATTCCTGGATAATTGAGGCTATATATACAATCACCTGGTGACGTTCAGAGTATGAATAGTGCACATCTGATAACCATAATACACACAGACGTGCACACAGATGGCACCAGCCGTCTACACTAATGTCTGAGCAAACAATATATAAACAATCATATTGCAAATTCATTATGCGATAAAGGCCTCAAAGCATATTTTGGACGTACTAATATCTAAACGGTTAGTCAGGCCATACAATAGAAACATGGGTTATTGGTTTTTGATGACGAAACAGCAGTCGTATGAGACAAACCCAGAAGTGCTCCCTTAAATGGTAAAAGTGGTACCAGGTGTTTCAAATAGGGTGACTAAACACCATATCGTCCATTACACCACGCATTAATACTGAGATGCTATAATATTTGCATGACATTAAAAATAAGCGATTGCACATATATAACCTTAGACACGTCGTTTTGTGTATATACACTGTAGTTAGGGTTGGGTAAATAATAGCTTAATTGCAGTTATCCAATAATGACTTGTGGTTTCTATGGCCATTTTGGACACTGAACACGAATCCGTCGAAATTTTTACCTTAGGATGACCTTTGACCCTGGATAATTCAATTTTTTTCAGAATGGCGGCCAAATTTCACGTTTTGGGTCTTATATATCATAAACATACCGTCAAACACCTCTATTTATAGGTTTTAGAAGTAGGAAAGAATGAAAAACAACATTTCAGAACAGAATCCGTCGGAATTTTTAACCTAGGATGACTTTTGACACTGGAAAATTCAATTTTATTCAAATTGGCGGCCAAATTTCATGTTTTGGCTCGAATATACTGTCTCATACCTCCATATATAGGTTTAAGAGACAGGGAATCATGAAAAATAACATTTAAGAACAGTTGAGAAGTATCTAAGCTTTCAAATTGTCAAAAGCTACGAAAAATCATGAGAAGAGCGTCATTTTGTAGCAAAATTTGACAACTATTTTTAATTCAGTAGGCTACTTTCCAGATTGAAACGGTTGACATAGTAAACAAATTTTCACCCAACAGTTCAGTTTATATCACCAAGTACTCCTCTAAGAAGTAAATCAATGTCAATAGCAACGTCACTTTCTGGCCATAAAGCGTTCTTTATAGAGTTCCGTAATTCTACCAATTTGAGTTTCTTCATTTTGAAAAGACGTGTTTCGTGGTCTTTCACACGTCGCTGTTGTCTAATATCAAATGCAGTTGTTAGCCCCGGGTAGTTGATTTCTTGAATTTGTTCTTTTTTGCTAAGACTAACTTTTTACACAATTTAAGAGTAGCCACAATGTCCTTTAGTTTTCTTGCTGCCCATGTAGCTTCCGGCTTACGGGTCAGGCCCATTGCCACCCCTCTTGCTTCTCTGCGAATGATCTTTTAGTAGATTCGGCTTTCTAGTCCTTGAGTGAAGAGGAGCGGCAAGAGATGTGGAAGTGGGCCCATAAGTCAGATGCTTCAGTGGCAGCAGGAAAACTGGAGATAGACATTAGGGCTACTCTGCAATTGATGTAGCAAAATAAAAAAGACGCAATTCAAGACCCGATTACTTCAAACGATCGATTAGTGCAAAGAGCATGGTGGACCACAAACAGCTGACAGTCTTTAACTTGTTGACAGGAATTTGACTACCAGAGGGCTGAGGCTTTCAACTGTATCTGGTATTAGACAACAGCCACGTGCGAAAGACCACAAAACACGTCTTTTCAAAATGAAGAAATTCAACTTGGTAGAATTACGGAACTCTATAAAGAATTTTTTTATGGCCAGAAAGTGACATTACTATTTACAATTATTGACTTCTGAGAGGAGTATTTGGTGATGTAAACTGAACTATTGGGTGAAATTTTGTTTACTATGTCAAGCATATGAATCTGGAAAGTATTGTTTAAAAAAAATGTCAACTTTGCTGCAAAATGACATTTTTTCTCATGATTTTTCGTAGTTTTGATATAGTTTGAAAGATCAGAAGCTTCACAACTGTTCTGAAATGTTGTTTTTCGTGCTTTCCTACCTCTATAACCTACATGTAGAGTTAATGAATCTGGAAAGTATTGATACTAAATATAACTGTCAAATTTTGCTACAAAATGACGCTCTTCTCATGATTTTTCGTAGCTTTTGACAATTTGAAAGCTTAGATACTTCTCAACTGTTCTGAAATGTTGTTTTTCATGATTTTCTGCCTCTTAAACCTATATATGGAGGTATTAGACAGTATATTCGACCAAAAACATGAAATTTGGCCGCCATTTTGAAAAAATTGAATTATCCAGGGTCAAAGGTCATCCTAGGTCAAAAATTCCGACGGATTCTGTTCTGAAATGTTGTTTTTCATTCTTTCCTACTTCTAAAATCGGAGAAAACCAAGGGAGGTTGGACAGGAGACCCTATTCCTTTTCAGGTTCAACCGGGGATTCGAATCCGCACGTGTTGACCCAATGACAGACCGCATGATACAACGCGCACGTGTTAACCATTCGACCATCCAACCCCAATCTAATATAAAAATACCCCCAAACTGATCAATAAAATAGATCTGTGAGACCACAGCCATATCAACCGATCGTCAATATTGGGATAACGACTAGGCATATATTCACATTCCACTCAGACTGAATCATAAACGGGTGATATCTGGACTGAGTTTTATTTACGTGTGATCTATACATGGATCTATCATTGGTATATTATTACATCAATATCACACATAGCACGCAACACAAATGACTGATAATCTATAAAACGAAGATTCTTAATGATTCTCACTTGCTTCAATTTAGGATTATATAGCATCGTGATTATCATTCATATACAATAGAAATAACAAACTATGAAATATTTCGTGAGTAAAAAATGAAATCGGTTACAATTGGCATCGCCTATGCTCTAGACTATAATACACATTTATTGCTTAGGTATGTCGACATTGTTATTTGATGTTTGTTATGTTAGAATTAACACCAGTATGTTATGTTAGAATTAACACAATTACCAGTTTGTACTGGATTAAAGACAATTACCCGTGTTTCGTAATAAATATGTTTATCGTAACAAGTTGTTTTCATAAACGACATGAGCATATTTAGGCGAAGTGAAAAATTATCAACATCAAGTTTCGTAATTATATCTCTAAAGTGTAAGAAAAGCATAATTAAAACTAGATTTCAAGTACATTTCGTTTTGTTTGTTCTATATCAACCTGATGGCTATACCCAATCAGATCATCTCTTACAAACATTTTAGTTCTAAATCCCCAAGATTCACCACAAACGGAAGCTATATACAGATAAAATTATTGGCTGGTGTGTACGTTTGCAAAATAAATATGCCAGATGGCAATGAAATACAACATATAACATCTACTTTTAATGAGATTGGAAAACAAAAACCATTAGCAAAAGTTCTCGTAAGGTATTCTAGTTTTCTTCCACAATTTCCTCTGTCATTTAATCCCTATGTGATGGATCTTTTTACAAATATCCAATTTCGAGATATTCACTCAATCTATCTATTAAGCCTCATGGCATAATATCTAGTATTGATAATCGCTAAATAATCCAGCTATGGATTAAAGCTAAAGTAAGTACGAACAAATTATGATAATCTATATATTTATTATAGTCAATATCAGTAATCACAAATTAATCTTGTTTATAACGAAATGAAATGAAATGGGGTTGAACGTCCTACTGTTCTGATCCTGACTGGTCCAGTGAAGACGGGTATACGCCATACAGTGTGCTATGAGGGAAATTCTACTCGGGCCAATGTGTACACTGTACCTCAGTATCTCGTTCCATCTCAACGACTAGACAGTTGTCCTTGTCAGGCCCTCCGCCCTGCACCACTGACAATAAGAAAACAAGTCGGAAAAATCCGACGAACTCAAGGCTAGCGAGTCAGCCTCTTAAGCACTTGGCCTGTTATAACAGACATAACATTATAACTAAGGCCAATAAGAACAAACATAGCCTAATATTTCTAGTCTTTAATTTGAATGCATGGCAAGATGTCATTTAAAACCTAGAGACATGGCCTACGTTTTCTTTCAATTTTGCACAGTTCAGCTTCCAACGATAATATCAATCTGAATAATTATTACAAATCCAAAAATAAAACAAGAATGAATGTCTCGTTTCTTATCTTGAATGTAATATAATAATTAACCAGTGTCTGTACGCCATATTTAAATGTTGATAGATTATCACACCTTGTAAATCAATGCAAATAAAAACGCTATAAAACAATGGCTGACGTCTTTAACGTCATTACACTACACGCTAACGGGTAGCTCGATCAAATTGTCCACGACTAGTTACCAATTACCGCCTCTGTTATACATGTAATTCAATTTTCCAATCAAAGCTGATATATTGATATATGTTAAGAATTACAGTGGTGTAATCCGTAGACATCTCCAATTTAGGGTCGTAACATTTGCCAACAATCGGACAATAGAATTGATAGACTTGTCCCAGAAAGGCGACGTTGCACTACCAAAACAATTGTACTATGGCTATGGACACAAAGCTAGAAATAACCACACTGATATGCTAGTTATTATAGCTTATATAAGCAAGACCGATTAATACTGTTTATAATCCAGAATAGCTAATACTAGCAAGACCGAATAATACTGTTAATAATTTACGTAGATATAGCTAATAACAGTAAGAAGAGATTATAAATGTATATAATACAGCCAGTAATTGTAGCTAATATCACTAAAACAGATTATACCGTTTACTATCTACCTATTATCATAATTAAGGTCATTAAAATAAATAATATCATTTATAAGCCATATAAAATTACAGCTCACCTAGTATTATAACAAATATCATTAAGAACAAAGTATACCTATAATCACTTATAGCTATTATCCGTAAGATGCTCTGTGTATTAGTATTATAGCGCAGGTAAAGTTGTAGGAAGAACAAATTGCCTTATTAATAACTTACAGCTACTATTAGTAAGAACATAGCTAGTAGCGGTAAGAACAAATTTACAACTAATATCAGTAAGAACTAATTATACGATTTGTAATCTACATGAAATCATAGCTATTATCAGTAATAACAAAATATACTATTCATAATCTATATAATGGTATAGCTTATTTATAGCATTAAGAACAGATGATACTATTTATAGCTTATATCAGTAAGAACAGATTATAATATTGCGTTATAGCTAATATTAGTAAGAACAAAATATACTATTTGAAAAGATTATATTATCATAACATCCTAGCTAATATCAGCAAGAACAAAATATACTATTTGTAATCTATTATATAGCATAGCTAGTTGTGATAGCTAAAATCAGTAAGAACAGATTACACTATTAATAATCTGAATAAAGTAATAGCTAATATCAGTAATTATTCTATTCATAAGATTCTACCTTGTTATTATGGCTGATGCAGGTATATTTATCAATCTGTGACTATTATATACGGGTCGGGTCAATACAGGATATTTCCATTTACTATTAGACAAATCATACACGTGGTTAAAATTGGATGGGTGATAATACAAATATGAACATAGCATAACGGAAAATATAATTCTATTTAGTTACACCCTTCTATGATTATATTATCATAACATCCTAGCTAATATCAGCAAGAACAAAATATACTATTTGTAATCTATTATATAGTATAGCTAGTTGTGATAGCTAATATCAGTAAGAACAGATTACACTATTAATAATCTGAATAAAGTAATAGCTAATATCAGTAATTATTCTATTCATAAGATTCTACCTTGTTATTATGGCTGATGCAGGTATATTTATCAGTCTGTGACTATTATATACGGGTCGGGTCAATACAGGATATTTCCATTTTCTATTAGACAAATCATACACGTGGTTAAAATTGGATGGGTGATAATACAAATATGAACATAGCATAACGGAAAATATAATTCTATTTAGTTACACCCTTCTATGATATAGATAAAATGCATCGATGACATCAAACCCTTTTTTAACTGGAAACAAACACGTTACTTAAACAATATATCCAAATACACCCCCCCCCCCCGGCCGGTAAATAACTTGTTAAAGTTTGACCAAATCACTATCAATGTAATAAAAAAGAGAGATAAAATATACATAAGTTTGTATCTTGTTATTGAAATAACATACAATAACATATGTATTTATATAGACTCATATATAAGTATATTTGATATTAACATTGTATGTCTATGTTAGAAAATATTGTTTACATTAGACTAAGATTAACTTGTCTTCATATTCTGTCAATGTAACATAAAAATATCGATCTATGATTTAATATATAGAATATTATTCATGAAGATCCACCAGACGAGTAATAAAGTAAATATCTTACAGATCTTATATAAAGAATTGAATAACTCATCATTTTCATTGAATCACATTTAGCTCGAAAAACACCAGATTCGTCTGAATACATATTTTTACAAACATGAAAATTTTGATTGAATAGGATCTTTGACATTACACGATATCTAAATATATGTATACTGCATACGATATTGGATTTGCTTGAATCTAGGGACAGCTTGATTTGAGATAGATCTATTTCAAAGTATAAATGAAATTAAATGCCAAGTCAGCTTAACCTTGGTCATTTCTTATATCGTTTAAAACACTGCAAGTGTACATGTACGTGCACAACTAAACAATTGAAATTAATAGGGATTTAGCGTCCAACCGTCTGTTTCATCTGGGTTAATTTAGTATGAGAGAGAGAGAGAGAAATGGGGTTTAACGTCCACTCGACACAACTAGGTCATTTCGGGACTAACATATGGTTTTTAATTTTATTTCAAGAATTCGCTTGCGCGTAGGAGTCTTTAGCAGTGGGAGGAAACCAGAGTGCCCGGGGGAAACCCACGAGGTTGAGAAGGCGCCCCTATCTCCATGCCACATACGCTCACACTAGGGCTCGAAACCACAGCCGCAAGCCAGAGGTGACCGGCCAGCTAGAGGTCGAAGCGCGACACTCTAGACCACTAGGCCATCCCAACCCCCCTTAATTCAGTATGTAGCAGCGCTGCGGCCTACACTTATATTGAATTTCAACTGCCGAGGTTTGTTTTTACGTGCACGTCAATGTGTACACCGGTCCTGTCCGAACGACTATACGATGTCCCTTGCAATACCCCCTGTCCTGTCTTACTGACAAGGAGGACACACGCTGAAAAATCCAGATGATCTTTCTCGACCTACGCAGGAATCGAACACGGGACCTCCAGGTTAGCGAGCCGGCGTCTTACTCACTTGAGGCGTTAAACCTCATTTCATTCCAATTCTTACTCACTAATTGACAGCAGCTCCCGTGTAGTAAACAAAATCATTATGACTCAACAATATTCGTTAAAAACCCCCGTTGCAAGTTGGTATTTGAAGTCAATACGAAACAAATCCCATGGTTGGCGTAAGCTTTCTTTGAAAATCAACCGGAGTCTTCCCCTTATACAACCTGATTCTTGTTTTCGTAACAAAGGGACACAACACAAAAAGCTGTAGAGAGAAATCGTTGAAGGTCATAGACTACTTCCTCGTATAATTATAGCCAGACATGATCAGATAAAAAGTCAAATCTATAGAGTCTAAATACGAATTGTAGACGACAGACGGGAAGATACACAAACATCTAAGTATGTTTACTTGTCGAGAAGCGTAAATAATATAACATTTAGGGCAAACAACGTCTAGTCATTCGGGTGGGACCAAAAACAGAGATTTCGTATACCCGTTTGGATGCATGTAAAAGAACCCTTGACAGTTGGGATTCGAAATAAGAATAGACTGTTGCCTCACTATTCGGGAAAAAATTCCCTCATAGCAAAAACGTGGCGCATTCTCGTCTTCGCTAGCCCGGATGATACAGAAAACTAGGACGTTAAACCCCATTTTACTTCATTCGTTTTTTCATGTTAGTTATCTATTTTATACCTTATTTACACACTTGTTTGTGTTATATATATCTATATGTAAATGGTAAAGAATTAGAAACTGGTTTTTGAGCATACCATTAAGGCAAAATGTGTATTCTGCATATCAATGTTTAAAGTGAACTTGCAGACAGCATATCCATGACATCACACCTTGGCCAATAACTTTCTTTAAGTATGCTAGATATCAGTATACAATCGATGTGTTGTTTTCTCGCGATGCACCGAATACATGAATATTGCCAGGAGTTCAAGAACTACTTGTAAATCCAGATACTGTCTAACGATTGGAACTAAACATCTGCCGAACAGCTACTTTTAAAAGAATGTCCCCTTTGTGATCTTTTAATTTGCACCTCACACTCTTTGATTTGATATATACCACCGTGAGTATCCAATATTAAAGATTTACCTTACCGTCTATGACGAAGACTCAATATATCGAGGGTGATCATGACATTTTCGTTCACAATCAATTAAAGAACGAGACAGCAATAAAATCTTGAACTATTTCAGGACGATATCTTTAATCATTTAGTGCCTATTTCCTGTTTAACGAGTGATGTATGAACTTTCTACACTATATGTGTGCACATGGATTAATTCTTTATCGTTAAAAATCATTCTTTAAGTTTTAACACACATAAAACATATATTTCGTTTCTTTCTTTTCGTCCAAAATATCGTTTTACCTATCTTCACTATAAAACAACCGAAACGAAATATGTTTATCTTCCAAGATATGAACAATTTATTAGCAGAGGAATGCAAGGTTTTGCATATAAGTGCAAGCATAGGTTCGAGTTAAACAATTAAAATAAAGATGAGCCTACTATAAACGAGTGTCGAAACATTAGGCGATTTTCCATGTTTCAAAATATCTTTATCGGGACGCTAGTAAGTTCATTCGTGGGGTTAAACGTTTTCGCTTACAGACAGGGCGATATCGCAGAAAAATCCCTGAACGAACTGAACAAAATCCTTCTAGAGTGGTGGGTCGCTGAATGTGGGGGGTGGGGGGTCGCAAGATTGACGTTTATTATAGTACCTACAGATGGTGTCATATTTCATTATCTTTAGTAAATGAATTGAAAAAGACGTTAATCGATTTTACTAGTTTACGGTTTTCTTTGATCTTATTTATTATCTTTGTGTCGGCGAATTCTATTTTTCTAATTCTATACCAAGAAAAACCAAAAATCGATATGTGTACAGACAATGGAATGATGATGTATTTTATCTAGACAGTACTTTATAGTTATGGGTTAAAGCTGACCATTATCAGAAGCAGGTATTTAGGCACTGCTTAGATATACGCTTAATTCAATGGTGGATATGAAGCAGTGTTTCTGATTTACAAATGAAATGAAAACCCGAGGTAATGAAAACGAGCGATTTACAAAGCCTTGCATTTTAAATAGCAATGTTTTATGCTATTTAAAATAGAACCTATGAAGATTCAATTAGCCCCAGTCACATTAATGTTGTCACATCCGAACACCATGAAATGCTTAAATAAGCGAGTTCTTATTGACAATATCTGAACATCATTAATTATCAGAATGCATTTGTTTGTCTGTGCTAAACTTGCTATTCTCGGGTCTGTAGGACTACCTCTGAAGATGGAAGTGAACATTCTCCCATTATGGATAAAATCAACGTGTCTGTGTAACAAATGACAGAATAGTTTTATGATAACATCCTTTGAGTTGAATGCAGCTAATTCTTATGGGTCGCAACGCATTTAATGGTGTAACATGAACGTATATTAACGGCAGTCTTTGGCGTCTGGTTATTACAGTCTACATCAGCAGTAATCCCCAGTGGGTTGTGTTTAGCCTCGGTCACCGAGTTGCTTCATTATAAATGGCACCCGAAGCATTCTGGCACACGAGGGGTTTGCCAATTTTTTAAATTTTCATTGTCTTAAACACGGAAACCAGAAGCCCCACTTTGACTGTAAGATATCCACACCAATGTTGATTTAAATTGACCAATAAGTCGTGTTTGCAATGTCGAAGACCGTGGATGATACCGAGTTAAAGTATTGGCTCCTCTAATATAAGTTGCAGGTCATTAGTGTGTCCAAGGACAATAGGTAATATATTATTATAATATGGATATAAGAAATGTAAAATAATAAAGACAGCGGTTGTGTTTTAGAAAGTAAGTAAGTGATTGAAGTTAGCAGATGTTGTTATCAATCGATATAGATACACCACACATATATATATCTAAACTTCTGTTTCTCGACCACCATTAACTAAACTTTAAACCACGTGTTCTCAAATATCAATATGGAGGTCATTTTGTTCTCTATCGATCTAAAAATCATTAAATATCTTCCCATATCATTCTGTGTGCAATAAGTGCAATTAGGATCCCTTGTTGAAAGGTCAATGACATCACGTCCATTCCACGTTTCTGTGTGTGATTGGCGGACAGTGTATTTATTTATGTATAATTATGGGATGGAATCGGATCATTTCCTTGCAGTCTAAAAGATTATTCCATGAATGAGATGAACCGGAAGGATAATTTACGCTAAATTATAGCCAATTATAGTTTTGATAAATAAACTACTAGTTTGCTGAATGCTTTACTACATGTGTAGTCTAAAGCCGCCATGTTTGCATGTTTAATAAACAAAATAAGTAAAATTCTTATCCATTATCCAGTTTAAGATAATCTGATTTGACCTTGACCTCCACCTACTGCTGCAGATGTCATGCACGTAAGACTCCATTTGTTGTTTAAGACCATTACGTTTAGGTGATTCCACGTATATGTATTGGTGAGGTCGGGGTTATTAAGTTTTAAAAAATTAGAAATATCAGTTAAGATTTCTCAGCAGATTACAGGCTGTTTATCAAAGAAAGGAATAAGGATCATAAGATTAGATTATCGTATTACTGAGTTACGTTTCGATTATGCTTCTTTAGAATTGTATTCCCAATTAAATTACTAAATAACACTGAAAAAATCTAGACCGTCATAAACGGTTTGTGACCTTTCTATTGTTATTTAAACTCATTATTAGCGACGTAACAGATCCTGCAATTAATATATCGGTACCTACGTAAACGTTTTGGACAAAAATGGAATCATCGATGTTGATCATTAAGACGGATTCACTTATTTTACTTTCGTTTCTTTAATGAACAAAAAATGTGTGTTTGATACAAGCTTATCACCAGCTTCATTCATATCAATTAGCATATGACTCGCCTACGTCAGAGTTTGTTGAAGAATTCTACACTATATTTACATGTATCATATCCAATCATTCTTTCTCTTGATGGATATGTTTGAATGAACTACCAATTCCTGAGAAAAAAGTAGAGCACGAATTACTTGGCATAGAAACCTGTAATTAACACCAGAGAAAGGTATTCTTACAAAAATAACTTTTACTTATGTAGCTACATAGTCTACAATTTGATAATACGGTGTCTATTATCGTGTTTCCATCTATTGCATTAATGAATTTCACTAATTAAAAGGGATCACATGCAAATAGATGTGTTACTTGATGTTTATGTGTATGTAATAAAAATATATTGTACTTATGTGTCTAAATACGATTTGATAATATGGTGTCTATTCTCAAGTTTGTATGAATTGTATTAATAAATTTCATTCATTAAATGAGATCACATCCATATAGATGTGTTACATAATGTTCATATATTAGAATATTACTATTTATATGTGATAAAAATAAAGTTTACTTACGTAGCTATAGAGGATTTGATAATATGGTGTCTATTCCCACGTTTCCATGTAGTATATTAATGAATTTCATTAATGTGACCCCATGTACATAGGTGTGTCAATTAATGTCTATATATTCGAATATTATTATGTTATGTGTGATTAGATTTAATCATAAGAAATAGTGTATATATTATAATATATAAACCTGTATATAAACCAGGTAAGTATAGAATAGCCAGGTGTTTTAATAAGTGAACCTATAAGTCAAGCAGTAAGTAGGGGTTCATTGTAAGTTATTAGACAGTCGGTCGGTATGGATTTTACAGAAAATAGACTACAACTTGTTCTATATTGCCTGGAACAACAAAAGGTAAGGTTTGGGAAAAGAAGTGGCAACACGTTGTATTTTGCCAATATAAGCTTACATATAGCCTCCGTACGAGTTATTAGAAACTAAAATAGCTTTAAAACAGAGATTAATTCTGGAAGAAAAGAAATAAATGTTTACCTCGATCGTCCAAAAACTGGCCCCCGACAGCATTTAGAAGACACAGGGTGAAAATAAAGATAAATTCCAGGATCCCACACGACATATCGCATATTCTTCCACCTAGGTTAACACACTATCCTCCATGTATACATGTATAGTCATAGGTTGTTCTTCTGGCGTGGAGGACATAGCGCATGCGTACGTTCATTTCCTCGTAGTTTATTGTTCCCATGGCAGCAAGAGGAACGCTTAAACCGAGCGCGTGTTACCAACAGCATGGGATTATGATTAGTGACATAAGAATCTCTTTTGAAAGAATTAAAACGATATAGCTGTAGATTAAGACGTCAACCTACCGCCGAGTAATTAATCGACTTTAGTGCGATATGTTTGTTTTTTTAACACTTTTCCTGAAATCTTGTAAAAAACATGTAACATATTATAGGTAGCCAGAGAGTAAAGTGATTAAAGGATTATTCCTGACAAATTTATCCATGTATAAGAGATTAACAATTACAGCTGTAGAGTCGGGTAGACGATTCCTATTTTTTGGTGTTACGTGATTAGGTGTTAACTAATTATACAGGTCAATATTAGATTTTGTGTATTCAATGGTAGAAACTTGAAAATCTAAAAATCTCAGGTTATTTTAAGACTAACATGTGGCTATTTTCATATATTCTTGTTATACATTCGCGTTCACAAACTCCTGTCAAATTCTAACGATCAATAATTAACCAGGTCTACCTACGAAATTAGCATGCCATACCTCAAACATGTCAACACCCACAGACCTCAGCCAAGCGGCTATAACTGAATGTTTGATGGCACCAATGCCCTGACGAATTTAGAATGTACGGTAACGTGTGTGTTAAGAAGTTATCAAATGTGCAGGGATATCTAACATAGGGCTGACAAGAAAAATCCTTTGGATTATCGAGGTTTACGCATAGTATACTGTCCACTGAATTACCCTCTTGATTATAGATGTAAGTATTGCAAGCACAGTGTTTCCACTGTGAAGAGTCCTATAGGCAAGAACACAGAGGTGAGGTACTTCACTAACAAATGACCCATTCCCACTCTCCATTTGGCATTATTAATTAATGATCCGCTAATTCAACATAAAACTTGGCACGCTTGCACGATTACGTCTCGATTGCCGGACATTTCTAAGGTGGCCACGATGCCGCCCTAGTCAGTTCATCATCCGTAGTACGGTTGTAAATGTTTTCTATTTTATTTGTTAATTAAATATGTTAAAATTTGATTTACAGAGATTTAAACAGTTTCTGCCAAATTCCTGTTTTTTTATCTTTGAAAGACATATTGTTGTATTATTTGCTAAATCTATATTGACCTTACGCCAGAAAAATCCTCTGTATACTGATAAGACAAAGTCCTCTAATGATATTGAATTTTTTTTCGAGAAAGTAGAGTTTTATGTGGGAGATTGCCTAGAAACTAAAATGAAGAGGCAATAAACAATAAAAGCAATACGGCCATCAAGTAAAGCCATCACTGAAATTAGTATTCCATTTCAGCAAAATGCCAATTACCACGACTCCATCTTGACCCTTTGCCATTTGTCTTTAGAAATAATCGACATGAAGACACACAAAATCGAATAGTAATTTCATGAAAAAGATCATGGTTTTTTATCTGTCTGTTGACTGGAACAAGAGACCAATTGCTTGACAACTGGAATACACACATATCAAGTATGTAAAGGGACTAGATTAAATTCTCTACGGCAATCGACAAATTAAATGTTGTGATTTGACATGGTTTACATACTCATCATCAATATTCTTGACTTATGACTTATACTTATTGTATCTATCGGTACATCTCTTAACGCTACAAACATGAATGATTGTCATGTGCGATGTAGGCGAGCCCGTAGCCAGCTCATAAAATTGGGTGGGGCTACGGAATTTTTTGGAGGGCCTGGGGATGAACGCTCCCAATAGTAAGTGCAGGAGGACCGCACTACACGAAAAACAAAAACCTATAAGATTAACCCGCGGAAAATATCAAATCAAGTGAATGGATCCGGGGGCCAGCCGTAAGCGTCCACTGCGCTGTACATTCCCGGGCCTGTTATGGTACAGGCTTCACTAAAAATGATTTGAAAAAAAAAGAGGTAACAGAAATAATGCGACCGATCTTGACAATGGTCGTCTCTTCAATGGCGATAGTCTGCCAGTTGACGTCAGATGTTAGAACGTCAAACAATTTCAACAATAAGGGCGATAATCCGGATAGAATCTCGGAAAACGCTAAAATAATAAGTGTAGTGAGCAAACAGGAGCAAAACCCGACAACGAAAACATTCTGCAGTACGAAGGGCTAAAACTCTACTCTAATAGTAAGTGCAGGAGGACCGCACTACACGAAAAACAAAAACCTATAAGATTAACCTGCGGAAAATATCAAATCATATATATATTTATTTTTTTTGGGGTGGGGGGGGCTTATTTTATTTTTTGGGAGGCTAAGCCTCCCTATAGCCCCCCTTCCCCGTGGCTATTTGCATTTACGGTTTTCGGACATTAATTATTTTTTCTCGTCTTGATCCACGCTAACATGCACCCAGGTTGATTATTTAAAAGAAAACATATTAAATGTAGATAATCTGGATTCAATCGAATTAGTTACCGCCTTATCAGAAGGTTTTATCAATCACTTACATAGTTGATGTATGTGAAGTAGATGCATTTAACAGCCGCTTTTGTAGTATGATGATTAACCCCAAATTCTCCGACCCCGGCATCTCTATTTTTATTATCATGGGGAATGGTACGTGCATCACGATTCTCTTATCGTTATCAAGTACAAATGATGATAAGGGAATACTTGTCGAAACGTCATACTATATGTGTATATACCAGTGACTGTTTTCTATATAAATAAATTGTGTTGTGTTTTTTCAATATAATTATTGACGTTCAAAATAAATTGGAATAGAAAGATTTAATCTTTATATGAAGTTCTAATAACATTTCTCGAATCGAAATTAAACAAAATAATGTTAACCTCTCTAGACTTGGTATTTAAAGATTAAGTACCACAATGAGTACCTTAACACTAGATTATCTGTATAGAGTATCGAACCGTCTTTGTTTGAACGTGCCTAGATTAAGTTAAAGTTAATCTTAGCGGCTTCGTCTTACAGACATACCTTTCTGTATACAAACTATTTAATTCCAAGACTTAAAGGCTAACAATGACATTGTCTGAAGCCCTCATTAGTAAGCTAACGGCAATTAACGTCAAATCTCACGTGGAGATTACGGTCTTGCCGCTTGTCCATTGAGTACTATACGATAAGCTCCTTATTGTCGACCAGTACAATACATTAACTGATTGTTCATTACTTTTCAAGATCAATAATCATAAGAGACACCACATGGCACCATTTTTATTTAATATTAACCATAACACAAGTTTGTTTTTTCAAAAATCGTCACTATTGAATATGATTTTTCATATCTTTATATTCGATCATTTTATTCACGCCATCATATACTTGTTGATTGATGGATTTAGCAATCCGTACTTGAAAATAAATTCGCATTTTCTTTTTTGATTAAAACTGAAGTGTGAAAAGGATTACATACAGAGCATGCAAAGATTTTATAGAAAATAAAATTATAAAATATGGGAGTGATTCGATTAAATGAGTTACATTTTATTTCAATAACTGGCTTGCCCGTAGGGATCTGTAGTAGTGAGAGAAAACTGGAGGACCCGGAGAAATCCTACAGGGTTTGGCATGCCATCCTACTCCTTGTCACGTACAAGCCGAGGATCTAAAGCACACCACTTCACTCAATGACAATCACCTGAAGCCGATTATATAATTGAAAATTGTTAGTTTGTGATACATGTTTAAATTACAAGAGGGAAACGACTATTTCTCCCAAACCCTTAAAATGGTGATTTTTCGTCGTAATGCAGTTTTAATGCTATAAGGTCCGTATGAAGAATACGTAACATATCGAATTGACAGAATAGCAATCGGGTGAGGTGGAATTCAGTCATGTCACAAATCTGCCAGTCCCGACAACGGTGGTGGTGTGTGTAGAATCGTGATGTAATTAAACATAACGAGTGTGTTTCAACTGTCAAGGTTGGTTAGGATATTTTCTTATGCAGTCATCGCATGTAATAGACCTTATAAACCTATAACGGTAAATCTCCTTGATCTTTGGGTATATCCTATGTCCGGAATAACTTGCAGTCTGAAAGTCGGGCGGCTTTGGATATATGCAGAAAAATTTTGGTTCTTCTGAAATTTTTACTTTTAACCTGTAACGGGCTATTCTTCCAGGGTAGGTTTTTTTTCCATAAGGAAACATGCTATATGTTTTTTCCTACAGGAATTCTGGGAAATTCCAATTTTACGTACATGTACATGTAAACATAGACGGTTTATAAGCATTATATAATCATCGACTTGTGTTGGGCTGGGGAAGAAACACTGCATAAAAAAACCCTCGACAGAATAACCTCAGTTTTTCTTTTTCTCGGGTTATTTTCTCCAGTCTTTCTTCCTCAGCATAACCCCAATCTCATGTTTTATCCTACAGAGAATCACCCTTTTAACTAGATTGTCACCTTTTCAGAAACTGAGAGAACGCAATTCCGGAACGTTTAATCGAGTATCCCCTAAGAATGAGTTTACGTTCTTACCTTGTATAAAGTTTATGGTCCAAGCAAAGATCAGTATTCGAAGCATGATGAGAGTGTACACTGTTCCCAGGTTGATTTTTCAACATACCGTTCAATGTAATAACCTTTTTACTGGATCAACTAATGTCTTATTCCTTGCCTTTATTTATCTCTTGTCGGCGAGCACAGGATCTGAAATATGTAAATAATATACAGTTTAATAACATGGAGAATCCATAATTATTTTTGACAAACAGAAGCCGATGTCATGCGCAAAGGCGTTTTATAGCTGAGGCGCTGGAGGCGTCAGCCTCCTCGCGAAAAAAAATCAAAGAAATTGGAAAAGTAAAACGGGAGAAAAATGCTAAAACCGATGTGAAAATGAAAAAGTACCTTAGTTAGGGGGCCCTAAAGGCAGACAAAAGGGTCATACGTCTGACAAAAGGGCCCCTCTGGCCAAGGGAAAGGGCCCCGAGCCCGAGGCAATCGTTTTATATACACTGTTACCTTCGAATCCATTACTGAATGAGAATGCAGTCATTGCATTGGCATAAAAATCATAAATCAAGACGCCCCCTCCCCCCCCCGCGAAAGAGGGCCCTCAAAATAGTGTAGCCTCCGCCATGATAAACCTTTAAACGCCCCTGGTCATGCGAACATAAAAGAGTCATGGTTTATAAGATACCCTTTTTGTCAGTTTCGACAACGGACATGTAGTGGAATGTGTCTAAAATTCCAAACACACAATAAAGAAAGGAGTGTTTTATATTTTCAAAATTTACTTGGTTGAAGTTTGAAAAAAAAAGTAAAAGAAAGTGTGCTGAAGAACAATAACTAGAACTCAGCAACAGTTATCTTCAATTATATGTCTGTGCACTAAACTAGGTCAAATAATTTTCTGTACATATTGCAATTTTTTTATTACATACGAGAGCTGGCTGAATAGTTCTAAGCCTGAAAAGGATAGATCAATTAGGTTGAAGCAAACTTTTTCCACTAACAAGTTCAACCATTGGATGGGTCAAAGACATCAGAACTGCAACTGTAGTGTTATTATTGTCTTCATATCAGACCGTCTTGTGACCTACCCCTTGAAATCACCAGACATGGACAAAACTGGCTATATAGGGCTATCACCAAGTGCCTGCAAGAACGAAACCAACACAGAAACATGCCGGCATTGTCTCCACTTTAAGGGATGATGCCCCTTTGGTGATGACCAGTGTCCTAAAAGGCCAGAAACTAATCAAGAAAACAAACACCCAGCCAGGTGAACAACATGGTCATGGCGTTAGCCGAGAAAGTTTATCTGATTTTTCCCCTACGGTTTCTTCTGTCAGTGGTTCAGGAGATAGATCTGACAAGGGCGAAACACCGAAGTCTCGAGTATACACTGGCGTCACGTAAAAGATCCCTTGGCAGTCGGAATTCGATATAAGAGTAGGCCGTAGCACCGCTTTCCGGGCAAAATGTCCCTCTCATAGCACACTGTATGGCGTAAGCCTGTCTCCATTAGCTCATATGGAGCAGAACAGAAAGACGTTAAACCCCATTTCATGCCCATCTTCACCATCCCGGTAGTAAGAAAGATGTAGGACGTTAAATCCAATTTTAAATCATTTCCTTTTACACCTAGAACCTAACACTCGTCACTTACTCTTTCCTGCACAACAATTTGGCTATTAGAAAACCCGAAACACCCTCAAATAGAAAAAAACCCTTCAAAGAAGTAGATGAAAACGCGTTTTAATTTTGTGAATAAAAGTTGCTTGTTGCGTTTCTGGTTCATTTCACTAGAATCTTTTTTAGACATTTCTAGTTTATAACAGTATTGATCCATTTTCATCCTTGACTGTTTCCAGCCAGTTTCATCTCAACACTTTTTATTCCTGGCATAAAATAGATTTAACTAACTTATGTTTCTCCCAAGCCGACATGTTGTTTTTCTTCTTCTAAATCAAAGGGAAATGCCCCACAAGCTGCAATGAAATGTGGAAAGAAACTATTTTCTTACACTTGGCACGAAAGGGGTCAAATCAAATCTGCTAAGAGTACATATATAGTCAAATAAACCTCTGACGAAATGCACAAAACTTCATAGTGTACTGAATGAATAAATATCAACATCCTAGCCACCGAGCTAGACACATAAATATGTTTTACGCAAGCTGCTGATATTGTTAACGCCCCAAATACGCATATATTAATAAAAAAGGAAAACAATGCTAAACACAACAACAAAATCCAAGGAAAACAACAACCCCGTCTACTTACCTAGTACCAAACCGGAAGACGCAACACTAAGATATTGTCTTTTCAAGCGTGAAGAAAATACTGATTTAGTGTCAGACACTAGTGCCTCTATAGTACCTAGATCTGCAGATGGTCTAAGAATTCCACCTGTATCGTTTTATATACACACATATATATTCTGTATGTAATTATCTCTAATTATACACTTCTAATTATTTGTCAGTTACTAATTGAATAATAAGGTGTTAATCTAGTGTTATTATTTATAAGGAGGTGCTAGGTACGGTGGATTTAACATGGGTTATATAGTACACCAAGACTTGGTTTCGCCATTGACCTTTAACTTAATTACAATAAGTGTCTTAATAGCGATCCAGAAAAATAACACACACTTAGCTCTTCCCCGCATTAAACGAGGATGTTCAGGCCTTTACCTAGGTGCGTCAACAATAAATGCTGTACTACCATCACCATAGAACTAATGACGTCATTAAGTCTACCGTAAGAATTACTCCACAGACAAGGACGTGATAAAAAAAAATGATAAGAAAGTAGAAGCGACTACCGAGATGTTGGAGGAGGAGGTCCACATAACACACAAAGATAAAAAACACCCAACATGGAAAATAAACGGATAAAACATGGACGTTGTAAACTGCTGGAGAATACCATTACTAATTCTTAAATGAACTGAATCCCTATTCATTGGCACCTAGAAACGGACACAAGTGGGTCACAATGCATATAATAATATGAATGTATATAAACTGATTTACATTCAATCGTTTCTGTTTTTACTGTAATTTCTAATCAGTGAGAAACAGGCAAGAATACCGAGTCGAATTTTAACTTAAATTAGCCACAGACATGCAGCTCTATATACCAAAAATACCCACGCCCTACCCAAAGTATGTTTTTATATACAAAAAATCTGCTCCGAATTTCATATTTCCAATTTATCGCTCCTTTCGCTATATGCTCATAACGGTAAATTCGCGCCCTGGAGCAACATGTATCCGACATTCATGCGATTGTAAATATTTGCTAGATGGTGTTTACAATTAGTGTATGATATTTCATCGATCTTGATGTGATGGCTCACTTAGTTATTGACCACTATGGTAATATTCACTGAACCTACAGGCAATAACCAGCCAGTCTTTCTATCGTTAAAACATTCAATTCTCCCCAATATCTTACATGAATAGTGAATCCGATCCGATATTCGAAGATAAACGCACCAAACATAGGGTTAGAAGAAAAACTAATCATAATTAAAATTGAGGGGAAACTGAGTAGGTGGTGGTCATAGATATGTGGGGAGGGGGTTACACAAGGTGCAAGGATCCCATGCATCCATTTCTGGGGGGGGGGGGGGTAGTCATCTAATCAAAGAACGAGATTAAAATTCAGAGCATACTACTGCAGTACTCGACTACAAAAATGTGTAGGATGAGATAGATAATGCTTTAACCCATTCTTTTAGTGCATAACTAATTCTTAAATAAACTGAATCTATTTTAGTTGACACCTAGAAACGGACACAAATGGGTTACAACGTATATAATAATGTAATATGAATTGATATAAACTGATTTACATTCAATTTCTGTTTTTACTGTAATTTCTTATCAGTTATATTCTGCGAAATACGCGAAGAGACTAAATTGAACGCCTGTCGTTTGCGAATTGTAAAATTTTCAATTTGTTTTAAATATTAGATATCTCTTCACCGTAAGATAACAACACCAATGTTGATTTAAATTGACCAATCAGTGTTGTTTGCAATGTCGAAAAATGTGGATTTTATATATTGAATTAAAGACTTGCCTCCTTTAAATCGATCTTGAATTTGAATGGAAACATTTTAATGGATGCGAATTTTAAATATTATTCATACCACAAAATTGGTTACCAAACAATGTATTCACTAATCAGGCCCGTACAAAAGCAGATAATAATAATATATCATATAAAATCGGTCAAGAATGTGCTCTTTGAAAAAAGTTAAACCCATAGTCCATGGTCTGAAGTTGTACAAGCTTGTGACCCTCGTTGTTTTATACAGTCTACCATCTTATAGGGAGAGATAGAAAGAGAAATGGAGTTTAACGTCCGCTCAACACAAACTATATCATTTCGGGACTAACATATGGTTTAATTTTATTTAAATAATTCGATTGCGCGTAGGGGTCTTTAGCAGTGGTAGGAAACGGGAGGACCCGGAGAAACCCCATGAGGTTGGACAGGCGATCCTACTCCTTGCTCCTTGTCACGTACAACCCGGAATTCAAAACCAAGCCAGTTGACTCAATGACCATCTTATAGAACTGTCTTGACTGGCTAGATTACTTCTTCTTACACGATAGCTTTAAACCCTGGTTATCAAATAATCGATACCTTATAGAACAATATGTTATTATTTATCGGAATTACTAATTCGTCAAACAAACATTTGTCTACATGTAATCGAATCAGAAGCCACTGTTAAGTCATTTTACAGACAAGCCGATTAAACGGGTGTCCACTCCAGTAGTAAGGCGCCGATATATATTGGCAAAAGCTTTCAGCCTCATCAGACCCATAACCTTCCTATCTAACCAGTCTTGCTAAATTAATCAAAGATGTTTGAATAAGTTGTGAAACATCTCAAGACACCGGATCGCCGCCAAAGGAATTGGAGAGACAGATTAAAAGAAAGCCGTCTGATACTGTGTGTTTGAAGGATAATGTGGAGTCAGTTACAAGTATCAAGAGAGATATTCCATGAACATCGGGACTGATAGATTTACATATTCACACTTGCCCCCTTGTACATCATATAAACACCTTATAGAACCACAACTATATTCATCTTCATTGCCCTGTCAAGTCCAATAATTCAACCTCTAAATTACTACCAAGAGAATGTCCCCACTTAGCTGAATCAAAAACAAGTCCTTGTGAGTACATAAAGCATTTGTACCGTCAATGAACATTGCAATATATGCTAAAGTCTAAACAGGGCATTTAGGTAGCACAATTCATTGCTTTCACCGAAGATAAAACACAATTATTTTGTATCTATCTTGTATATGTTTGGCGTTGAATGTCTTGCATTGATACATAAAACTTTCGTCGGGGGATACTGCATTGTACTGTATTTATAACGGGCGTATAATCTGTTGAACTATACAATGTAATAACAAAAGGTACCGCAATGTGAGACTAATTAAGCCGTTCCAGTATCGACAGTGGTATAACATTACCTAACGCGTTTGTAATGTTAGTCTAATTAATATATTGCAGTATCGACAGTGGTAACACTGCATACTGCAATATAAGTGTAATCAATCTATTGCAGTATCGACAGTGGTAACATAGCATGACACCGACAGTAGAAACATAGCATACTGTATTTACAATATTCGTCTAATTAATTGCAGTGGTAATGTAGAATACTACGTATGTGTCATACAGCTACTAGACAGAATTCGAAGTCCTAAAAAAACGTTATAGGCAAAATAGTGTAATCAGCATATGGACTGCTCCCCGTGTACAAAATACATTACAAACAGTGGTAACAGGTGTCCGGAAGAGTAAGCTTACCCTGCCTGGCGCGCCACACCCACCATAGCTGCATCCAAACTATTAGGCAAAATGTCGGTAAAATAGCGTGATTAGCCAATGATCTATTACATTATCGACAGTGGTATACAGTACAGTATAGTGCATCAATAACGAGGCTGGCATCTATTACAATGTAGTTTATTACAGTGTTGGCAGGTGTAATGTTGCATACTAACGTTATAATATAGGTGTATTGTTACATACTAACGTTATAGAACAGGTGTAATCTATTACAGTATTGACAATGGTAATGTTACAAAATAGAAGTGTAATCCATTACACAACGGGCACGGAGGATGTTACACACTATACGTGTAATCTATTATTGACAGTGCTATACTGAATCCATAACTAGACTAATCTATTGTAATACTAGCGATGACTGGATTAGGTGAAGGTAAAATAAAACATTTAAAGGGGGATGGGATTGTCTGGTATGCCGTGTTTACTTTATCATGTTGGTACAATCAGACAAGTTTACAAAATTCATATCAGAATTTTCGTTCTAATATTGAACAGCGACAGCCCAATTTACCGATGCCATGCGGCACTCCAGTTAAGCGGTCAATCTTGAAAATTCTCTTGAGTGGCCGCTGAATACAAATTCTACCGTACGCCGGAGAGGTTTGATTGGACGGTCAAAATAAATACACTGCGTCAAAAACACAAAAGTTCGCTCTCAGTACAGCAATGTTTAGATCGAGATTTCTCGGGCCACTGCTTCAGGAATATGAGTGCACGATGCAGTATTGTGATGCAACGCCATACGGTATTAAAAGGTAAAGTGCAATTGTTTTCAATAATAATACAAGTATAATGTCATATACAGTATAAGAAGGTAAAATGCAATGTTTGTATTGAAACAATATTTTATTACTCAACTCAACATAGTATACATGGATACATAACAAGTATCGCTGCTTATGTAAAATTGCTCTCATGGAAGGTAAAGTGTAATGTTTTGAGTAAAGTGTAATGTTTTGGTATAGTGAAACATGCAGTATGGTGACATTTACAGTATAGTGTAATATACATTATAGTATAGAGAGAGAGAGAGAAATGGGGTTTAACGTCCACTCAACACAACCAGGTCATTTCGGGACTAACATATGGTTTCAATTTTATTTCAATAATTCGCTTGCGCGTAGGGGTCTTTAGCCGTGGGAGGAAACCGGAGTGCCCGGAGGAAACCCACGAGGTTGAGAAGGCGCCCCTATCTCCATGCCACATACGCTCACACCAGGGCTCGAAACCACAGCCGCAAGCCAGAGGTGACCGGCCAGCTAGAGGTCGAAGCGCGGCACTCTAGACCACTAGGCCATCCCAACCCCCACATTATAGTATAGTGACGAAGCAAGATACATTATGAGGACATATGGGTGTAATGTTTTTAGTAATAATGGACGTATGGTGTCATGTATTATGATGAAACACAATGCATTATGAGAAGGTAAAGTGTAATGTTCGAGTAATTACGTTGGTATAGTGTAATATACAGTATGGGTCAAATGTAACTTTTGATAAAGGAAACTTATGGAACAAAATTATCCAAAAATTAACGGAATGGCGGTATTGAGTGGTGAAAAAGAATACATTATACTGCAATTGTAATGTTCGAAGTTTTAATGGCAATACAGTGTAATATACAATATACACTGTAAAGGGGTTCTAAAAAAGATGTAACCCTTAACCGGCCATAGTCGGCTATAACCACTACAACGTTATACTGCTCACGGTCGACTAAATGCGACCATAGCAAAAAAAACAAAACATTTTTATAAGCCGCGTTTCAGTATTTAGTTTCGTATTAAATTGATATGGCCACGCATGCGTGCCAGACAGGAACTTGACTTGTCAAAGGCATTGAGAAAAACATATCTTTGTTCAACATTTTTTGACATAAAACGTAATTTAACGATGTCGGGAATGTTAAAGACTCACAAAGTGGTTGAAATGCTTGTAAATGATTCCGACTCAGATTATATCGATGACACCGATTCTGAAGACGATATTTATTGATGAATATGATTTTGAATGATTTGTAAATCATAGATCAACTTATCCCCTTCATCTTTTTATTTATTGGTGTCAAGAGTCCATCACTTATAACAATCCAGCAGTAGTCGATTGAAATAGACATACACAATATTTCTACTTTAGCTTTTATTTATCCTGGCCACTTGACGTCATGACGTCAAAATGACGTTGACCGGATAACAGTTAAACCCCACCCACCCAACAGTATCTTTTAAAAAAATGTTATTAATTATTATTATAAAATACAGTTCTTTATTCTCCCGTAGCTGTTACAGTGATATATTGATTGGTCGTTTTCTAGGTCAATGGTCAGACATTACGAATATAAGATAATTCATTAAGTGTTTTATATGAATTTTTTAAAGCACATTTTGAAATTATTTCTTAACTAAAGAATGCAGATAAATAATGAATGAATTTCAAAAAGTGATACCCTCTCCTCCAAAGAAGAATAAAACAAAACAAAAAAAAAATAAATAAAAACAAATTTAAACAAAAATTCACATAAAAAGTAAATTGTTAACCATAACTCTCTGAATTAATAACTTTTCAGCCATTTAATATAGGCCATAGTTTAGGATGACGGCTAATCTGTTTTCGTCACAACTAGAACAACGAGTTATTGATTTTTACAACTTTGATCTCGCTTCATTTACCCGACTCTATATTCACATAATACACACATAGTCCGTTAACTAATTAGATAAATATATATGATATCAATCTGTTTATATTACCTGAACCATAAAAAAAATATCTATTCCTAAAAATATTTAACCACTTCACAAGCAATAAACAAACGCATCTACGCATGCTAGTAAACGAATCTGAATATTTGCAGAGAAAAAAAATCGTTACAATTAACAATAATATAATAATATATGGGCAGCTGCCACCATCGTTTGTAAATGAAACGTTAAATATCGTATTTAATCGTTAGAATCAGACAAATGATTGAGTAAAGGTTGTTCCTTAAGCCAATGGATCCTTATTGTGACACAACAAGCCAACATGAAGCAGTTCTAGAGCATTTAGTGACACTTGCATCTTTCTTATTAGCATAATTAAATCAACCATGAGCAAGAGTAATTATTATTTTTGAGCCAATCAACCAGGGACACATATCAGCACAATATTAAATAACACTGAGAAATGAATACACAAACACTCAGGCAGTTAATAATCTTATACTTACGTATATTTCAAGCGGAAAGAATAACAGTTTCTTCTACTACCGATCAGGTACCTGACGTTAACTAGATTTTGCATTGGTATATTCCGTTGATTATTGATATCATGTCACAAAGAAAACCACGAATTGGCCGCACCCTTTTTCGGCATTACTTTAAACAATAATTATCAAACCATCAATAAAAGCCAAGGTAGATTTCTCCGACATGAACGTCTTCCATGAATGAGCTGGTCATAAAACACATCTTGTCGTACGTTGCGTTTATGTGGTTTTATGAACACAACCGAGAACAAATAGGGTCAATTAAAAGCCGGCTCCGAACAGAAATCTTCGTTCTAAACTCTGGATCCTTGTGGGATACATTCAACTTTCCTGATCACCATTTTCTTCTCTTGGCTTAGGAAAAGGATATTTCTCTAAGATGCGGCTCAATACTTGGATGCTTAGATTCATGAAATGAAAGAATCTAAGCGATCAATAAGGTTCACCATATTGTAATGTCGTCGCTTCTGAATTTCCGATAAGGCGAATAGGAAAAATCGTTTGTTTTTTCTAATGATTTGCTACAGAGTGTCTTCCAATACCATTTAAAACTTCTTTAAGAAATCAATAGAAGTTTTTCAGGGAAATAATTATTATCTACGAATATGCGTTGGATATTCAAGAATCAGCTCACTATGTATTTTATTCAGATCCGAAACAAATGCATCAACTGCAATTACGTACTATAGGAATAAAGTCAGAAATGCTAGGAAACGAAGAATTCGATGAGTTGGTCTAAAGGACTGGGCAGATGGTAAGAAGTGATCGATCAGTAAGAAGACTACTGGAGGAAGGCTAGTGTCTACAGATACCAGTAACACTAGGTAAAAAGACCTCTTTAACAAGAAAAATTCACGATTGCCGGTAAGACGGGTTTCTTAAGTGTTTGTCAAACAATCGTAACGGAGATCCTCAAGTTTCGGTCAATCCATGAAAAATTTTTCACATTGTCCAACACGGATAACTGTCCGGGATAAAAGCTTTAATACTGAAATTTAATATTGAATATCTCAAATCTATAAGTCTAGGAAAGAAATCTATGTGATGTCAGCATGTGATAAGCATTCACATAGTGAATAGACTAAGAATTCGAAGTTTATTTCAGTGAAGCGATGTTGTCTCAGAAGCTAAATAGAGTATCTAAAAAATTAATAACTCAAAATCAAGTATACACCACAATACATACTAATATGCTAATATGTAACACATTTGTTCTTGTGAAAGAGCAGAATACTCGATTTATTCATTATATTTGTTACGGAAATTCGTCACAAACGCACAATATACAGCGCATTAAGGAGTCTGTAAAGAATAAAATCATAGTGCGTAATGACATTTAATTATTTCTAAAATTGAATTGAATCTGCGAAATAAATGTACAGATATTAATAATGTATCCGTTATGTTGCAGTATAGCGCGATTCCGAATATCATAAATGTATAAAATTCGGTTTCAATCAGTCGATATCGTTGTTTCGAAAAAGTGTCTTGTCTTAGTCTTCATTTATGCCATGAACAATAAAATATTGTCATCAACATTAATTTAAAAATTCCTAATTGGGTAGATACACATTTCAACACCAGAAAGAGAACTTCTTTTGAAACAATCATTGTTCAAACGATTGTTCGGTCTTGTGAACTGCTGGTATTTCATTCGATAAATGTAAAAATGGGAATGGGTCCAAAAATAATTATCGAATCGGGTCTTACCAACCAAATTTTCACCGGTCTTTAAGCATATGCCGCAATTTTTAAAGGTTTTACTTTCTAATGCAGTAAAACTGTTTTGAGAGAGAGGGAGAGAGAGAGAGAGAGAGAGAGAGAAAGAGAGAGAGAAAGAGAGAGATGAGGTTTAACGTCCACTCGACACAAACTATTTCATTTCGGGACTAACACATGGTTCAATTTTATTTCAATAATTCGCTTCCGCGGGAGGAAACCGGTGGTCACACAGAAAACCCACGAGGTTACAGGCGAGCAGGCAAGCAGGCGACCATACTCCTTGTCACGTACAACCGGGAATTTGAAACCACGCCAGATGACTCAATGACAGGCTTAATGATACAGCTCGCATGTGCTAACCATTTGGCCACCACACCCTGTTTTCCGAGTCGCATGTGAATAATAACGTAGTTGTTGAAAGGGAAGTAACTCCTGTATTTATATCTGGTCTCAGACTAGTAATGCTGTTCTCCTTAATTAACTTATTTATTATGCCATATTCGGCCTACATATACCATTTTTTAAAAACTTTTCGATGATCTTTAAAAGCACAAAGATCCCAACGTGTTATAATCTCATGATCAAAATATTGAAGGTTGTTGATTATCTCCATAGTTTTCTTCGCCAGAAAGGAATATACAAATTATGGAATAATTTTAGTAGCTGATTTAATTCATGTATGTCTGCTCCCTGATACATCCGCCCCAAATCATGAATATTCACCGATGTGTAGCTTGAAAAAATGCGAATCAGAAAAACAGAAACAAAGCTATAAAACTCTATCGCAAATTTTTCAGTAAGGTATGGTATTTGGAAAGTTCCGTTAGCTTTTTTATAACCAATTTTATTCCTAGACTATCTTTACTGAATTGCGTTCATTATTTGCGAGGACTCAACATTTAGAGCTGAAATAAATTGATAGACAATGTGGGGTTTGGATTGTTTTATATTATATGCCCACCTAAAGGCCACATTGTACTGTAGTAGTATGTTCTTGACTCATGCCTAATGATTTTCATCAATTCTGTACAGTGCACTACGAAAAATCTGCCCTGAGAATAGATATCTGTCTTGAATGGCTCTCATATTTCTAATGTGATTTTAACAAGTTTTAGATCTTTAATACACACAAACACTAAATAAAACATTTTCGGTTTTATTAAAAGGAAACAGAATAAATGCTCAAAATTCTCGAAGTGTACTTAGTTTTTCCAACTAAATTCATCGATTTATGAATTAAAATGTCGGTCATTTAGCTTCGTGTCCGTTCTTAAGCGGAGCTACTGGTAGATAGACAGTGTAACTTTCGTATGGATTTGAAACCCTATTGAAAATGTAATGGGTGTATAGAATTACTGAATGATCGAGATGTTCGAGAGTAAATATCATGACTTATCGTTGAAACTCTCGTCTTATCAGCAAGAGAGTTCAGACACAAATCCGTCTGTCAACGACACATACGAAACCAGGATGAAAGCCGAAGTCGTTATTGTTTTACTGACTGCCGTAGCTACCCAGGTAATATCGTTGTCGGATTTCAATATTTATTAAAGTCCACGTCTGTTATCTTTCACATTAGCTAGGAGATAGCAAGTTCGACCTTTGTGTTGGCTAAGACAGTGGTGCAGGACGAAGGGTCTGCCAATGAACCGAGTCTAGTCGTTCGGGAGGGACAAACCGAGGGCCGGTGTAAACCTTGGTGTGAACGTAAAAGATCCATTCAACGAAGAGCATACCGAAACGCCGCTGTCCGGGCAAAATTATCATCATTGACTTACTTTTGTACGTTACAGTAGGACGCGAAACCCCACTGCATTGCATTTTTTTTATATTAGAACATAAGTAAATCATTAGATATTAATGGATTAAGAACCCTGGTCCATAATTAATGATGTTTTCTGATGTTTCCCTCAATCATGTTACTGATAAAACAACTATATTATTCCACATTCGATTTTTTACAAAAAGGTAATTATCCGCGATAAGAATCGATTGGCTAACGAAATTAAATGTCTCAATAAATTTACCGGCCCTGTATATTTGTTTAATAAATTTTAGGCGCTTCTTCTCACCCGATGTCATAAAAACTCTGATTGTGATACTGGCTGCTGTGCGATACAATTATTTTCTATAGTACCAAATCTATGTAGGCCTAAAAGTCAATATCTACGAGGATGCTCACCCAAATCCATTCACGAATGTAACTGCGCTGAAGGTAAAGAAATATAATATGATTAAAATCACCAATTCAAAATAGAACATATCTATCTCATTGTATCTCAGTAACAGCCGTTTTAACATGAAATATAAGCCTGTAATACGCCTTGTAGAGTACCTTCTGCAGTTGCTGGAAAGGGAAATGTTATGTTTGGAAGAGCATCATCATCGCACCAAACCGTTTAAGCCTCCTTCCTCGCACTTGACTTGGAGACTAGAAATTCGAGAAAAACATTATTACCGTACATTTATTCTTACTGTACATGGCACATTGTTAATCACAAATGTCCCCACTCTCAAGAATAGCAATCGGTTCTCTGGATTTGATCTAAGTAGTATGGAATTTCTCTGGTAATTTACAGCTATATTTTTAAAAAAAGTAAACTCTGCAGTTTACTATTTTTGGCGATTCTGATTTAGAAATCTATGGATTATCTATAGCCCTTTGTTTGGCCGAGGTTGTGCTATGTCAGATCTTCGAGGTTGTGCTATGTCAGATCTTATTAAATTTCAACACTATTACAAAACTGGACGGTATATAGAACATAGCCTTCTCATTATTTATGTTATAATTTTTGCATTGTTTGTATTTCAGGTTTGACTTGTATTTTGGCATCAGAGGTTACCAGTACTGTTTTCCGAAAACCATATGGATCTAGAAAAATGGTCTGTGAAAAAAACACGGCCATAACAGCTTCAAAGGCAGCAAGCCCTTCCGCAGCTGCTACATCTCTTTAATTATGATTAGTTGATTAAACTCTATTTTTTAAAAGATTACTTTTTTCAATTGGTTACAGATTATGTCATATATAGGCCCTTGCTTACCTCACAATAGATGTGAGTGCATTAATGCCGTTCTCATTATTTTGACACGGAAACTATTTGTGGTCCGATAGGTTCGACGCTCGTTTTTCCCACAAGGGTCAGCACATTTGAGTTGTATTGTAAGGCCTGTCATTGAACCAACTGACGTGGTTTTGATTACCCGGTTTCATCTGACAAGGAGTAGGGTCGACCGCCTGTCCTACCTCGTGGGTTTCCCCCCGGTCATTCGGTTTCCTACGAGCAAGTGAATTATTGAAATAAAATTGAGCCATATGTTAGTGCCGAAATGAATTAGTTTATGTCGAGTGATCCTCAAAACCAATTTCTCTGTTTTTCTTATAATTATTATTGTAGGATATACGCACACGATCGTCTGATGCAAGATTCGTAAACTATGATTTAAGACGTGCATCATAATCGTAATTATACGACAACCAATACTGACATTGCTACATACCCCCCTTACAGTTGTTCAGGATAAATAACGCCTACTTTATTCTGAACGAAATTATATCTGTTGGAAGGATGGACTGGAAATAGGCATCAACTGCCTGCTCGCCGTCTCCAAGAATTCACACACACATATTCTCGATTATCAACTATCATTTTCAATACTCACGGTACCCTCGATTGCCAGTCCTTTCATCGGCATCTTCGGTAGTGATGCCAGTGATTAACGGTAAATGTTAGCTTGGTCAGCCATTTATTGTTTTAATTAGAGACTTTTTGCATCAGTACGAAAACGCACACCAAAACGAACGTATGTTCGCTTACGTTTTCGTATCCTGTAACACGCGGTTTCGTAATCCGACAGCTAGATCACGTTAATTTGCACTCCACGTTTTTCGGTAGATGTACAAGTCAAACAGAATATTGCTTTTGAATACATTCAATGAAATCTGTACAATCAACAATGTACACAAAGCCTCGGGAAATGGTGGAAAATTCAATTTATGTGACGGGAAACATATTCGTTTCCATACCTACATAAATCCAGATGCATGCGAGTAACGTTTTCACTGGTCGAACACTCATTACGGATTGACGTCACAAGTACACATGAATCTATGACGCTTTCGTTTTGTTACCGATGCGAAAGGTTCCTATTGTTAAAGTTTAAGCTGTATCTAAGCCTTCCGAGGGTCTACAGAGTTGATTTTGGTCTTATTATGAAAATAAAAGTCTAATTAATAATTGAAGCCGATAGAAAGACTTGCAATAAGCATTTTAAGCTATTATCTAATGTATGATTAAAGGAGCTAAATCGTTAAAATTTGGTACTTAGAAGAAGAAATTGACACAAATGGGTCGCAACACATATACATGTAATACTGTAATATGAATGTACATAAAATGTTTTACATTCAATGGTTTTCGTTTTTACTGTATAATTTCAAATCAGTTATGTTCGGCGAAATAAGCCAACAGTCTAAATCGAATGCAAATTTCTAGCGTCTGGTTATTCCAGTCTACATACGCCGTTTGATTTGATGCAATTTGACTAGCCTTGTTCCTCTAGTCTCTTGTTACAAATGGGACTGAAACGCATTATGGAACACGATACGTGTACCAATGGTAAAATGTTTATTTTGTCTTAAATATTGGATATCAGAAGCTCATCTTTTTCCGGTAAGATCACAGTATCAATGTTGATTTAAATTGACAAATAATTCGTGTTGTCAGTGTTGAAAGATTTTGGATGATATTGAGTTAGAGACTTAGCTACTTTAGAGTTGTCACCATTTTCTTGAAATTTGGACGTTTGGAGAGAATTTACAAGAATTCAATCAAGTTTGAAAAATATAATCCACAAAACGCTAATCTTGATTACACACCTTCACTGTGTTTTGTCTTTGATGTTCCATAAACGATAATAGAGATATTGTACCGAGGATATGTAATATCATCCCTGGGACGATATCCCATATCACTCTCTAATCACGTCATATTAAGCAAACACGGCAAATCATTTTTTTTTAGTTGTTTCATTTGGCCATCTACAACCTAACGAACGAAATTCTTCAAGTTTTTCTTACATTTAAGACGTAAATAAAACAGCAATCCCATTATTAAACTGCATATTGAATTAGGTGGGTATTTATCACCGTCCTTTTTTCTAACGAAGTGTTTTATCCAAAAGTTTAAATCAATATTGTCCATGTGTTCAAAGTCCTTAGTTATTTTTCTTTCGGGTCACGATGGCTAAGTGGATAAGGCGCTGGTTCGCTAGCCCGGAGGTCGGGCGTTCGATCCCTGCATTGGCCAAGAAAGTTCATCTTGATTTTCCGACGTGATTTCTCTTTGTCAGTGATGCAGAATGAGGGCCTGACAAGGACAGCTGCCTAGTCGTTCGGATGGGACGAAAAACCGAGGTCCCGTGTACACATTGGAATGCACGTAAAAGATCCCTTGGCAGTTGAAATTCGATATAAGAGCAAGCCGTAGCGCCGCTGCCCGGACGTATGCCCGTCTTCCATTAGCCCAGGTTAGGTGCAAAAGAGTAGGACGTTAAACCCCACTTCATTTCATTTCATATTTTTCTTCACCATTATGGTGTTTATTCCGCCACATTCACCATAGTTATTACGCCTTAAAGTATTTTTTGGTACAGCGTTATTTGTAACGTTTAAAATCGTTTTTTCGTTGGCAATATGAAAATGTTTATCATTTTCAGATCGATTTACCTCAACATACAGTGCTGGATAACCAACAATCATATCGAAAGTATACTTTAATTGTGCTACACGCTGACTTGCTTCAATTATTCCTCGTCCGAATTTTCATATAAATTCAAATTGCTTTCGACAATCTGGCTGGCAACAAGGAGTTCTTCGCATGACTTAGTCATTGACAGCATTTACTAATGAACTGGTCAATGTATAGCTAAAATAACGCAGGTGTATTTTGAGCAGTGATGGACAACAGTTCACTATTAGTACCGGATACGCATTCCAGCAATGACGTAGCCCTACAACATGCTAAAACAACATGGGGCGATATGAATATGTTTATGTTGCTATATGGGGGTATGCGGACCACTCTGTCATTGAAATGTTGTCAATGTGTATGCCAAATAATACCCAACTCACTCTCGGTTCGATATTATAGATATTTCTTATATCAACCTCGTAGTAGGGTATTATTTACTACTTCTAAATTGTCCATATCTACAAGCATGGGTAACAATATCAACATGTGAATGTTCCTTTGTACTCAAGATATACATGATCTACATCATCAATTTCAAAACCAAACTTGGCTAACTCATTCTATCTCAAAGACGCCCTTCGCATGGATAATGCTATAATAAATTATATGGAAACACAGATCAACCATATCAAAACTGTTGTATCTAACCATACTTGTATCCGCGTTTATTATCTCCAGAATTGAGCATAATATTAGTTTACTGGTAGCTGTGCTATTATATTTTTTGGATTCGCGAAGACCACGAAAGCCAGAATACAGTAGTCAGTATAACAATCTCTTGCTCCTCGGTACGATGAGATAACCTGTGTTCTAATAGTAAGTGCAGGAGGACCGCACTACACGAAAAACAAAAACCTATAAGATTAACCTGCGGAAAATATCAAATCAAGTGAATGGATCCGGGGTCCAGCCGTAAGCGTCCACTGCGCTGTACAGTCCCGGGCCTATTATGGAACAGGCTTCACTAAAAATGATTTGAAAAAAAAAAAAAAAAAGAGTTAACAGAAATAATGCGACCGATCTTGACAATGGTCGTCTCTTCAATGGCGATAGTCTGCCAGTTGACGTCAGATGTTAGAACGTCAAACAATTTCAACAATAAGGGCGATAATCCGGATAGAATCTCGGAAAACGCTAAAATAATAAGTGTAGTGAGAAAACAGGAGCAAAACCCGACAACGAGAACATTCTGCAGTACGAAGGTCTAAAACTCTACTCTAATAGTAAGTGCAGGAGGACCGCACTACACGAAAAACAAAAACCTATAAGATTAACCTGCGGAAAATATCAAATCAAGTGAATGGATCCGGGGGCCAGCCGTAAGCGTCCACTGCGCTGTACAGTCCCGGGCCTATTATGGAACAGGCTTCACTAAAACTGATTTGAAAAAAAAAGAAAAAAAAAAGAGTTAACAGAAATAATGCGACCGATCTTGACAATGGTCGTCTCTTCAATGGCGATAGTCTGCCAGTTGACGTCAGATGTTAGAACGTCAAACAATTTCAACAATAAGGGCGATAATCCGGATAGAATCTCGGAAAACGCTAAAATAATAAGTGTAGTGAGCAAACAGGAGCAAAACCCGACAACGAGAACATTCTGCAGTACGAAGGGCTAAAACTCTACTCTAATAGTAAGTGCAGGAGGACCGCACTACACGAAAAACAAAAACCTATAAGATTAACCTGCGGAAAACTACCCGAAAATACCTTGGCGAACTCTTACAAACCTATGGTCTTGCAAGGGCCTTAAGATCTGCGATACGAATCCCCTGTAGTAACTAAAAGGACTGTTCCTTACTCAGCCCCTTAATCTATATTGGGTAAGGAACACAGTAACATAATTATAGTATTCCAGGTGAACTAAGCGCCATGTAGTATGAATTGTTTAGAACGAAGACGACTATATAAACATTAGCAATGGTCAAATAAAACTGAACATAGGTTGCAAGGTCGTCACTAGATGTTTTGACATCTTCAACAGAATTCACCGGATTTCCACCAAGTTTAAAACATGTTCGCAAAGATGGCGAGGACAATAACTTGAAAACATAATATGGAACTGAAATGATTCATCAACTTGTCAAAATTGTTACATGAATGCCACAATAAAATTCTTAAAAATGTACATTAATTGAAATATAGGTTTCAACCAAATGACCAATGACAGGAGTGTAAAATTTTATTCGTAAGTGATTTAATTAGAGATACACCAAGGAGACAATGGCTGTTGATTTTCTATGATCTTACTTCGGGTCGTTTGCAGTTTGTTCAACAATTCATAATTTCCGGCAACCTAATATGGTATCAAGTGTATGCTTCCATGCAATAACATTATCCCTCAACCAAAGATAGCTATGTCGTCACCGGCCTGTTTGCAAATCTTTTTAGTATGTTATCATTCAACGTTTTGAAGACCATTTTCCAGAATCCCTCCAAAATCGAAAACAATATCTTTAAAACGCTAACATTTACAACACATTGTCGATGGCAAGGGCAATAACTTTGCAAATAATTTATTGGATTTGTCAACTAATCCAATGATTCCAAGAATTGCACAATACAAATCTGGAAAACTCTGACTCACAAAGCTTTGATTATAAGAGCAATAATTAAGAAACATGGCTGTAGGTATCATTCTTCTGACTTATACCTATATGATCATAATAGAAACTAAACCTGTGGCCGTATAAGCGTTTAGAAGAATTTGATGACAATGGCAACGACGCTGAAATGATACCCATCTGAATACACTGGCGGTCTGTGGAACTATCATAAAGGGGTAAATGACAAAAGAGGAAGAACTCTTCAATTAAACGATGTGTGGCTCTAAATTCCGATTCGGTTATTTTTATTACTCGTGAAATAATATTTTGAAAAAGTCACAAACCTGGCCCGTGGAGCAATTGCAAGAGTAATAATTTCGATATGGTTCATGTCTATAGGTACATGTAGTTAAACAAACCCTGGAACTGAATAAAAAAAAATCTAAACAAAAACACTAGGCATACGCGGCAATACTATATACCGGAAAACACCGAGAAACCACCGAAAACACCATGTTATACTGAATAACGGAAAACACAAAATACCGGAAAACACACTTAATAGCGGAAACACCCTAAATAGATAACCTGGAGCCTGATCCTCTGTGTGTGGGGTTAGGGTTAGGTTTAGTTTTTTGTGTGTTTTACGGAGGACCAGGCTCCGAGTTGCCTATTTACGATGTTTTCTGGTATTTATTGTGTTTTCCTGTATTTACTGTTTTTCCGGTGTTTTCCGGTATACATTATAACATGGTGTTTTCCGGTGTTTTTTTTTTCGTTTTTTTACCGGTGTTTTCCGGTATACGTGATGAGCTATGTTAACTAACCAGTTTTATAGAGAGAGAGAGAAATGGGCTTTAACGTCCACTCGACACAACTATGTCATTTCGGGACTAACACATGGTTTTTAGTTTTTTATTTCAATAATTCGCTTGCGCGTAGGGGTCTTTAGCAGTGGGAGGAAACCGGAGTGCCCGGAGGAAACCCACGAGGTTGAGAAGGCGCCCCTATCTCCATGCCACATACGCTCACACCAGGGTTCGAAACCACAGCCGCAAGCCAGAGGTGACCGGCCAGCTAGAGGTCGAAGCGCGGCACTCTAGACCACTAGGCCACCCCCCCCCCAAACAGTTTTATAACGTAATCATAAAAAAAAATCTCTGACCTGTGCACTGGTATATACTAATGACAGGGCCGACGGCATAATACTTCCCCATTAACACGTACGTATATATGAGAGAGGATTGGAGTTTAACGGCCACGTGACACAAACAAGGTCATTTCGGGACTAACATATGATTAAATTTATTTCAATAATTCGCTTGCGCGTAGGGGTCTTTAACAGTAAGATTAAACCATAGGACCTGGAGAAAACCCACGAGGTGACCCTACATCTTGCCACGTACAACCGAGGAATCAAACCCACGCCAGACCTTATGATACATCGCGCAAGTGCTAACCATTCGGCAATCGAGCACCCTGTACGTATATATAGATGCATAGAGACATATTAAAGTGTATATGATGATAAAGACGAAGCAATATACAAGTGGCATGCATAATTTATCTATAGGTCGATCTGCTAACGTAGTTTAATAAATTTGGCATTCAGCATAGTTAAATTTGATCATTCTGAAATTTTGAACATACTCTAAGCAGAAATAAAATGCTCCCACCAAATCTCGTTGAATCTACGTGACCCAGGACAGTATGTGAAAGTATAGATGATTGTGTCCTTACGTGATTTCGATTGGAAATAATTGAAATAAAATAGCATTTATAGAGAAATATAACATATGAAGTTTGAATTGAATATTATCTTACTTAAAGCATGATTTCATGCCTTAAAAATATCTTATCAATCGATAAGAGAAATTAACCTTCAAGCAGAAGTCAACTGACTGCTGGTTTCTCATCATTATCTCTGAAATAAACTCATCTTATCAGCATTTGAATTTGGAAAAAAAAATCATTCTGTCAACGACTCCCAAGAAACCAGGATGCAAGCCGCCATTGTTCTTGTTTTACTGACTGCCGTAGCCACCCAGGTAACATCGAATTCTGATTTTAAAGTTGAAACATAATTCGTGTATTTGTTTTTGTATAAATTATGTTTGGTGCAGCCCCCTGCAATTACTAATAGAAACAGATCGTTTCGCATTTTCTACGTTTCGCCCCTTCAGAACGCGAAAGTTGAGAGAGAGAGATGGGGTTTAACGTCCACTCGACCCAAACTAGGTCATTTCGGTACTAACGGATGGTTTTTAATTTCATTTCAATAATTCGCTTGCGCGTAGGGTCTTTAGCAGTGGTAGGAAACTGGAGGACTCGGACAAAACCCACGAGGTTGGACAGACGACCCTACTCCTTGTCACGTACAACCAGGGATTCGAAACCACGCAAGTTGACTCAATAACAGGCTTTATGATACAGCACTCACGTGCTAACTATTCGCATAGCCCCCCCCCCCAGTAGCGCGATAGATATTACATAATAAAGTAGGTTATATGTCAACATATTGTTATTGTAAAACATAGCGAATTATTCAATTAAATCGGCAAAAATTGTCTTTTCAGAGATAAAATGTAACTTGAAAAGTAGAAATCAACACACCTATCATTTTTGGTTTGCTGTCTTGCTGTCGGCCTTTCTCAACGTTGCAAGTCACATTTGAATACGTACAATTCGCATTTACAAAACGTTGGCGCCTTCTTAATGACATGAATAATGCCAAAATATAACTAAGTCGAAAGTCGCTACACAAGCCAAAATGCAAGTCGAAAAGTTAAAATCACGACAGAACGAGGGGCGCTATTATCGCGGTGTGTTTATTTCTTAATTTCCTATTTCGAGTCGATGTTGGTTTGTGCAGTGTGCTGTCGCCTCAGATTTTGTCGTAACGTCTACTTTTAGGGTTTCGCGTTCTGAAGGGGCGAAAAGTAGAACTTAAAATGGTTGTTATTGACTTCCATATATTACTATAAACTTCCATGTTTCGTAGACTTTGGACATCTAGTTTCTATGGAAGCATATAGGGGGCAGGTAGCGACTATCGTTGAATGACACCCGACCCTCTTTTGTACAGAGTGTATGACATGGACTATTTCTTGTAACACAAGTTACTTTTAATATACAATTCTAAAATACAGATACATTTGAAGATTCAGTCAGTCGGATTAAAACGCAGATCCTATTTCGTTTCTTTTTTTATAGTTTAAAATTTCATTTTACTTGTCTTTACTAAACTATGATCTGAAAAAAGTTGTTATATTATGTGAGGGATTAGCCAATGAAACGATTTGTTATGACCGGTTTTTGGCGTGATGTGCACGGAACTGTGGGTAATCCACTAGGAATGTCAACGCTGATAGGTTAATCAAATGTTTGACGACATAGCGTCAAAAGCCACTCGTATGACCTCTGACGCTACTACGACCGGTCAGATCTTCATGTAGTAGAGGCCATCGAAAGTATAAAAATCGAGCCGAAATATAGATGATCTGTATTTTAATCAGATTGAGATTCAGTCGTTCCAGGAATCGATTCGCTCATCGTAAAATATATCTTATTAAATTTATCAGTTATTTGTAAGATGTAAGAGTGAAGATATATTTCGTTATATTTATATTCAACATTGTTATTTCAGGCTTTTATTTTCAACGGGTGTAAGCAAGACTCTGATTGTAAAAATGGCTGCTGTGAGCACAGTTTCTTTAATAGTCGATGTGTGGCTAAAAGTCGGTATCTACAACCGTGTTTAGCAACATCATGTGGCTGTGTTGCAGGTATAGAAATATTTCGAGTCCAAAATCATCATTTAAACATCGACCGTGGCTTACTCATTTTATTGGTCTAACGCGTCACCCTTACATCACAATGTTCTTCTCTTATTCGTCCGTCCGAACTCCGGGTCAGATCTCAGAAAATTGGCGTTTGTTTTGAACAAGCATATAGAGTACAACACGATATCTGACGTTTCCACCAGGTTTTTACCACACATAAGGCGATCTTAACGTGCCCTCGGTCCATTTCTGTCGCCTTAGCAGCGTTATAAGGGCGCCACTTAGCGATTAGGTTGTGACTCACAACTGCTCACGATCCCTACGCACAATTATTGAAATAAAATTGAAGCGTATGTTTTCCCATCAAAGACCTAATTTATGAGAAGTGGAAGTTCCCAATTTTTGCTCTCTCTTGTAGTAATCGTACAAACGTTAGTAATGACGATCGATCAAGACTAGCCTAAAATTGAATCGCTAATGTATCGGTCAAAGAGAGGCAATTTGACTGAAATTTTAAGCATATTCTGTTTTCATTATCTATTTAATAAACTAATATAGCGAGAACTGGCAGCTCTTCATATAACCTTACCGAATCTCGATTTAATCACCCTATTTATTTTGGATTATATATCCATTTTTGGATTCTATATCTGCACTTGCTTAAAAACAAAAGTTATGTACGTCGCTGTCTGCTTGTCGCTGGTGGGGGTGATGTCAAATTACAGTTTTTTCAGCTCTTGTACTATCATATCGGCACCTTCGCTGCTATATAGTGAGCCAGATAGTCCTGTCTCACAAGAGAGGACTTTCCACATTCTATCTTTTTATTGGAGACTGGAAATATTATCAACGGCCAATACTGACAAGACATTTAACGTCTCTACGATATCCTAATATCAATGTAAACTGTATTTCCATAATTTTAGAGATTACATACTTTTTGATGATATTAGTATTTTTTATGATTTATGCACGATTCTTTATATCACTCAACATAAGTCAGCTAAGTCATCGTGAGGCACATGAACGTTAAATATTACATAGGTTTGAGCTGTATACCACGAGTTGTAGACTTCTCATTTTGGATGTTATTGGTTTTACATTATTAATATTCCAGGTTTGACTTGTGTAAAGGAATCTGAGGTTACCAGTGTTGCTATCGAAGTCCATGCTGGAGGAAACGGCATGGTCTGTGAACAAACCGCCGCCACAGGTTCTCCAACAACAGCAGCTCCAACAGCAGCTCCAACAGCAGCTCCTACTGCTTAATTATAATCAGTTGATTAAACTTTTTTTCAAATAATTCTTGGATACAAGTTGTGTCATGCCCCATTTCACGCCTGTGGTATTATTAAAATCCCGACTTCCGGTTAAATGAAAATGAAACAGGTTTTTAGTAACCATAACTTCTTGGTCTTCGAGCTGTCTGCTACCATTAGCTAACCATAGTAAATATGACGTCATTACTATCGTATTACTGAATGATCGAGACCAAATACAGAATTGTTTCATTATAATTTGCTATAGTTTGGTAATGATGCTAATACGATCATAATAGGTTCATATTTACCATGCCAACTAATGGAAAAACCACGACCAAGTATCCATTATCGTCTTGGGCCACCAGTGCTCCTATATCCAGCGGGGGTAATACGCTGACTCGTGTGGTCGATCCCTGCATTGGCCGAGAAGTTCGTTCAGATTTTCTGGTGTGGTTTCCCTTCGTCAGTGATTCAGGATGGAATGTCTGACAAAAATTGATGTCTCGTCGTTCGGATGTGACGAAATTTCAAGGTCCCGTGTATATTTTCAGTTGGAATTTCCCTCATAGCACACTGCATGGCGTATATGCCCGTTTTCATTAGCCCCGTCAGAACAGAACAATAGGACGTTAAACCCCCATTCAATTCATTTCCTCTATGCAGCAAACCTAATACTTCAGATAAATACTCTTTAATTCCACTCTTAACTAGGTCATTTTGGGACTAACATATGGATTCATTTGAATTAAGTTGTCTTGAGTTGTGGGAGGAAAACGGAGTACCTGGAAAAAAAACCACACTGTAGGAGAGACGATCATGCTCCTTGTCACGTACAATACATAGTTGGAAGTCAATGCCAGACCTTATGCTTTAGCTTGCAAGCGTTTAGCAATTGGGTATCGACTCCCCGCAATAAAGATTTGGAAATAATTGAAAGCTTATAAAAAATATAGAGAGACATATAATCACATGAAGATTATGTGCTTTGAGTCACACTATTAGTGCAAAGTTTGGAATAATTGCACTTTTTCATCAGTACTATAGAGAATTTTAACATCGGGCATTTTTACATAAAGATAACCTGCCTTAATGCATGATTTCGTAATATTAAGAAATCTTATCAATCGATAAGAGAATTGAACGGCATGTAGCAGTAAAAAGACTGTTAGTTTCTCACACTTTTTTTGAAAAAAATCAGTCTTATCAATAAGCGAAATTAAGGAGAGAGATCATTCTATCAGCGTTCCCCAAGCAACCAGGATGAAGGCCGCCATAGCACTTGTTTTGTTGACTACCGTAGCCACACAGGTAACATCGAAGTTGGATTTGAAAATCAAAAACAGAATTCGATAATGTAAAAACTATTTGTTTGCGTCTATGTTAATGATAAGGGATTTAACGTCCACATTTTCAGTGATATCGGCTACCAAATTCAATGAAAAATGCTATTGTATATGCGTTGTACAACATCCCAAACTCAATATTATTTGGAAACCCAAGGACAATGTTTGGTTATAAAATTTCTGTGATATATGAATATATTGTTCAGATTGCAATGTTCAGCGACTGTGGAGACAAGTGGATGTTTTAGTTGTGAAAAACAAAACGTATTGTTTCTTCTGTAAGGCAAACTGTTTGTATATAATAAGACTTAAAGGGCATTAGGCAAGTTTAAATAAAAATTTTACAGTTCTCGCTATATTAGTTCAAAACTTGATACTGAAAAGTGAATGTGCTAAACATTTCAGTCAAATTACTTTAATCTTGGTCTAGATATTAGCGATATAATTATAGGTTAACCTCGATCGTCATTACTACGGTAGTAACGATAATAAACAAAGTCTCGATTTTAGATTAACCATATCCACCAGAAAACGTATTTGAATCCTATAAATATCTCAGGCGTCCGATTTCATCGTGAGTTGATTATAGTTTTGGTGTGTTAATGTCTAATTAATAATTTAGATAATATTTAAGGCATAAAAACAAACCAGAAATAGACAGATTTAACTCTCACATAAAACACGCTTAAACATGCATTATTTTAAAGCTTAATTTCTGAATTTTCTTTTAGCCTAAAATGTTATATCAATTTTGAATTGGACATGTATTATTCACTTGACAAACCCATAATCAACTCTCTAGACTATTTGATAGTTGTGATAATCGAGACTGTGTTATTCTTAAAAATGCACTCAGAACGAAATAATTTGACTGAAATTTCAATATTATTACTTTTTCATTTTCTATCTTATACTATTATAGCAAACACTGCCAGGTCTTTATTAAAATCTGACATAATGCCTCTTCAACTGGAAGCTGTTATATTACCCAGATAGACCAAAATATAAACTTTATCCTAATGATCTCAGGACATGTCTATTGGCCAATAACACCCATCTAAAGGCGAAAGAAGATTTTTTTTTTTTATCTCGTAATTTTATTTCATTTCTCTCATTAATTTGTGTGCAGATGCATTAATTTAGTCGCCTAACAGAGCTACGGGATAATTCCATTTTTTAATGTTTAAAGCCATTGATCGATATGTCCATATTTTGGAAAATATATTTTTCACGTTAACAAGCCCTCAAATTAATTGTTTAAAATTTTCAATAAAAAGTAATGGTGCTCGATTTACATTTTTTCGGAAAATATGGAAGCTATCACGGTTAATCCAAGCTTAATATGTCCTTAGATTGATTATTTAACATTTAATGAAGAACAAATCAAAATATCAACGATAATAAAGCCCCCGATATGGTTTCAATCAGTTTTAAAAAGGTACATCAGTTAGATTACGCGAAAACGTTAAGATGGCGAGGGTCGTGTTTTAATATCCGATACGACGGAAGTTTAGATTTTAAGTAATAAAGATGGGAAATTAAAAAGAGGTTCATCGAAATAAATTACACATAACATATAAGTTGCACTGGTTTTTTTATATCGTCTGCAGTTGCGCGGAATCTTTCAATTAATCATATTATTCTTAAAATACAGAACGGAATCGAATGAATTTTTGACTAATAATTAGCTTCAAAAGTTCAGTATTGTAGCTTCTAAGGGGATTCAAAATACCCCAAATGACGATCAGCAATTTAAGGTAGCCCAACAAAATGATTGCCAAATTCATGCAAAAGTTTAAATAATGGTACATGTATTTGTATAATGACAAAATAGCAAAGAATTGATTCTCTAAAAAATGGCACGAGAGAATTAGCTGAGTATAATTATCTTCCGGATTATGGGTCGTAGAAAATTGGTCTCCACATTGATTAGCTACCGGGGCTATTGGATTCGGAAGCATGTCTACTGATACTTATTAGACTTATCCGCCGCTGCCGAGTAGGGTCAAATCGCTTAAATATTATCCATTTTTACGTTTAATTATTTTTCAAAAAATGTATTCCATTCGGCTAAATATCACAGGCAAACGATGGCACCGAGAGTTGATTATGGTCTTAATTAATACTTAGATAACATTTCAGGCCTAAAGAAAGACCTGCAATAGAATAGAAAGATTTAGCTCTGGCATAATGTATGTTTGATTAAAATTCAGAATTTTATCTTCTGGTATACTTGAATTAAATGGAAAATAATATAGTACAAAAAAGAGAAATGCTTTTCAGTTTCATAAAAGGATGATTCACGGAATGATGTCTTTAATTCCAAATGAATAATGGCTTTGCATACTCTCATAGTGGGGTTTGCGGATATATATTTTGATCGAGCCTGTCTGTCCGTCCTTCAACAATTACTTATGTTGTCCCTACACCCGAAAATTGTATATCTGTCCCTATTAGTATAGATTCGATATTTTTTCACCGAAAACGAAATCAAGCGTAGCGAAATTTGCCGCATCACGTTATTTAAATTATATAGGTTAAACCCAATATAAAGATGATCACTGTCTGTTTTGACGATCGGGATTTATTGCGCTTAATACGACACCAAAAGTAGGGAAATTAAGAGATTTTCGATTTACAAACACTGTATTGGCTACATTTCATTTTCGTTTCTGATAGGATCATTATCGAATTTGACGCTGATCCATCAACAAGACGCATTTTTGGTCTTTTTTTGCAATTTGACAAAATGAACCCACTGACGATATTGAGATGAAATGGGGTTTAACGTCCTACTGTTCTGCTCCGACATGGTTAACAAAGACAGGCATACCCATACATTGTGCTACGAAGGAAAATTTTGCCCGGGGATCGTTTACATGCATACCAACGTATACACGGGTCCTTAGTTGTTCGGTCCATTCGAACGACTGGACAGCTGTCCTTGCCAGGTCCTCCGTCCTGCACCACTGACAAGGGTAAACGTCGGAAAATCCCGATGAACATTCTCGGCTAATGCAGGGATCGAACACACGACCCCAGGCTAGCGAGCTAGCATCTTACCCACTAAGGCCCGGTGGCTCTAAACGATTGAAATTTTCAGTCCAAGACGTTGGTCCACCCCATAGAAAACGGGGACAGACGTACCTTTCAGGAGGATGATCCAGGCGAAGGAATGTGTGACTTGTATGGCTATCTTTTAATCACATTAATATTGTCGGTCAGACAAAATGTCTGCAGGTTCCAGTCATCGCCAGATCTGCTACTAAAATATTTTCAGGTTGAACCACCCACAACCAGAAACAATAAATACAGATGTGCAGCTCATATTAATTTTGAATCTTGTTTGTTCTTGTCAGTCATTAGTAGGATCATATTTCCAGAGATTTCAATCCAGTTTTAACAACTTTCTTTACTAAAATATATCTGCCGTTACTCCTTTAATATATTGCCCTAGACTACCTAATCATACGAAAGATTTCTTCTATATTACTACATTGGTATTTCTATCGGAGTAGAAATAAAAACTATTTCTTATATCAGATTTAAACATACAAACATTAATTATTTCAGGCTTTTCTGTTCAATAGATGTACAACAGACACTGACTGTACCAATGGCTGCTGTCAACGCAGTTTCTTCAGCAGTCGATGTGTGGATAAAAGTGGGTATCTACAACCATGCTCAACTACATCATGTGGCTGTGTTGCAGGTACTGAAGCGTTCTGAGTCCAGGATTTTATTGTCTCTTGATTTTTTGATATGGTGATCAATCCCCAGTGTACTTTCATATACCACTGCAATATTGATCAGATAGTCTTTTATTACCAGCCTTCATCTCCTGTGACCGTTGTTACAATTAATTAATTAGAGACGGGGAATAAAAGAATATTAGTTATTCTTTGATCACGATTTAAGAATGGGAGAGAGACAAAGAGAGGGAGGGGAGAGAGAGAGGGGTGGGGGATAATGTCCACTCGACTCAAACTAAGTCATTTCGGGACTAACACATCATGGTTCTTTAGCAGTGGGAACAAACAGGAGGGCCCGGAGAAAACCCACGAGTTTGTACAGGCGATCATGCTCCTTGTCACGTACAACCGGGGAATCGATACCACGCCAGTTGACTAATGACAGACCTTATGGTACAACGCGCACATGCTAACCATCCAACACCCCCCCCCCCCCACCCAGAAACACATCTACGGGTAATTTCAGAGCTTTCATAAGTTACTAAAGCCAGGTACGCTTAATATAATGATCGAAATGTACTCCATGAATTATATAGACTTGCGATTAATGTATTAATATTTTCATTATTAATATTCTAGGTTTGAAATGCGTAAAGGAAACAGATGTTACAAGTGTTGCTATAGAGATCCATGCAGGAGGAAATGGCATGGTCTGTGAACGAACCGGTGATACAGCTGCTACAGCTGTCCCAGTCTCTTCTCCATCAGCTTAATCGAATCCTCAAATGATTTGAGGATTAAACTGTTTTTAAATATTACTTGTCTCAGTTGGTCACTAGTGTATATTATGGTATTTGTAATGAATGGACCCCCATACAGATACATGGTGGGCGAATTTCTGCTCAGTAACAATTCCTTCGAAAACCAAAAGTTATATGTGAGGCTTTGTTAGAATATCTGATAATTCAAAAAGTGTGAGAGAGAGAGAAATGGGGTTTAACGTCCACTCGACACAAGTGGGACTAACATATGGTTTCAATTTTATTTCAATAATTCGCTTGCGCGTAGGGGTCTTTAACAGTGGGAGTAAACCGGAGTGCCGGGAGGAAACCCACGAGGTTGAGAAGGCGCCCCTATCTCCATGCCACTTACGCTCACACCAGGGATCGAAACTACAGCCGCAAGCCAGAGGTGACCGGCCAGCTAGAGGTCGAAGCGCGGCACTCTAGACCACTAGGTCATCCCTACCCCCCTAATTCAAAAAGTAATTGAATGTCACTAGATAAGAAATGAATGAAATGGGGATTAACGTCCTAGTGCTCAGCTCCGAACTGGGCTAATGAAGACAGGCATACGTCAAAAAGTGTGCTATGGGGGAAATTTTGCCCGGACATTGGCACTACGGCCAACTCATATCGAATTTCAACTGTGAAGGGATCTTTTACGAGCACGCCAATGTGTTCATGGAACCTTTTTTCGTACAATCCAAACGACTAGACAACTGTAATTGTCTGGCCCTACGTCATGTATTACTGACAAGGGGGGGGGGGACCACGCCGGAAAATCTAGATGAACGTTCTCGGCCAATGTAGGGATCGAACACTCCCCTTCCAGTCTAGTGAGCTAGCGTCTTACTCACTCACCAAACCATAATCAGATAACTGAACAAGAGAAAAATAGGAATATTCCGTACGTTCAGTTGGGTTTTTTTTCGGTCTGTACTTAATAAAACATGTTAATGCAAGGACTTTTTCTCGTTTTCTCTTATCTAGTGACAATCATGTTTTTGGAATTTTCAGATATCCTCCTGCAATCTCATTTGACACTTTAGATCGTCGATATAATTATTAGTGAGCATAAATTCGCCCGTGTATCTGGTATCACTTGCTACTTCAGTTAGTTATATAGACGGATAACCCGTGTTTTCCTATTGCGTCCGACCCTTCCCTTTCTTAACGCATTTATCGTAGCGATGATCTCTGTCCTAAAATCATATCTGGAACGTGTTTAACCAGTTCTATCACACATGTGATAATGACTGACACTATTTTGTCCATTAAGACCAGATTACTGACCAGAACCCTTTAGGCACTGCTTCAGCACCGAAGGGAGGATGCATAATACTAAGAATTTCAAATTCAACGTTACGGAACAGGTATCAATTATCTGCCAGCCTAATATCAAGGCAATCACTGAAAAGGGTCACTATGACTGCTTAACACAGACTCCGTTACCACTGAACTCTAACAACGCCGAGAATAGTCAGTGTGCTACCGGTTTCACTTTACGTTTAGCAACAAATTTCAGTTTTGTTTGAGATGTACAGATGATCCTACTGCGTGTCCGGCGTCATCGAAATGAATATAGGGGGTTGGATGGTCGAACGGTTAGCGTGCGCGCGCTGTATCATACGGCCTGCCATTGAGTCAACTGGTGTGGTTCCGAATCCCCGGTTGTACGTGGCAAGGAGTAGGGTCGCCAGTCCAGCCTCCAGACGTCACTGTTTAGCTCTAAATGCTTGCTTCGCCGTTAACCTGTACGGTGGAGAAGGGCTCACTAGTCCGTGGGTGCATCGCTATAATAAGTACTATAAATATAGGTATCAATAAACACAATCCTAACCCTCATAATAGATATCGGTGAAATAATGAAATGTAACCGTAACCCAACCCTAACAATAAATATCGGTGGATTAATGAACCCGTGGACTAGCGAGCCATTCCCCGCACTGTGTGCTAAGGTAGAATGGGTACTTAAAACGCTTCACCACTTTTAAAACGTTTGGCCAGAAATAGTCAAACGAACTGAAAACATGAATAACTTCAAAGTCGTACATAGTTGGTTTGGATTGGTTCAGCAGCGAGGTCAAATCCTTCACGGTTTCATCGATCCACAGCTTAATTGCGGGGGACATCTGCATAAAAAATGCAACTTTCTTGACATTTATAAAAACGCATTCTAAGGTTTTTTGAACACAACTATAAAATCCGTACAAAACTATTTGTTGTATATATCTCGGATATCCGGATATGGCAATCGTCAATATACATTAGCCAATACGTAAATGTAGTCTTACCATAAAAATACGCCAATTGCGGGAGGATGAAATTATAATGATTTCAAATATTTCGTAATATCTAAAAATAAATAAAAACGAGAAGATTACAAAGATAAAATATGAATTCTAGGATAAATGAAAAATATAGCCGTAAGTTGCACTCCTTGCAATATTCCCCGATTCAAAAAAATATTTAAAAAGCTATTTCGTTGGACCGAGGTGCACAACATTAGCAAAAAAGCAGCCGCTCCTTGCTCAAATAAAACCGTAACAATCCCCCTTTGTTCAGAGGTATATTTTTTTTATCTTAGTGGAAGCTGGTGATAATTCAAGGATATTGAACTTCATATAGGATATTAGTGGTTAATCATATTTGTTCTCTCGTAAGGGTAATGCCACTAAATTTATTGCACGACGCTCAACGTGGGTATAATGAATAGCTAAGTATATACCACAATATGACTTAAAACGCAATTCACCAATTATCTTTGTAAATACACAAGACATTAAATGCACTCACGTTTTTTTTTGACTAAAATAAAAAAAAAATATACCCATTGTAAAATAAATTTGGTAACTATTAGGGATTAACAGATTAAGAACCCTTCCACGGCAGATTATGGTCAAGATTTACGTTGCTTTTTTCTAGTCGCCCAATTGTTGAGAGGGTAAACAATCTGAAGTAAACACAACCTCGCGTTTGTAGCCGGCCTCTCTACCGTATTGCCTACAAAATATCAGCCATGACAAGTTTGTGTTGATGGTTTCTACTTTTTAATATGGATATCTATTTTAGGAGCTGCGGAAAATAGGCTTTATTTATAAAATGACCAGGTAAGTACTATTCTTTTTCCATAAATCAACCATTAGACATGTTTTTTGTTGCCCAAAACAGCCATATTTATTTAGAATTGATTTATCAATGAGGATATTTGATATTGGATGTGCCTGTTTTCAGTGGTTACAAATCATATCGAATAATACACAATTTAAGGTTGATCAAGACCACAAAGTATTGTATTAATTGGTTTGATCTTTGTATACTAATATCTAAAAGTCAACATAGTTTACATGCCTAAATACACACAATGAAACGAAACAGCATTTAACGTTCAGTATCGATTGGATTAATGACGTCGCGTAATGTGATATGAGAAAAATTTTGCCCAGGCAGCGGCGCTACCGTCTAGTTTCAAGGGTTAATTAACCTTTACAAGGGTCCCCATGATTCAACATTATAAGGCGTTGTAAACTTGATAACACTGAATACCCGTATTTCATCTGGCGTTATATTCTGGTTGCTTACATTTATTATTGATTTTAATGTATAAATTTATTCTGTTTTGTTCTACGCATTTCATGCAATATTTTTAAATAGAGATTATAACAAACGGACTTTCGATATTACTATAGCTGTGACAAGTATTGAATAACATTCATGATCAGGCATAATAATGTTAAATTCCACGACGTCCACAGATTATTGCTGAAAGGACATTCCTCTCAGGTTTGTACAACACGCCTTATTTAAATCACGAAAGTTGCAATTTTATTTTGTAACTGTATAAACCATCCACTATCGCCACCGTGAGCCAGGAGAAAAGAAATCAGCACGTTAATTTTATTAAAAATGTTATTGTTCTTAAAGCTCGCACGTGACGCCTAAAATGTTATTTTATATTCCCGTTTCTAAAACTCTTAATAATAAACTCATCCAATTACAATTCGAAATTTAGTTTGTAATCTCCATATTAAAACTCTATCTCATCACCCTTCGAAAATTACTTTGTAATCCCAATTCTTAAACACTATCTGATTACACATCGAAAGTTACTTCGTAATCCTAATACAAAAACTCTATCTGTTTACTCCTCGAATGTTATTTTACAATCCCAATACTAAAACCCTATTTGATTACACATCGAAAGTTACTTTGTAACATTAATACTAAAACGCCAGCTGATAGCTCGAAAGTTACTTTGTTGTAATCCTAATACTGAAACTCTATTTTAAATCTCACAAAAAGTCTCGTAATCAAAGACATTATTTAATAAAAAAAAGAATTCATATTGCTTAGGATATAATTTGTTATGTTGTGTTATATGTGTTATTCGGAATTATCTGCACTCATGTCCTTGATAGGTTTTTGAATTATCATATTTTGAAATCGGACAACTATTTCATGTTTTAAATCTCGAAGTTTTACCTACAATAAGCACAGACCTGAACCTGGCCAAACTGGTACATTGGGGTTTTTTTTTTATCAGAAATACAAAATGATTTTAAGCATAAATCTTGTTTATATTTGATTATTATCCCAATGTTTAAAAGTGTTTGTTAATTTCATATACCGATAAATTCTTGGACAATTTACAAGGTTTCTTGGCTTAGTACACGCTAAAATGAACTTAAATTGAATATTTGTACGAAAACAATCAGCGATACAGATAACGTCCCGGGTTATTTCAATAACAGAAGCCTACCACAACCTTTTTGAGAAGATTATGGGTGCCGCGGACCATATCCACCTACCGTCCGAGGAAGACGCCGAAGGTTGAACAATTTGTAATCTATTTTAAGAGTAGATACTGAGACAGTTTCGGACTGACATCCATGTTACAGATTCAACTTCCAAAATGGTCATAGTTTTCAAGGGATTAACACAATTCCTTAAATCTCAGAAGTAATATCAATCTGACCCGGTTGCCGACCACCAGTTACTTCACATCGTGATTTTATGACAGGGGCAAACAGTTAGGCATAGATTTGCCACTGACACTGATTTAACATTGAAAACTCCCCTCTGGAATTGCATCATCATTTACCACTAACCTCGGTGGGTAATATAGAGAAATCTCTGCTAATTGGCCATTTTCTGTTCTGTTCTGTCTTATGTTAATACAAACTTTCTCCTCCAAGCACAGAATCTTTCTCCGAGCAACACGTATTCTCCCTTTAAACATCATCATAAAATCACAATTAATGACCCCCGTGCATCACTGATTCTTCACCTTTACGTTTCACTGTAAAACACCGATTCTTTACACAATCACCTATAGGCTTTACCGGCAAACACCGATTCTTTGCCACGTTCACCTGTAAGTTTCACTGCAAAACACGGATACCTTGTCTTATCACCTGTACGCTTCACGACAAAACACCGATTCTTCACTCTATCATATAAAAGTTTCTCTGCAAAACACCGATTCCTCAACCTATCACCACCTATAAGTTCCATTGCAAATCACTGACGCTTAACTCATCCCTGATTCTTCAATCTATCAACTATAACTATTGGGGTGGGGGTGGGGTAGCACTTGCGCTATATCATAAGGCTGCCATTGAGTCAACTGGCGTGGTTTCGATTATCCGGTTGTACGTGACAAGGAGTAACGTCCCCTATCCAACCTCGTAGGTTTTCTCCGGTTTCCTACCACTGCTAAAGACCCCATAATGTCAATCCCGAAATGACCTAGTTTGTGTCGAGTGAACGATTAACGCCATCTCTGTCTCACTCTGATTCTCCACCCTGTAAAACTATGATTCCATATACATTCTGGTAAGTCTACCAAGAGGTTTCCTTTTATAATGAATGCTTTACTCGTGGTAATCTGGTAGCATCGAAATTATTGACATCTCCATTTCAAAAGATGTCTTTTCTCGCCCATGCACAACCTAAACAATAAATAATAAATAATATGTATTACGCCTGTCGCAAAACTTTAGATCTGACGTTAATTGAATTATTGATACATAATGAGAACACTTATTAATGGATACCACTAAATATACACAATTGTTAATACAGTGACGTATGACTCAACATTTGGTCCTGGTCTTAACAAAAACGGACAAATACCCTTCAAACCATTATATGAAAAATATACTTTTAAACTTTTAAGTTATTAACGCGACGACAAAAGCAAGAATGACACATTACACACGTACAGACAAGTACACACGTGCATGCCTCTTCTAATTAATATTCATGTGTCATGACCTATGGACAGACAAGACTAGCAATTATTAGCCTACTGACTTCAAGGTTAACAGGCTGTAACATCACAGGCTGTATCTTTTTGCTAAACATTCCGTTGGCTCACACCATTGTAGGCACAATGGGGAACACATTTGGCAATCTCCTCATTATAATTTTTTAGGGAGGATGACTTTAAAATTTTTTGCTACGGGGATTTGATGTTGACTGGGGCGAAAATCTCACTTCCGGCACCGCAATGATTGCTCCATGGAAAGACACTTTACACCCCCTATGCCTCCACTGTAATATCACCAGTATTACCCAAAACTACTATGAAATTGCAAATTTGATCCATTTTCCTCCAATTCTAGACGAAAAAATCTGAACCCTGACCAAAGATTATGAAAATCCATGGTTTTTTCAGATGAGCAGTGCGAAGTTCTGCAAACATCAGAAACATGCAGAATTTCAGACAGAAATTTAAACGCACATGAATTATGAATTCCACAGAACGTTTCTATATTTTATTCATTCAATTCAAATCAAACCCGAAAATACTTTAAAGCTGCGTCCACACGAATTCGGCCTCCGGAATGGTTTTTCCCGGATTAAAAGCGGTGCGTCACATTTATTCTGTTTGAACTCACAATGAAAAGCGCCACACTGAATGCACAGTGATGGTCATTCATATCCAAGGTGGATGCGCCAGATATTCGTATTGGTGGTCTTATGTTGCTTATATTTAATTTCCTGAGGCAAGCAATGCTACATCAGCGACGCCGGGTCCTACATCTTCGACACTTTGCCATGCAGCGCCTAGCAAGATTTCGTTGGCACCAAAATCAAATGCGGATGATTACTCTTTTGTTAGCGTTTGCTATATAACACGTATGTACATGTATTTTACGAAGATGCATTTCATAATTGTAATGAAATGTGGTTGTATATTGTCGCGCCCCATCCGAAGCGCTAGAGGCTAATGTTAATATCTGATTGACTTTACTACCAACTACATGGTGCTTTAACGTCTGCTTCCACAGAAGTGATATCTCAAACAAAACATAGGAGAGTCGAGGCTTCTTACTGTTTGTAGAATATGATTTTGCAATCTTTCCATTTTCGGCCTTGGGCCTTGGAGTAGGTTTAGTGGGAACAGTTTGACCTGAATCAAGCGTGTCACACTCAAATATTGACTGCGAATAACCCGTTTCGGAATAATTGTTTCTGGTTGAATTCGGAAAAATATCGTTTTTATCGAGTTGAGCGTGACGCCAAAGTCCGGAATAAGACTTTATTCTGAATTCAATTCAGATTAAACCCCTAGTGTGAACACAGATTTAAACAGTAATCATGATGCAATATTAGACTTTTTAACACTTCCATCGAAAACCAGACAATTTTTCCAGGTACACATAATTTTATGTGCCCATAATTGTGGTCAAATCTAAGATGTTGAAACATGCAGTACCTAAGAATTTTAAAATATTTCCCACATAGCTGTATTTCCATGGGATAAGTAAGTTGAAATAATCTGATAATGTAAAACTACAATAGTCTTTTCATCCCCAACCCCAGTATGGAAATGAAATGGAATGGGGTTTAACGTCCTACTGTTCTGCTCCTAACCTGGGCTAATGAAGACGCCATACAGTGTGCTATGAGGGAAATTTTGCCGGGGCAGCAGCGCTATGGCCTACTCTTAAAACGAATTCTACAGGCAAGGGCACATAACCCATCTTTTACTTACAAGTGCCCGGCTGTTATGGCTGACACCAATAACCATCATTTAGTATATTATTTATAGATGGTTAAATGGTCATAGCTCATTAAGTACAACATGACCGTTTATTTAGTGACTACAACTGTGCGAAACTGATTTAAGGCTTGGTATATATATATTAATATTGTGGTGTGATATTTGGTGATATGTTTGATGGTTGGCCACCCTAACATTGCTGACCAATCATCGGTCTCCTTGTTGAAATGATTTACAACGGCGGTGGTAGCTACAATGTTCTTGATGAAGAGATATGAGAGAGACAGAAATGCGGTTTAACGTCCACTCGACACAAACTAGGTCATTTTGGGACTAGCATATGGTTTAATTTTATTTCAATAATTCGCTTGCGCGTAGGGGTCTATAGCAGTGGGAGGAAACCGGAGTCCCTGGGAGGAAACCCACGAGGTTGAAAAGGCACCCCTATATCCATGCCACATACGCTCACACCAGGGATCGAAACCACAGCCGCAAGCCAGAGGTCGAAGCGCGGCACTCTAGACCACTAGGCCATCCCCACCCCCCACGATGAGATATGTACAACCGTCAACACACAAGTCCTTTATTCGATTTTCCAATATGCGAGGCCATAATTAACACAAAGGTGACCATTTCAAGCTTGGAAATGTAGTCAACGCCAAAAAGCAAAGTTTACAGAGGTCCTCGACTGGAACCCAAATCGATTACGATTTGCCCTCCACTTCCACAGGTGTCATATAGATCAGGGATCAAATTGATATGCATCATCGTTCTAATATAGCCAATCCAAGAAGTCATCGGGGTTTGAGATCTAGACCTGAAATGTTAAATCAAGACTCAGACTAGCAATTATTTTCCAATTGACTTCAATGTTAAATGGCTGTAACGTCATAAACTGTAGCTTTTTGTATAACACTCCATAAACAACTGTTATAGTTAGATGATTTGACGAACAGCAGCTGTAGGTAGATCATGTACCAAACTAAGCTGAGAAAGCAGATATTTTGCATTCTGTAAAGGTAAATCCTCGAACTATAACAACTATTTGTCATTTTTACGCACATAAGATGAAACACCTGATATGTAGATGATTTACCTTTATAAGACGACAAATGGCTGTTATAGACACATCCTTTACTTTTACATAATTAAAAAATATCCGTTATAGGTAGATGGTTATTTACCTGTGTGTAGATAAATTTACCTAAATTATACTTAGTTCAAACCAAGTATCAATAGATGCAAAATGAAAGATAGCCGTTGACAAAATGTATTTTACGGGTGTTGAGTACGTGTATTAGGTAATTGATTCGCGCTTACAAGATGGGGATTTGGGGTATTGAAGGTAGGGTCGTGTAGCAAAAATCATTCTCCTAAGAAGAATATCGACATGCGGTCACAAACCACAGTCATTCACAAGCAATTTCAATTTAACACCAGACTTCCCCGATGATATTAGAAACGCCAACATTTAGCACCAAGATCGAAAAACCACCAAATAATCAACCTATTATTTATCTAATCCATAAATAACCCTATTGTGGCAGGTCATTTACCCACGATAGACAGTACATGTTCATATTATATACTTTTGACCTACTTAAGGAACCAGATGAATGCAGCAGGGGATACCCAAGCACAAAAAAATAGTTGACATACATCAATATACAAATTGACAAAAGCAACGATTGGCTAAAAATCGGCGAGTATACCAATGAAGTTTTTAGTTCTTGCTTACCCAGGTTTCGTTTCGTTTTCTTTTTACGCGACAGCTTGGGTTGTTTGTCAACAAACACCTTCAACAACAAAATATACGTCAACTGTGTTTACAAACCATTCGTTTGCATCAAAGGATACACAATGGAACATCCCTGGATGTGTGTATTTCCAGTAAATCAAAAAAACAAAACAAAAACAAAACAAAACTGGAAGACAAACCACCAGGACAATAACTGTTCTATGTTTTTTGTTCAACCTCATCATTAATAGACTTGTATGTAATTTGTATAATACTTAATAATTGAACAAAGATCTTATTTTTTTAAAATATAAACTAAACAACCCCTTGCAAGAGAGTGACCTTGGCATTTCACAACAGCCTGCCACAAAGGCAGGATATGGTCAAAAGTCCAGTAAACCATGCACCCACCAAACAGGGACTGTAAAACCTTCTTACTTTGCTGTTAATTTACAAGTGACGGAAAAACAATGACCCAAACAAATAATTAGAGTACTGTAAATCTATTTATCGACCGGCATGTACAAATAAAGCTTATCTTGGCTTCTTTTGTTGTAAGAGAATTGGACAAACCTCTATCCATTTGAGCGCATTGTAATACCTATCCGGGAGCATTTTGGCAATGATGAAAATGAACTACAAAATTTCCGCCGAGTATGTTAAACTGTTCGGAAACTTCCACAACTACGCCTTGTAATTTGCAAACACCATTGTTTGTTTTCTTGCATTTAATCGAAATAAAGGTAACATTATACTATACAAGCAGCTAGACAAGCAATGCAACTTTAATACCGGTATATCGATTGTGTGCTATTTAAGCAAGAATGACTGAATTTTTATACCGGTATATCGCCTGTGTGCTATTTAAGTGTGCTATTTAAGCAAAAATGACTGAATTTTATGGAATTGTATTCGGTTGACGATATAACTGAAATGTTTTCTCTCCGTGGCGTCGACGATTAGGTTCAGAAACAGGTTATTTATATTTCTAGACTGTATTGTATTGACACCATTCCGTAACTAAACGGAATTCGTTCGACAGTACTAATCTAGAAACTGAACTTATCAATTTTTCTTTTTAATATATCATTATGTGTTTACTATTATTATTATATTCACTGTTCTGATAATTACACTGATTTATAATATCACTTCGAAAACGAGTTTAAAAGAACATAGGTCTGTGTCCTGTTACATTTCAAACATTTTTTTACCCTTCTAACAATGAGCCAATAGCGTTGGTTATAACATAAGCTGATGGGGTGGCCGAATGTTCAGCACGTGCGCGCTGTATCGAATCCCCGGTTGTACGTGACAAGGAGTAGGGTCGCTTGTCAAACCACGTGGGTTTTCTCCGAGTCCTCCCACTGCTAAAGACCCCTACGCGCAAGCGAACTATTGAAATCAAATTAAACCATATGTTAGTCCCGAAATTACCTACTTTGTGTCGAGAGGACGTTAAACCCCATTTCTTTCTATATTTATATATAACATAAGTTAATGGTTATTCTCTTGGTAAACACCAACAACGAATTTTTGCCATTGAAAGGTAGTTGGTGAAATGGTAAGACCGAATGACATATTTCTCAAGTAAAAGTCACATGCTTTAATGGGCAATATTTACATATCGTTATGTTAGAATTACGCTTTGCCTCATGGCAACTTCTATTCACCAAATACAAACATTGATAACATTTTGTCGTTTCTTAACCGTTAATTTAATTTGGTTGTGCGTAATGTTAACCACATGATTGTACTTGGGAAAACAGTGTTGACACAAGGTAATAAACCCACACTGTGGGATATAATATCAATGCAGGCAACTTTAAACTATCTTTTAAATGGGGACCTCTTGTCTGATTACAATCTGATAATCGAGTGCTATTTTATTTGCAACTTGAGAAAATTGAATTCGGAAAGGTATCTGTCCTAATTTGAACAGAACCAATGTTGTTAAAACATAGTTCAACAGACAGTTGCCTTTATATACAATAACTTTCTTTTCTTGGGCAATAACATATTAATATTCAACCTTACCCCATGAAGTAAGTGATATATCATTGCCGTAGCTAAGGTGCAAATATTGTGAAATTCATTTCCTTGGGGAAAATCTGCTAATAAAGCATATATAATGGAGTTGTCCATAAACTGCGATTTTATTGTAGAACAACAACCCACGTAAAGAAAATATATTGTTGAATATGTATATTAGAAATGACAGGTTAAAAATGTGGTACAGATTCAATCGATTAGCGCGAAGACTTGTTTGACCTTTTACTTTAATTAACTATGACACAGAGAAAATCAATTTTACTTTTTTAAAGATTCTTTAAATAAGATTAACCCTAGCTTAATTTCACTGCTATTTATCTGCTTCTTCCCACAGTATCTTATAGCTAGTCACGATGAATCAACTTTGTAGCGGTACAGTGATGATAAAAGTGGTATTGTTAGTGACTATAGGCATTGTCCATTTTAACATGAAATTAACATGTCATCATTTTTACAAGTAATACTATAGTCATAATATCGTTTGACTCACCTAACCTGGCTAAGTGGGTAAGACGCTGGCTCGCTAGCCTGGAGGTCGGATGTTCGATCCCTGCATTGGCCGAGAAAGTTCATCCATATTTTCTGGAGTGGTTTCCCCCTTGTCAGTGATGCAGGTCAGAGGGCCTGACACGGACAGCTGTCTAGTTCTTCGGATGGCACGAAAAAGCGGTCCCGTGTACACATTGGTGTGCACGTAAAAGATCCCTTGGCAGTTGGAATTCGATATAAGAGTATGCCGTAGCGCCGCTGTCCGGGCCAAATTTCCCTCATAGCACACTGCATGGCGTATGCCCGTCTTCATTAGCCCAGGTTAGGTGCAGAACAGTAGGACGTTAAACCCCATTTCATTTCATTTCATTACAGAATTATTAAGTTTGAAATAAGGTATGTTTGTCACTGTAATGGGGAGTTGTCTTGACAAATCGTCAGATCTGTATCTAAGCATTCGCTGGGCAAATTTGTCTCAGCATTGGCATACACTCTATTGGGAATATCTTTGGTGTAACCGTATAGTCAAATCGGGAACCTGACTTCAAGTTATTATTAACTATCTTTTTGTGATACCCATAATAACGTATAATCATTAATTACCAATTTCATCATTAAATACTGCACTAAATACAATTTAAATAGCAACATTACATTTCTTGTAACAAAACTGCTTATTATGAAGTTAATTTAAACTCATCAGCTTGATTTCATTTAGCCAACAAACAAACAGGTCTTCTCTTTTAAATTAAATGCCAACAACAAGATAAATCATTTCAAAAGATAGTTCAAGGTCAACAACCGGTCTTAAAAATTAAACAATGCCGATTTTGTAATTAAGCACATCTTGTATCTTCGAACGCACATGCATGAGAAACAAAACACATTGTTCGGATATACAAATCAACTTGAAGTACCGATCCAAGCAATATCATGGAGAACAATTAGTTTGCAGTATTCGTTTGTCTTCTTCTACCACTAAAACTTCAAAACACTCCATGCAGCATAAACATTATACAATAAAATAAAAAAACCTTTTTCCATTATTCATAACTTATGATCTGCAGCATACATACGAAGAACAATTTATATTGATGCGCTAATAATTCTTTAATAATAGCACATACATTTCATGATTTATTAAGATTATGGGGTTTGAAAGTAAAGTGGAATACATCTCACGAGCCCGATGATTAAGGCTTGCGGTAAAATCATATAAACTATAAAATACTGTTATTGTAAGTTAAGATTAGGTTCTGATACAGGCATTTCTTTCCTAGAGGTTAAGCCCAATGAGGTTTAATAGGACCTAACTGGATAGGGTTAGGTTTTAAAATGTTTGTAACCCAAGCGACATACATTCGTATTAGTGTAGTAAACCAAAAGTCTCACTAAACAGCTACGATATCTTGCTACGAAATATCTAGCTACGAAATCAATGATGAACACCGTCACAAAAATCTTAAGCTCCTGGAAAACAATTTGTTTACTCTTTTGTTGAAATTGTGCTTTTGAAGTGTTGCGATTGTTTGGATTCTACTTAAATACCGAATTGTATTTGTGATGTCAGTCGCCAGTAAAGAGCTTTGGTACTATAATACGGATTATATATCCACCTATCTCTTTTGAATTATTATTGGTTGACAAATTCGTAACTCTGCAAATAGTGAAATACAAAAAGATATAACGCTTCGTTTCGGCAATATTTTCATGATAAAGCAGACAATATCTATCGTGAAGGATATTGTCTGCGGGGCAAGTCTATAAGTACCAATTTGGATCAGCTGCATGGCAATACATATACACTGATGTATATCTATGGAATCTATAAAAATTACACTCCACGTCGCTGTCTGCATATCCCCGAACCTAGGTCGGTTATGCGGTGGGTCCTAGTTCCCGGCTGAGAATCAAACCTATTTTTTTATCTAATATAATCACGCGCCGGAACCTAGGTCGTACAACGACGGGCCCTAAGTGTAGCACCATGGGTCTTGTCCGACGATGAGAACGGTCCACCTAAAATCGGTCGCCACATCCTACGTATGACCCATGCATCCTTTCTTACTACATAGCCTTGTGATCGTGTAGAATTTGTCTCTGGATATCTTTGTTTCTACTTCACGTTGTGTATTACTTCTTACTGTTTTCATAAGACACGTGTCTTACCAGGAATAGCAATGCAACAGTTCCTTTTTAAATTTTATATATACACGTACATGTATCAAGCTGGATACATACATGTTGATACAAGCATAGTATAGATTACAATACTACAGTCATTCTCAACCTCTAACCAGCCAAACTCGTTGGCGAGTTTGCTGATAGAAATTTGTACATTTTTCCCCCTCTTGAATCAAGCGGCTGTCTTGGTGATCTCCCTGGAATAAAAGGAGTCTGTCTTAATGGTTTAATATAATTTCTTTTATAGCCCTCGTGGATATCACGCACGTGTGTGTTCTTGGCCCTGAACCTGTGCAATTGACGATATGATTGGTTAAGTTAAGCCAAATGACGCAATAGGTAAATTCCCTATCAGATGTAATACATGATATTCTTATTCCCACAGAACCAGCTAATGTTTACCAAATTATAACTCTTTTTTATGTAACCATCTGTCATTCATATGCGCTAGTTGATTTAAGTACACACTACATATATGTTGGCAAGTTAGAAGATTCACATATATGTAGTATGAAATATAATGCCATCTTATTTCTCTGTTCCTCATCTATAAACTGAAAACAATGTCGAAATGACGATATTGCTACATAAGGATCGGCTGACAGTCAAAGCTAAACTTACCTACCGGGACCTAGGGTGGCCTTACAGTTTCTATCGAATCAATAAATATTACTACACCCAAGATTTATATGGCAAAGCGGTCAAGACTGTGCACGCTCGCTTTTCTCTCTTTTCGCACACCCTGAATCTCGCCATTCTCTCTTTTCGTACACCCTGAGGCTCTCCTTTCGACGAAACATACCATTGGATCAAGCCTATTTCGTGGCTTCCTCCGGTAATCTTCTTGAAAACACTTGTCGACGATATCGCCCTAGGTGGAAGTGGTCGTTAAACTCCAGAAACGAGCGAACAAAAGCAGTATATTTCTGATGTGAATACTTAGTTGGTGAATATGACATTGGGTGTTATTATGTCTCAATTATTGCAGAAGACATCAAAATGTCTTTATTTAATTTTTAATAGTTACACACATTAATTTGCCAGTAAAGACTGGGATACAAAGAGACAACAACTATAATCTGAGAATGGTTTTGTCGATTTTATAGTGCATTTCGTACAGTTTTATAATGGTTTGGTGCATATTTTAATGGGTTGTGACTGTGTGGTATCGGTCTGTTAAAATAGCATTATGCAAGAGCAAAATCTGCTTATTACAGGTCTTTCTTTAGGCCTGAAATGTTATCTAAATAATCTATTAAACATTAATTAACATATCCAGACCATAATAAACTCTTGATGTCAAGGCTAGCCTTCGATGTTGGCGGATTAAATTAATATATGCCGCTTAATGGCCGTTGATAATTCAATCAATCAAGTGGATAATCGAGACTATGCTGTTTATATTAATGATTTGAGTAATGATGACCGAGGCTATGTGAATATTTCAAACGCTTTTTTCTCGGCTAATACTAATAATAGAGGATCAATTTGATTGAAATTTTCAGAAAATTACCTTTACACTATCTAGTTTTTAACTATTATAGTGAGAACTGCCATCTCTTTATCTTATCTCCCATAATGTAACTTTAAGGCATGGCTACCATTATTATATATCGTATTATTTGTGAATTTATTTTGCTATGAAAATGAGAATACGTTTAATGCCTTAATACTATGTCTTGATACCGATTGTAATGTTTGAGTTATTTGTTTGTTTAAAACTTCCGATATGTCATATTTACCATATAATCTAGACATTTTCACGGTCGATGACAAATGTGCGAGGGATTATTGTCGCCTGAAATATATCGTAATACAAACTATACATCACCTTCTGTCAAATGTTTGCTTTTCGAGATGATGTGTAAGTAAACGCTTCACATCTTCTGGACTTTTTCTTTAAATCCTAAATTTGTCTTATTCTATCCCAAGCTCAACGATGTCCAAATATAGCTATCCAGAGCCGGCAAAGGCGTACGTACGAAAGCCCAGAGGGCATATTCCAAATTCCAAATGCGAAATTCCAAATTCAAGTCTTACCAATAAAATAACAAATTGTCAGCCCCCTCAATTAAACAAATTAGAATTAGTGTTGGACCGGATAAACACACGGTCCAAATAACTAGATTCCAAATTCCAAATGCAAAACTCCAAATTTTAAATTCCAAATGCAAAACTCCAAATTTTAAATTCCAAATGCAAAACTCCAAATTCGAAATTCCAAATCTGATGCGATCAATCGGAGCAGGTTTTGCTTTTGACTAATCAGATAGAGTATACTAATGTACAACGTCTACTTAACGTCTCCCAAGAATTCAACCCCATACATTTTACGCAATACGAAGCATCACCATCCACAATATTGAATCTTGAGGAAGGGCTATTATTTGGTCGTGTTAGCCCCACTTTAGGCCGAGAAAGGTCGTCGGGATTTTCAGGCGTGGTTCCCCTTGTCAGTGGTGCAGGACGGGGGCCTGACAAAAACAACTGTCTAGTCGTTTGGATGATAATAAAAACCGAGGTCCCGTGTATACATTGGCATGCACGTAAATGATCCCTTAGCAGTTGAATAGGCAAAATTTCCGTCATGGCACAATGTATGGCGTATGTCCGTTTTCATAAGCCCAGTCGGAGCAGGAGAGTAGGATGTTAAACACCATTTCATTTCATTTCAATTGTAGAAATCAAACAGATAATGGGTGTACTCTAATGTTTTTCATAAATTATGTCAAAAGAATTCACCGTACGCCACCGTACAGCAGGTTAATGTCCCAAGATTAATACGGCATAGTACAAATGAATTATTTCCTGGATAAATTATTGTTATATTTAATCACAGGGTCAATACAACGAGCAGAGAAATTCGAATATCAAGTGGGATCGTTTTAATTATAATGCGCATTTTGAGAACCAGTCTTTTATTAGACACTCTTGAAGTAATCTGAATGTGATAAATTGGAACAATCACGTTATACACCGTCGATTTAATGAACTAACAAATACCAGGGAACGTATGCAAATTATCGCACCCTTGTCAAGTGAGTAACAAATTGTTTTGGGGGTTGATTTAATCACGATCATTAATTTCAAACCTTATTTTTTTAGAGTTTCTGACAGCATGATTTCATTAACTGGTACAAACTAAATTCCGCAGGGATTCATCATCAATGTGCCAACCCATCTTCTTTACAAAGTCGTCAACAGAAAGAGTTGTGGTGAAATTGTGTTGGTACATCCAAACCCAGCATGTATTGAAATGTTACATTTGGTCAAAAACGAGAAATAACTACGTTGTCGTCCCAGTGAAGATTTTGCCTATCTATATAGAATCACTCTTTATTCATAAAAAAGGACGAGAATACCGTACGGACCCGGAACCGACTGTGACGTCATATCAAAATCAATCGTAATTCATACAAAGTACTGTGTGGACTAGAACCGACCATATGTCCAAGAAAATATCATGCCAAGTGTCATGTCGATCTCTTGTGCATTTAAAGAAACCTTGGACTGACTTGTTTTTTTTAGATCGTCACTCAACAACATATCGTATATTTGAATTCGTGGGAGCTTGAGCTTTTTATACGCCCACATAGAAATGTGGACGTATATTGTCGTCGCCCCCGTCCGTCCGTCTGTCGGTCCGTCCGTCCGTCCGTCCGTCCGTCCGTCCGTCCGTCCGTCCGTCGGTCCGTCGGTCCGTCCGTCCGTCCGTCCGTCGTCCACAATTTCTTGTGAACGCACTAGGGGCCAAGGTTAATATCCGATTGACTTTAAATTTATACACAGTGTTTAAGGTCATGAGACGAAGAAGCCTATCGATTTTCAGCAATATCCAATAATTACTGCTTGAGTTATGACCCTTGATCACTTTGAAAAATCTTGTGAACGCTCTAGAGGCTTAAGTTAATATCCGATTGACCTTAAATTTATACACAGTGTTTAAGGTCATGAGACGAAGAAGTCTATTGATTTTCAGCGATATCCGATAATTACTGCCAGAGTTATGACCCTTGATTACTTTGAAAAATCTTGTGAACGCTCTAGAGGCTAAAGTTAATATTGGATTGACTTTAAATTTATACACAGTGTTCAAGGTCATAATACGAAGAAGCCTATTGATTTTCAATATCTGATAATTACTGCCAGAGTTATGACCCTTGATCACTTTGAAAAATCTTGTGAATGCTCGAGAGGCTAAAGTTAATATCCGATTGACTTTAAATTTATACACAGTGTTTAAGGTCATAAGACGAAGAAGCCTATTGATTTTCACGAATTTCCGATAATTAGTGCCAGAGTTATGGCCCTTGATCACTTCAAAAAATCTTGTGGATGCTCTAGAGGACAAAGATGATGTCCGATTGACTTCAAATTTATACACAGTGTTTAAGGTCACGAGACAAAGAAGCCTATCTATTTTCAGCGATTTCTGATAATTAGTGCCAGAGTTGTGTCCCTTGATCACTTCAAAAAATCTTGTGGATGCTCTAGAGGCCAAAGTTAATATCTGATTGAATTTAAATTAATACACAGTGTTTAAGGTCATGAGACGAAGACGCCTATTGATTTTCAGCGATCTCTGATAATTATTGCCAGAGTTATGGCCCTTGATCACATCAAAAAATCCTGTGGACGCTCTAGAGGCCAAAGTTAATATCCGATTGACTTTAAATTTACACACACTGTTTAAGGTCATGAGACGAAGAAGCCTACTGATTTCAAATAATTACTTCCAGAGTTATCTCCCTTGATCACTTCAAAAAACCTTGTGACGCTATAGATGCCAAACATATCATCCGATTGACTTCTGATTGATACACAGAGTTTAAGGTGTTGAAACGAACAAGTATTTTGATTTTCAATGAATTTTGATAACTGGACAGCTAAATCCATGATGTTAAATGTTTCCTATACTAATTGTTAGCGTGGGGCAAAACTCTATAAAAAGCAAACAAATTCTAATGATTTTCAGATAATTACAAAATGAGTTGTTTCTCTTAATCAGATTTTAGTGTATAACAAATGTTTCATTCCCAAAAAAAGTAAAAATATGCGACAACCCTTGTTGACTGCCCGGACGATTTAGCTGCTGTGGGCGTATGTTTCGTTGCCTGGCAACCTATCTTTTCTTTGGGCGTCACCTTCAAGAACAAGATGCAAGTATCGCTCGGGGACCAGTTCCTGATCCAAAAATATGTTTGTAAATAAAACAAAAATAGATGCATTATATCAAATATAATCTGAGGTTTAGAAAGTTTAATATTTGTTATGATCACAAATACGCAAATATTTAGGCCTACTGTGATCTCAGTAATGTTTATGAACGTTTAACACGTCTAACATGTTGTATATTTATTTATTTTATGTCCCGAAGATATAATATTAAAAGCATCGAGATTATGACAACATTTAACTTTGTGTCTCAGTATATATTATGGCCATTTACAGCTTACATTTTTTTTAAAATCTCTCCTTAAACCTCTCAAATAAATGTTTAAAAACCCCACTTCTTAAATTAGTGAGCTACCAAATTAGTGTTTGTTTACATTTAACAACGTTAATTTAAAGTGTTAATGATGATAAAATAATGATAATAATATTAGTGTGTATTTATAATGCGCACATTCCATTGCTGTATGATCATGGCGCAATTGTCAGGTTTTCACATATGCAAGCATAACCGATAGCATCACAAACAACATTAATATTTAAATCCTATAACCATTGAAAAAAACAAACATTCCACCATACTGAGCAAAAAAGTTAACTTTCATCTGTACAATATCGGAATGATTCGGCCATTGATAGACCTTGGTACCACAAAATGCATTTGTTGTGTCATCGTTTGATTACTTTATCTCGTTAATACCTCTCTGCCAAAAGATACACTGTAACCAAAAAATCAGTGAAAAACTAAAAAGTGTGGGAAAGAAAAAATACCTGGAAAATTTCATCCATATTTGTTTTTCCTGTAATTTACAGCAATTCTTTCAATTAAAATTCCATTTTAACTCGCCTGCATTTTCATGTGGACGTATTATGTCGTTGCCCCTGTTTGCCCGTCCGGACGTCTGTCTGACGTCTCTCCCACAATTTCTTTGTGGGCACTCTACAGGTCACAATTTTTATCCGATTTCAACGAAACTTGAAATATAGATTTATCTCTCTACGAACTCGGTTCCTTTCGATATTGGCATGCATTGGACCGTAACTTCATGAATCAGGCCCCTGATTGTATGAAAAATCGCACAATTTTTTATCCGATTTTGATGAAACTTAAAACATATCTTTATATTCCAAAAATTTGAGCCACTTTTGATGTTTGCACATTTCAGACCAAAACTTTCTGGATTATTGCCCCTGATTGTCCAAAAAATCGTTTTTGTTTTTAGCTTTGTTCTCTATCCATCTCTTGCAAAATGTGGGCGTATCCTGCCTGGGAAAGATAAACACCTTAATTTGTACCATCAACCTCTCTGCAGCAGCTAATTTGGCTGATTTATTAATTAATACAATATGTTCCAGCTAACAGTTTACGTTTATCAAATAGTATTCGGCTAGTTTGTACTGTTCCTTAATCAAAACGCCGAGAAAGAGAAGAATAAAGTACCAAAAACTGTTCAGAATACCCCAATATGTGATAATTTTGTTTTTGAGTTGTGCTGAATGAATGTTCAGTACTCTAAAAGGATTATTATTGTTTATAAACAGTTGGAACGCCTATAGTTACTGGTAGATAAATATTCGTTCACTATCAACCAATCGTTGGATATCATGATTATTACTGCTTTAATTGTAACATGTGCATCTTTAAACTGGTTCAAATACAGTTGCTTCAAGCTAACGAAAGAAACTGATTATGTATGCAGTTTGTCTAGAATTAGGTCAAATAACTATCGCAAGCGTATCGATTTAAAATAATCAGAGTTCAAATATAAGCGACACTTGGGCTTCTAGGTATCTGAAACAAATTGGCATTTAGCCGTAAGTTTTTTTGTTTGATTTTTAGACCGGGTCAACAAGGTAACAGTTTGGTGGACATGTCAAGTGTCATATCACTGTCGTTAGTCGTTTGGACTTAGTCGTGACCCTTTTGATCAAATATTACTAATACATCACAGATCGAGTCGTCTAATAGTATTTTACCCGAAGTTAATAATGATATTGAAAGTGGTTTAGCTCAATTCCTTTCAATATTTAGTTACACCTAAATAAATATATTAGTTTATAGCATATACAGAACAGACTCATTGACAATTGCGTAAAAAGGGGTATTTCGGACTATTACGCATGCGTTCACCGACGAAGAACACATCTCGACCAACCATGCAGCCGAAACATATTCGTGGTGTTCACAGTGGCGGATTAAGCTCCACCAAGGCCCGAGGCAGCAGTTTCTGGAGGGCCTATTTAAAAAGGCGTGGACCTAATTGATTTCGGGTCAGGGCCTATGTTGATTCCCGTTGGGCCAAACCCCACCCCCTAACATTCATTGTCTATGCGTTTTTAATCGTATCAGACAAGTCTACAAAATTTTTGGGCCTGAGGCTTCAGCCTCATCAGCCTCACTGATAATCCGCTACTGGGTGTTCAATTACGTCACGATTCTACTCACACCACCTCCATTGACGTGGCTCGTAGAACGGTGACAGGACTGAATTCCGCGTCTTTCAATTCCAAACTTACTTAAAATGTTCTTATATTGTGTGGATATGCCCAAAATCCCAACTCCTTAATTATACAGGAAAATATTAACCAACACACTTGCAACGATTCAATCAACTTTCATCCCTTCAACTGGTTATTAGGGCAGTAATAAAAAGCTTTACTGGTATAAAAACTAAAAAAAAATTACAGCTGCCAAGGGTTCTTTTATCTACACTGGGAACTCGGTTTTTCGTCCCATCCGAACGACTAGAAACTGTTTCTTCCAAGACCCTCCGTTCTGCACCATTTTCATGACGAAACCCTAAATAGACAATGTAAGACGCAAATTTTATCGATTCGCAAATGTGATTATGCAAGTCGATGCGTTTTTTGTGTTACCAAAAAAAACTTTTCTGTATGTTTGAATTTATTTACATCGTCGTGGTTCCCCCTTGTCAGTGATACAGGATTGATGACCTGACAAGGACAGCTGTCTAGTCGTGCGGATAGAGCGAAAAACCGAGGTCCCGTGTGCACATTGACGTGCACGTAAAAGATCCCTTGACAGTTGGAATTCGTAATAAGAGTAGGTCGTAGTGCACTGTCCGGGCAAAATTCCCCTCATAGCACACTGTATGGCGTATGCTCGTCTTCATTAGCCCAGTTCGGAGCAGGACGTTAAGCCCCAATTCATTTCATTTATTAACATCGTCAACAGAAAGAAAAAATGAAAAAAAGAACAAATAGTTTATACAATTGCTTTTTATACCAGTATTCAAATAAATATTCATTTTCAAACAGATCGCCTTCAAGAAATAGGTTTAGGCAATCATTGGCATTTATATTTTGTACGTCCTAAGATGGGTAGCGTTTGTTTGCTGGGCGGACGTTTGGCTTGTTGGTCGATTAACAGCCTAGGGCGAATCTGAATGTAGAGTTAGCCAGGCACAAAGCGGATTATAGCTTGTGTAAGAAGATTTAACAACGGATGCGATAAAACCAGAACGACCTCGAACTACACGTGTTTGTCAAGACACGTCTTACAGCTGGTAGCAACGCCATTTAAACTGATTATGGATCGATATGGCGGCTAAATGATAATCGAGATATCGATCTTGATTTCTGGGATGTGTAAACTTGAGCCCACAAATTATGATTTCCCCGCTGGCAATAGATAAACTTAATTATAGAAAATACAATTTAATAGATTTGTAGTATTTTTATGTAGGCGTGTATCTGGGGAAATTCTGCCAGAAAGGGATATTTGCCTATCATCAAAGTGTTGAATTTTGCTGAACTAGAGGAAGAAACAAAGAGGTGCAACTCGATCAAAATTTGCTGAATAAATGAAAGCTTATTGTAACACAACCGTTTAATTACATCTGCCCTAGAAAGATTAAACATCTTACATAGCATCCACCACCACCGAATAGCTGAGTACATGGCTATCATTTTTTTCTGTTGAGATTTGTATTGCCGAAAATGCAGTATCTTGCTCACACATTTTGACTTCGCTAAAGTAATTTAAGTTTTGTCTACCCTGAAAGTTGGGAATGAACTAAACATTAATCTGGGAGCTTCTCATTTTGCAGTAGCATGCTGCACTGTCTGTTTTCTAGTCCGCTTCTTGTGGCAATACTATATACCGGAAACAACTGGAAAACACCATGTTTTACTAGATACAGGAAACACACTAACTACCGGAAAACAGACTTAATACCGGAAAACACCCTATATAGGTAACCCGGAGTCTGGTCTGCGGGGGTTTAGAGTTTGGTTTAAGGGTTACCTACTTAGGGTGTTTTCCGGTATTTAGTGTGTTTTCCGGTATTTAGTGTTTTCCGGTGTTTTGTTTTCCGGTAAATAGCATAGCCCGCTTCTAGTGTCGACTTCCACAGTAATTGATATCTCAGATGACATAAAATTAAACTTGCTACTCATTACAAGCTTTCATTTAACTATATAATCAGGAATAAATAAGAAATACATATTAACCTAAAATGGTACTCTCTCTCGCTCTCCCTCTCTCTCCCTCGTGGTAGCTTTCACTACTTACAATGCAAACATGCCGTGTAGTGACATTGTAAGGTGTACTGTTTTTACGGCATATACAAACAATATTTACGTCATTGTTCATTTTGCTGGTCCGTGTGAATCCTATTCTCTCGTACGATACACCCTCTTAATTCCCGGAGGACAAAATCTCTTGGAAAATCAGGAAGCTTATAAGACCACAGTACCCAATCCATTGTTTAAATTTCTGGACGGGACTTAGTTAGGGATTTTTAAACATTTGCTTTTAATTTACCAGAACTTCAGTGAAAACAATGACATAATTCTATGGGAAGGTAGGCTATCTGTCATGTGTATTTGTTTTGTGTTTTGTAAATGATCCCATTGGTTTAAATGATTGATTATTTTGAGTTTGTTTTTCTAAGAAAATAACATGATTTGTTGTGTAAAAACGATTGTTTTACGACTTAGACATGTGTGTTTAGGTACCATGATCTCTACCAATAGAGTACAATGTACAATCAAATCTTTGCATGTTAAAATGCATAGCTTATTTTACTACAGTTTACATTTCAACGGCTCAAAAAAGCTATACAATTCATCATTTCCTTAAAAATGTATACAATATTAATGCAGAGACTAGACTGTTCTTACTGTGTAATTAAGGATATACAAGTATTTAAAAGAACTTCACAAAGGATAAACTAGACTGCAGTAAATTAGTATTACGCTTTTTGTTAAAGACACATACATATGTCGGTAGGAAAGCAAGGAAAACAATTGTAAACTTTATAACAGTTCGACGATTACATTTGGGTTAGAATATTTTAAATAAAAGTACTTTTGATCGTGTATGGCCTTAGAGTCTTAATTGAATCTTTTATTCTGGAATGCAATTAATTTTATTTATCTTTAACAATCAGCTACGTAATTATGTAAATAAATTCAATCTACATTCATACAAATTAACCCTTCTGATGACACATCAACGCATACATCGAGTGAAATCCAATATTGTCATATTTTAAAATAAAAACAACATTGATACAGATCATGGATCTACATATTAGACAGTTGGGGTCAATTTTCTAGTTCGCACATGGGAGAGCCATGCTCGCTAGGGTAACTTGGCACTACCTTACAAACCCAGCCTGTCAGTATATAGGCAAGGGGCTGCCAAGTAAAAAGTTCAGTCGTTCAGAAGGAACGATAAACCGGGATGCTGTGTACAAATTAGTGTAGTAAAGAGCGTATAGAACCAGAACTATCCGGATACAATTTCCCCTAATAGCAGAATGTATGACATACACAATTTCTATTTGACCGGTTTCAACAGAATACTAAGACGTTAAACCCCATTTCTTTTCAGTTCTCACAAGGCAACTCTGTATTTATTAAATGAAATGATAAAGATTGCAAAATACAAAAAAAAAATATTATGATATCGGTATTATTTTTCTATAATCAACAATAGATCGGGCCAACAGACACAAGTACTAGCAAAGGTCAATTATCATCTATACATATATTATCTAAATAAACATTATTCTTTCTATTGTTTGGTTTAGATGAAAATCTATATAAGCTAAGGATAGTATTTGTGTGGTATGTCATTGACCCATATTGTGTATTGACGTATTAGAAGAACGCTTATTCTAGATGAAGATGAAGTGTCTTCTTCTAGCCAAAGGGCTCATTGCTTGAGCTTCCTCAAATACTAAGCCATTTGACGAAGGTTCCGACAAGCAGATTAGACCTCGCCTAAAATAGATAAAAATAACTCATGATGAATAGAACGTCTGGTTAAATAAAAACAAAGGTGTTTCTTTTCTATTCACAAGTAAATATTTTAAACTTAATTAATGATCAGAAAGTGCAGGATGAGCACACCATATACAACAATTAACTGGAATCACCGAAAACAAACTTGCGGACAGGCCATAGTGCTTTTAACTAGGAATCAATGTCCAATTTTAATATCCAAAGGATTAAACTATGTTTTCATAAACTTCATGTATCCACGAGGAATGGTATCATGTCAGGGTGTGCATATTTCTTCTTAATATTGGAGATTTAACGTCCGCTTCCACTCTAAGTGGTATCGCAGACGAAATTTATTTTAGCAAAATCAAGCTATGCGATCATACCAGGGATCAAACCAACGACCGTAAGAGCGAAATGACTGGCCAGCTAGAGCTCAAAGCGCGAATCCGAAGACCACTAGGTCACCCTAACATCCCCCATGCACATTCGCCACACCAGTCACTACCCATAGCAGTATGGACTGCATTGCGTTCAGTGATTTAGACCCAATTTAACTTTTACGAGAATCCTAGTCGTGTACACCTGCTATAGATGTTGTGATAAACTATCTCCATGGTCAACTCACTTGCGGAACCAACTGGCCGAGAAAGTTGGCCGGCGTGGAGGGCCTTGCAAAAGACGACGTATGGTCTTTCGGATGGTACAGAGGTCCCGTGGCACTCTTGGCAGTCGATTCAGAACAGTAGGATGTTAAACCCCACTTTATTTCTTTCATTGCATTTCATCGCACGTATCTTATTTCTTTCTTTCTAATTTATTTTATTTCGTGTGTTCAAATACCTCCAGAACAAGTTTTTACAAATTTCCCAAGACAAAAGATAGGAATGCGGTGACACCAGACGCCATTTTGTCTGCAAGAATTTGAATCATTCGCTTTCTTGCAGAAATTTTATTATTTTATGGCGCCTTTTATATTAGATCCCGGTTTGAGTTGATTCAGGAAAAATCTTCTCATATGAACTCAAACAAACATTCTACGGATTTAAAATTCTTTTGTGCTTTTTTTGGAATAAAAGACAAGATAGCCAACGTTGCTGCACGGTTCTTCTTTTCTCCCATGCCAATGTAATTATTTTAGTTTTGCATAGAAACAAACAAATTGTAATTAAATGTTTGTAGGGCTAGAAGACATTTACGAAACATACAATTACACTGTCTTGTGCAAACTAAACATTATGTATAAATCGCTAGGGGGTAGTTTGTTCGTGAATAGCCAGGAAAATATATGATTAAATAAATCATTAATAGAGCGCTTGATGGGTTGTTCGAGAGCACTATAACAATCAGTATATCATGTAAGCTGTATGCAAATTTTATAAACAGTACAGTAAGATATCATCCAAATGAGTACGAATGTCAACAACTAAGATATTATATAATTATGAAGAGAACTGAAGTTCTAGCGGATTCATTCAAGCTACCGAATCACCAGTACAATGCACAAACGTAAAAAAAAATACACAACATCATAAAGTCTGTGACGACAAACAATGCTTAAGTATTCCAGAGATATGCCAATTTTCATGTAAACGAATTTTACGCATATCGGATAAATTGTAATGTTAATCAACATCTAAGCATTTCAAGGAATAGTCTGGCTAATCTTGCAAATTCGATTTCGTTTACGAAACACATTTTTGGTCTCCTTTTTGTCCTGTGAATAGTCTATGGTTTGTTGTAATTATTGTTGCTATATGTAATGAGGTCCGCCTACACTTACTGTCAAAGATGCTCAACAAGTTGGACGATGAGTGCCGATCGGCAAAACATAAATGCAAATTTAGCTTGATTAGTACAGGTCATGTAGATATTTGCGGTGGGGTGGGGGGTACCTAATTAGTCAAACTGCTAATAAATGACCAGGAAGAAGAAGAAAACTAATTTTTATTGTCTTAATGTGTTTTTCAGGTTTCACCTACGCGGTGGTCGTCCCAGTGATACAGATGATTTATCTGTATTGTCGCATCTGGATGAAAAATCCATATTAGAACATCTAAAGATCAGATATGGACGAGGCGATTATTACGTAAGTTCTGTTTTATGATTGATACGACATCACGGTTACATTTTTAATCCATGGCGTGGAATATCTTTAAGATAAACAGATTAATAGACCCGTCGCTGTAGTGGGCACAGGGGGCTTGTAAAACCTAAAGCTCACCCTAGCACGCGATTGTGACATACACAAGATTGTAAAGTAAATGTTGAAGTGAGATTACATCCGTCGCTGCATTGGTCAAATGGAACTTGGTAAGCCTATCGCTGGCTTTAGCACTTTATTGGGGAATACTAATGTTTATATAGGTAAGATGCGGCTCGAGAGCAAGCCCCGAGTTCACAAAACATTCTCAGACTCAAGCTTAGAATTTACTCATAACTGTTCGCGGTATCTTATAAATCTTTGGTTTTAATGTATCAAATACATCAATAAGAAAGTGTGTGCAATTTTTTTTTATGTTTCTTGATCAGGGGTGTTTCTTGTAAATTCTTAACTTAAGACTGAGAATGCTTCGTGAACTTGGGCCCAGGTCGTTCCATAGTACCTATAAAGATTATACACTGTGTGTTTCATTTCATGACCTTTCATCACCATATCATATGGGTCTCAATGAAAAATATTTGTGAAGCCGTTCAATATCATTCTTTTCATTTTACTTTGGGATAATTTCAACATTTTCCTATAAAAATTTGCTATATTTGGCGAATTCAGCGCGATCGAAAGTCATGTGTACTTTAACAATCGGGTATAAAAATAAAACGACGCACACCTATAACCACATCGTAGACGAAAAGTAAATTTCAATTGTAATTATTTTTTCCAATGGAAGCTAATTAAGACAAACTGTCTGAAATAATATTTGACAAACTTGATCATGAGATCCACTCGAAACACATCAAATAAATTTAAACAATTACAATTGTGGGTGTATATTTTTTTAAGTCGCCTACGCTAAACACTTTAAGTTTAAGCAATTTCTTCCATTGAACAGACGGACGCGATAACATTTAAAAGTGTATTTGAATTTGGTGGGGCAGGTACATTCGGACAGTTAAACTTGTTAGGTCGTTTAAGTTTAAGGGGAACCACGGTAGCCGAGAAAGTTCATCGGGATTTCCCGACGTGGTTGCCCTTTGTCAGTGATGCAGCACGGAGAGCCTGACAAGGAGCTGTCTAGTCGTTCGGATTGGATGAAAAATTAGCATGCACGTGAAAGATCTCTTGACACTTGGAATTCTATGTAAAAGTAGGCCATATTGACGGTGCCCGAGCAAAATGTTCATGTATGACGTTTGCCTGTCTCTATTAACCCAGTCGGACCAGAACAGTAGGACGTTTAACCCCTTTCCATTTCATTTCATTTAAGGAGACTGTCTTATCTGAAATCAAGAAATCGTAATAAAATATACCAAATGAATTATAAATACATGGATGTATATACGTAATTCAGTTTCATACCTGCGTCGTCTGGCATAATCCTTGACTTGCAAATGCCTGCGACTGGTCCATGTGACTACTGACAGACCCTATTAACTAAAGCGCCTACGCTACACTAATCTGACATCTGGACATGACGATAACACCCTGCACCCCAGTCTCCGAACCCTATCGGAGTTTTTCTGAAAGAACAGTGATTTTACAAGAGACCAAGCGATTTTCACACGAGGTTGGAAGGTAGTTAAAACATACAAGAGAAAAGACTATGGCCATGCGTGCATTGGTATGAGAATTCCGTGGATAGCATGTTTCCGTCAACTCTTATGTGAGCATCCTTCCTCGGTATCCCCAGTAGTGTTCTCATTCCGTTCTACCCCATGCGGTTTCCTCGATTTCAAATTATCTGCCCTGGCCTAGATTGTAGCCAAAGTCTACGTACCAATTAAAAAACAATTTACAAACTAGTCGTTTCGAATTATTCATTTTTTAGAAGGGTAGATAACCATATTCATGTCCCTCTACTGGATGATTTATGTAAATAATGAATATATTTCTAATTCATTTATTTAACTGCAATATCAAAATCTGTGGTATGTTTCGCTGTTATCATTGTATGCATGCCTGTACAGTGATTTTCCGCTCCACCTAAACTGTGAGGTAGTAGGCACCACCCCTGAATTAAAAGAAGACCACATGAAGAATATGTGGACAGTTCTTTGGGAAATAATGATGTTGCATGGTGCTATAGTACTATCTGTATTAGATTAAGATTCCACAGTTATGAATTTGCCCAATGACCGAAAAAGCGATAAACTGGAATGGGGTTTAAGGGCTTACTTTTTTGCACCGACAGGGCACACGTTGTACGCCAATCTTAACAAAAGTATTCCATGGTTCATGTGTCAGAGTTGCCAATTGTTCGATTACAACCTTAGTCAAGCTGGTTTAGATTTATTGACAGTACATTTCATTGATCTTGCTGACTTTTCTCTCTTGCATGTCCATTGACACCTACTTGATTTATAAACATAATTCTGTACAATTAAATATAATCTTATTGAAATTATACGATGCACATCGATATTTTCATTGTTTTTATTCAATTAAAACGGTCCATAGATTACTTGTAACAGACGTAAACCAATATAGATAAGAATCAAATATGACACGTGTATTTCTTTTCTACTCAATCAACAATCTTAATCGACACAACTTAAAAGCGAAAAACAAAGCACATCTATTTTCTTAGTAAGACATATTGTATGACAAAGTGATATTTAACGTCCACTTCCAATGAAGTGATATCACAGACAAGGCACTAACAGCAATATGTGATAAGTATTTACAAAAATTATATACAAGATAATGATATACATGTATGGTAGTATTTATATATACATATATACTAAACAGCAAAATAAACGCCAGTACGATTTCAAAATCAGAGAGACACTTTAATCAACGGTTAAGAGTCTGTACACAGTCTGTACATCAGTGTCTGATGTGTCCACCGTGGGCGTCAATAAAAGAAGCGCAGCGTCTGTTCATGAAGTGGACCGGACGATTGATGAACGACATTGGTACCTGGAACCACACTCTCAGAAAAGCCTGGCGCAATTCATCGGCGGTGTTTGGACTCGGTACGACATTATTAATCGGGTTAAGTCCGGCTGGCACCGTTCTGCTGTAGAAAGTCCCGAGTAAGTCTGGCACGGGCGTTTTCAAGCAGTAAAACGTTGTTTCGATGACGTGCGGAATGTGGTATGAGGAGCCACTCTCTGGTTCAGGCCGATTCCACCCCTAACCATTATGCTTTAACCTCCCCATAAGTCTCGTTCCACGACAGACTGGTCAGAATAACGCTGGCCACGTCGACACCATATTCTGATCCCGCCATCTGCAGTTAATACGTAATACCGACTCTTATCTGTTCTCCATTGCCTGTATCGCCAGTTCCGCTGTTGTTGGGCAAACTGTAGACGTCCACGTCGATGGCGAGTGTGAGGATCGTTCTGCGGCAATGGAAGTTCTCTCTGGTGAGACGTCAGCGCACAGTATCGGTACTGATGGGTCTTCCTTGTGTTCCCACTGTCTGTCGTGCTGTCTCAGATGCCTGTGCACGTGCTGTCACACAACAAGACGGCCTTGTTACCTTGCGGTAAACCTTAGTCTACCAGTTTGGGGGCGATCATTCGTGGTGTTGGTGACCCGAAAGGGTTGCTGAAGCCTGTATATGGTCCGAACATTGACCTGAAAGTGATTGGCAACGGCTTTGGCATTCTGGCCAGCGTCGAGTCTTCCAAGCGCCTGATTCCGCAGAGCTGTCCTGAGTTGTAGCATGCTGTGGTTGCAATTTATAGGGCTGGTCCCTGTGAACAGCACGTGCAGCATGAGTTACATGAAAATCATGGAGAACACATTAATTACCATCTTAGAAGTCAGGTTGCGTTATTGAGAACATTTCCTGGGTTCAATTCTGTGTTTTGGAAGAAGCCTTATTGCTCAGGTAAAGTTGGAAGTGTGCTCACAATTATACAATAAAAACATTTTATGCAATGCGTCTATTCAGTGTAACATACCAACCCGACGGGTTTTTTTTTTTGCTGCTTAGTATGTACGAGAACTAAACATGAAAACAAACACAGAAATGTATAATTTATAAGACATAATATATTGCTGAAACAAATTCATATGATTATTACTTGAAACCATATCCTTTTTTAAAACCGACATAATCGATTAAATATTTTGGCTTCGTTGGTGTGAATATTAGCTGTGTCGATTACAATATAACATCAATCCACGGCTACTTGAGGACTAACATATGGTTCATTTTATTTCAAGAATTCGGTTCCGCGTAGGGGTCTTCAGAGTTGGGAGAAAACCGGGGGATCCGAGAAAACCCACGAGGTTGGACAGGCGACACTACTCCTTGTCACGGCCATCCAACCCCAGAGGATCAAAGGAGGGTGGAAACATATAATTTATAGTGAGCTGTGTTTCTGTTTCTCGACTATGTCGTATTATTACGCCAATGGATTAAACAACAAGTCAGTCGTTAACGACACCCCCCCCCCCACCTCCAGGTATAGGCCTCAAATGAAACATTATAGTATGCGGCTGCAAGTATCCACTTTTCGTATTTGGTGTCTGTGACATGATTACCGTGGAAGCTGACGTTAAACACTACAAAACATACTGAAACATTAGTTTATTAGTTGTTGGTAAATTTATTTAGAAACACAACTGAATACTAAGTATTAAATGAGTGATGGGCATAAACATTATATTCTTTTGTTAACCTCATGTCCAACAAATATTGAACTATTTTTCACGGAAGGATATTTGAGTTCACCAAATTTATTTGAGAACTACTTAGATCCCGTTTATTTGACAAAGACCACATCTTACAAGTTTGTATTTAATCTGCAGAACGGAGGGCCTGACAAGGACAGCTGTCTAGTCGTTCGGATGGGACGATAAACCGAAGTCCCGTATACACATTGGCGTGCACTTAAAAGATCCCTTAGCAGTTGGAATTCGATATAAGAGTAGGCCATAGCGCCGCTGCCCAGCAAAATTTCCCCTCATAGCACACTGTATGGCGTATGCCCGTCTTCCATTAGCCCAGGTTAGGTGCAGAAGAGTAGGACGTTAAACCCCTTTTCATTTCATTTGTATTTAATCACAGACCAATACCGACACGTAAAAAGAAATTATTTATAAGCCATTCGTCACGTGCTTACTAAACGCAATTTGACTTTTGTTTAGACTTTTGACTGGGTAATGTACATTTTATATCATGTAAGTAAATATATGTTCTTTTTTTGCATTGCATTTTCAGACATACATTGGGGAAATTTTACTGTTCGTCAATCCATTTAAAACAGTTGATATATATGGAAACACGGTAAGTATTAGACAAGTACCAAATTAGCTCATCTATATTCAATTCTTTAAATTACTACCTCTCTGGGTTTTTTCTTCCATTTTGTACATTTTCCAATACTGTAAAGAAGTGCAGCCATCGTCTAAAATGACACTAGTCTTAGAAATTATATGTATGTATCTTTCTTCCCAGGACCATAGATTGTATACCAATGTGTCAGTCCGGAGTAACTTGAAGCCACATATCTTCTGGATAGCAGATAGTACCCATTTACGGATGCTAAGAACCCACACTAACCAGAATATTGTCGTAAGTGGAGAATCGGGTTCCGGTAAAACAGAAAGTGTGAAACACATGATCAGTCATGTGACCTATAAAAGTGAGAGTATTCATCCATTTTTGGACGTCAAAATAAATGAGGTAAGTAGCATATATTGATAATAGTAATGTCTTGACGTGGTTGAACCCAATGAACATACCACGACGTCACCGAAGTACCACAAAAGTCGTAACTGGGACGTCAGTCACGTTATTCACCTTGGATCACCATGGGGCTGAAATTTAAGATTGATCGTAGTTTCTTTTCCAGGCGCCATCGATGGTTAGCAGTTTACCATGAAAATGATCGTCTGAAATGGAAAACATGGGTTCTTTTTCATACCAAACCAGAAATAACCTGTTTAAATTAAACGACCATGAGCTGAATATCATTTCTTAATCTTAGTTTTAAAATCTCTTTTATAGGTCAACCCACTGTTGGAGGCATTTGGCAATGCTCAAACGGCGATGAATGACAACTCAAGTCGATTTGGTAAAAATCTGGAACTAAAATTTACCAATAATGGTAAACTTGCTGGTGGTACGTATGGATTTAATACTCCGAATTCGTACACATCTAATGTCTGTACCGAGTTCCGAGATGCATTAAATATGCATTAGGCAAGAGCAAAATCTGCCTATTGTGGGTCTTTCTTTAGGCCTGAAATGATATATAAACTATTAATTTAGACATTAATTAACTTATCCAGACCATAATCAACTCTCGATGTCGAGGTTAGCATAAGATTTTTGTTGGATTTAGTTCGATTTGCTGCAATATTTCCCGTCGTGATTTTCCGATTACTTGGATAACCGAGACTACTAGTTTTGTCTTACCGACTTAAAGGGACAATCCCGATAAGAACAGGGTCTAAAAAATTAAAGTCTGCGTATTTATGAAATTTATGGACCAAAATATAGAGGCATGGTGTATTAACCTTGTCTCGAAATTTCAGCACAAAATATTGATTCGTTTTGACGTGAAAGTCAACACTGCTTATCCGGACACGTAACCCTTTTAAGATTTCGGGTCAATTTTTTCATTGAGTGACCTGATAATCGATTCCCGTTTCTTGAGAGGTCTATACAGTGAATGACCCATGTACTGTACTTGATAACAAACGGTAAATTTCACCTACATATTATTTTTATAGAAAAAGTCTGGTTTTATCCAGATATTGTATAATACAACGGTCTCCATTTCCAGATGAAAACTGTCAGGTTTAAGTTATTTACAAGCCTATCACAAATATCGGATTAGTTGGTTGGCCTTGGGTAATGGGTTTTAGGGGTTTTTAACACAAAATTAAGTAGTTTTATTCCCCAAAAAGTTACCGCGATTGGCCCTTTAAGAAATGATCACCGAGGCTAAGCGGAACTTTCATTCGCTTAGTTCTAAGTTCATAGTGGATCAATTTATCTGAAATTTTTAGCAAATTGTCTTTACATTAGCTATGTTTTAACTATTGTAGCGAGAACTGCCAACTCGTTATCTAATCTCCCATAATGTATCTTTAACTAAGCCAGATTGACTACAATATCTAGTTATTCTCAAATTTAAACCCAATCTTTTTGTTTTACAGAGATATTATCGGATTACCTAAGCCATATTTCCTACAATTTCCATATTCTCTAAATTAATCCAAATCTTGTTTTACAGCGGTATTAACGGATTATCTGTTAGAGAAGTCACGTGTTGTACAACATGGATCAGGAGAAAGAAACTTCCATATATTTTACTATTTATTTGCTGGAATGACTAAAGATGAGTTGAAAAACTACTGTCTTGGAGCCCCTGAAGACTTCCGGTACGGATATTTGTTCCATATTGTATTCGAAACTAGCTCGATACCCGGCTTCGCCCGGTGCCCGAGTTCTTCCTTTTTTGCACGCTATCCCGCCAGCTTCCACCATCCGTTACTATTATTAAATTTAATTGCTATAATAAACAGAATTACCTCCCGTTAAGGCCTAAAACATTTTCGGGGTCATAATTGGCGAACATACATACATACATACATACATACATACCCATTTTTGATTTTATTTACGTAGATTCATGCCAATCTCAATTGTCTCTGTAATCTTTATCTTCATCTATTTATGTCTTCTTTCCTTATTATATCAAAAATTATGATATATCAATATTATATTACAGTATATTACGTAATGATAACAGAAATAGACCTGTATTTAAAAGTACACGAGATCTAGAAAATAGCCGTCTGATGTTCCACAAACAACTCAACGTGATGAAACTTGTTGGTTTTACTGATTGGGTAAGTAATAGAAGATGCAATTCATATATGGCCGAGAAAAGTCTTGATCGTTACAGTAACAGAATTCGTCCAAGAAACTACAATATAAAGACACAAGTAATTTACCTTTTCAGGTCAATATATTCAGCCATTGGGAAATGGTTGACACAACAGTCGAAGAGAGTTACGAAACTCTTTTGAACGGCTCACCTCAAATTTACTTGGAGTGATCCGTTACCTTATAGAAATTTACCTTTTCAGGTCTATATATCCAGCCTTTTAGAAATGATTGACACAACAGTTGAAGAGAGTTACGAAACTCTTTTGAAGGGCTCACCTCAAATTTACATGGAGTGATACGTTACCTTATAAAAATGATTTTCTTCAGTCGGTATACTTTGTCGGAAGGAAATTGAAATGTTCTCGTAACATATTTCTATTGCTCACTAGAAAATAGCAAAAGTTTTGTCCACGCACAGGGTGCTTGCTAGTGTAGAAGCTCCACCTAGCAACTGGGCTTTTTAAGAGCACTTCCTTTCAAAATTAACCAGTTTTATGCACTGAACAATATCTAAGAATGCTGCATCTGTGCCTTATTCTTGGCACCACTGGCGGAGAGTTTATGAGTAAACCTTGAATAAAAAATGCTGCCCATGCTAAATATTATTCCATTAATATTCCAAAAAATCTACACAATGCTCCTGGCAACACCATGAAGCCGAATTCATAATGTCCAGATACGGGTGGAACATTAAAATCGCTGTTATAACAAGGGGAATAACTCTATGTTAGGGGCATGATCTCTGCACTCGCCATTCTTCTTGAGAATGTAATAAAGTATAATCAATTCGAGTTATTAAATTGTGTTATTATATTTATATACCAATAAATATAATCATTTACAATAATTATTTCACCCTTATTCTATTTAAAGGAAATATCGATGGTATTCACTGTCTTATCAGCTGTTTTACATCTTACAAATATAGTCTTTGTTAAAGATGAAAAGACGGAGAAGGCCCGATTTGCAGACCAAAGGAATTTAGAAATAGGTATGGTATAATAATGTCTGTCAGACAGCGAACTTATTACTTTTTGTCCTGTAACACATATTAATAATTCAATAATTATCGTTCTGATGAAACCCGATTGGCGATTGCTTTACTACAAAACAATTATATTAGATCATAACATTTCTTTATGTTGCAATTTTTTCAGTCGCTTTACTTCTACAAATTGATATGGGAGATCTGAGTGACGTCATTATTTCGTCAGCTAATTACACACGAGGTATGTTTAATTTAATTACCCTTATAATTTAATTTGAAATTCTTAAAATATCGAAACGTTTTTTCAAATAGTAAGTGCACTACACACATTAAAAGCTTTTCTTGGCTGATACATTCTCAAGACAAATGATTGAACAAATGATTGAAACTAAGGGGAGGTAAATCTATTATTTTGCTGAAAGGAATGGTCCGCCAATGATATTTGTTTAGCCAACCAGACACCGGTAAGTATGCTATTGTAATGTTTAAAGTAATGAAGAACGGATGATTGATGTTTTGTGCTTAGACCTACTTACAGCACTATTCCCCCCAAAGGCTTGGACAACTGGAAGATATGACATAACCTCTTCAACAACATAAACTATACAAACAAAATATTGAATATAAAACTGAATCTAAATATAAATCATGCCATTTCAAGTTGACTTTTTGAATGGACGAATTTCTATTCTTAATATGACGTCACAATTCCAAGATGGCGGAGCTGACGCCATATTCGATTAATGGTCTATAGTGCGCTCGTACTTGAAATAAATAGTAAATCTGTGATAATTAATTTGTGATAGTTAATGATTACAGTCTTTGTAAATATACAATTTAAATATTGAATAACATATTTATTACTTGACACTAACAGTGGTGACGTGTTGATTAAATATAATCCAATGCATTTGGTAGTAAATGTGGAGTTTGAAATAATTTATCGGACAATTCTTTCAGGCCATACTACCAATTTTCTTTATGTTTATAATAAACTTTTGGTTTGTTTATTTATTTTGCTTTATTTACACATTATATGTAATCTGTATTGTATAAAAGAAAGCACATCACAGACATATGCCAATATTTTTTTAAGTAGTCCTATTTGTGAAAAACGTTTGAAAACACATACTTCAACGCCTTCCATGTTTCACTGCCTAGCCTCCTTATTATATCATTATGCACACAGATAGCTATGTATTTTAAGAATAGATCTCTGACCTGGATGGCCACCATATTTAACATTCAGTATACCATTTTGAAATGTGATTACATATTTTATAAACACATAGACAAAATAAACATTTTCGATTTTATTAAACGGAAGCAGAAAAAAATACTTCCCAGAATTCTAGATATACTTATTGTTTTCATCTAAAATCGTCGATTTAGGAATTAAAATGTCGGTCAAATAGTTTCATGTCTATTCTCAAGCGGACTAATTGTAGACATACAGGGTAACTTACGTTATTTTAGACCCGTATCTGAATTAGCGGAGCTCGCCCACGATGTTGGTACCCTAGACCTTAGGCTCACCTTATGACCTTTATAAACATTCCGTACACCATTTTAGTCCTTGCTCTAACGCAAAGGTCAATTAGCAAATCCCGACCAGGCATGTATTATTGTATAACGTGATCTTTTAATTATTTAAAATGCTAGTCATTTGACTTGTACTAACTTAAGTAATTTGCAACACCCCGAAGAGTCCGCCTATATTGTAGCTAACGACTGGGTGTTAAGCCATTGTAATGCATTTGTCAACTTTGAGGATTAAACAACACAGTTCTTAGTTTAGGCGCAGTTAAAGCCTTTTTGTTAACTCTTCACCACGCAATGTTGACATGTGTTGTCTGTACATGAAAGTTTTTTAAGTGTATGTTGTAATTTTAAGAAGACAAACTCACCGAGAAGCTGAAAACCCCCACATTTCTCAATGGTTATTGTGTTTTACGAGTATTTGATATCAAAATGTGTCCATAAACTTTTCTTTAAAATAACACAATGAAAGTAGATACACAACTATCACATGCCTGGATTTAAGATTTGGTTGATATATGTAAGAATTGGATCAAACGGAGAGCAGTAATGTTATATTTCAAACCACACAATTTATGCCATATACTACTTATTTTGGAGCTTCTTAAAAATGCATTATGTAGGCCTAAGATTTAGATAAAGAGCTGGCAGGTCTGGCTGTAAAAGTTAAACATTGGATAATGAAAGGTGAATATCTTGAAAATTTTCCGACAAATTACTGCATCCTGGGCGACGTTAGGGCTGTTTGGAAAATGGTTGAGTCTCGATTACCATTGCTACCACCGTAACGATAGTAAACAAAGTCTCCGTTATCCATTTTAAAATTAAATCATTAACCACCAACCGTGCTCAAATCTGTTGAAAATCTCGAGCATTTGATCACACCGACAGTTGAATAATTTATATAACATTTATGGCCTAAAAAAGACCTGCAGTAACATATTAAGCTCTTACATGAATCTGTAACTTAAATTAAAATGCTAGTACACCCTTCATAATTAATATTAATATGATTACCCCAGATCAAACTAGTATAGAAGGGATTTAAACAATATTATTTTTAAATAACTAAATGGTCATTTGTTTCATTTGTTATATATTATTTGGTTTTTTTTACTTCTCTAATCACAGAAGAACAGTGTTCACACTATTAAGGCGATCTATGATTTCACTTTTGTGAAAAAAGTCAGGAAATGAAGTATGAAGAAACGTTGATAGGAATATAAAAGCATGGGCATAGTAACAGGAAGTAGACTATGTCGTGGATTTAAACTATACAACTTGAACACCTCCAAGAGAAATGTTTTCAATTTTCCTAGGTTAAGGAAACAAATGGGTTGTGAATAGCCATACACCGTTTACACATCTTCAATCCCCGTATTGTTCCAACTTTAAAACACAAACATTCCTCCCCACCTTGACGTTTAGGTTTTCCTGAAGTCTGAAATTCTTCAGCATTCTTGGAAATTCAGTCCACAAAGTTCGTATTGTTTTCAGGGGCATGTTAAAATACTTTCCGGCAAATCGTAGGCATGTCATAAGATATGATTTGAGAACCATCATCCTCTTTTCAAGAATTGCTTTACTTTGATGACTAACATTTGTTTGTTTCATTTTTTTACACGAATAAAAAAGGATCGATTGTGACTTTGTTTGTTCTACGTGTTAGAGCCATCATTTTTGATTCGGCATGCATATTTATTTAAAATTCGATAAAGTTGGCATTTTTTTAAAAAATCTTAATTTCTGAGACCCATCCTTTGAAAAATATACACGATGAGAAGCATTACTACATGATAAATAGATATATTTAAATAATAATGCATTTCAGGGGAACGCCTGGTCATTCATAGAACAGTTGAACAAGCAGCGGAAAGTCGCGACGCCTTGGCGAAAGCCATGTACAGTCGATTGTTTGGTTGGATAGTTCGACAAATAAACAATCGCCTGAAACCTGACAAGGAATTCAGGTAATTTCTACATGATAAACCAGGTTCATTTCAATAAGAAAAACATTTATTTAATGCCAATACATTTTGTTATCCTGCAACATTAAGTGCATATAAGACCGACAAAATATTATACATGTGAAAATAAATAATATTGTTGTTGTAAACAAAATAAAATGTTAAAGATAAATTAGTTTTGTAATGGTACGTGTGAAGACGTGTTTTGAGTATAATTCACAATTGTTAAACTGGAAATATTTAAAGAAACAGCAATTTGTTGTTTGTTATGCGAGGTTGATTCTTAAAGCGCCAATAAATATTATAAAAAATATTAATAGAAGATAAACTGTGAAATTGGTTACCATATTTATGTGTGTTTTACTGCATGACATACAAATCTTACCTATTATGTCTTTTATAGCAAGCATGCTGGTCCTAGTCTAGGAATTCTGGATATGCCAGGGTTTGAGAATCTGAAAATCAACAGTTTGGAACAGCTTTGTATTAATGTCGCCAATGAACAGATGCAGACTTATTTCAACGAACACGTCTTTGTGTTAGAAAGACAAGAATATGAACGGGAAGGGATTTCCTGGAAAAATGTACCTTTCAGAAATAACCAGGAATTACTAAATCTATTTATGATGGTATGTTCTAAGGAAATACATTTATTCTAAAAAAGTTATATCTTTATGAATCCTTGATCAATACGATATCAAATGAATTATTTCTTCTGTCCATCCTGGGATTATTTACAAGCAGTAAATTTTATTATCCAAACAAAGGACTGACTCCTTTGAAAAAGGATTTCTGCCCTAATGGCTTCCATATTAAAACAAAAGTAGCTGCTAGTCTTATCCGTTTTCGGTATTTCATACACACACACAGATAAAATAGACATTTTGAACTTCATTAAATGGAAGCAGAATAAATACTTCTCAAAATTCTCGAAATATACGTAGTCTAAAATGGTCGATGTAGGAATAAAAATGTCGATCAACCAACTTCGTGTCTGTTTTCAAGTGGAAATCATTGTTATTGACACAGTAAGTTTCGTATGCAGCATAATTAACCACGAGTATTCATATTTTTACTGATCATTTTCAGAAACCAATGGGTTTATTTGCTCTAATAGATGAAGAAGCGAGATTTCCAAGAGCAACAGACAATTCTCTTGTTGAAAAAATCACCAGTAATTGTAAAAATAATAAACTAATAACCAAGTCTAAGAATGGCGATCTTGCCTTCTGCATTCACCATTACGTTGGAACGGTAAGTGTGATTTGAATAATATACTTGCTTTCTTGTATATTGGAATGTGTTTATTTTAAATGTTTGACAATCTTTCATTACAAATTATATCAAATCAAGTATAAATCTCATCCTTAGCTTTTATCGAATCTGTATTTTACTATACATTATTAAATCAAACACCGGTATATTTATACGGTATTATGCACATAAAACAATTCAACTTTTTAGGCTTTTAACTTATGGCAATATAATTAACTAATAACAGGAAATAATTTAATTGGCTTATAACAGGAAATAATTTAATTGTCTATGGCAGGATACCATGCCTTAGATTTAATCCAGAGAAGACCGATGGAGATATTATTTATTTTTTACAATTCGAGTTAATTCTTGAGTTACAAACTAATGAATTGCAAGAATTCTTGAAGCTAACGATTAAAAAAGGCTTTCTCTGTTACTTTTCATTTTATTTGTCATAGTGTACTTAATTAGTGATAAACACAATTAACCGAAACGAAATTATGTTAATTTTATAGCATACTATTTGGCCATTTAGAATATTTATATATTATGTTTCTACAGGTGGAGTACCATGCTTCAGGTTTTCTAGAGAAGAACAGAGATAACTTGAGTATTTGTATAGTTGATTGTATGAAATCCAGTAGAAGTCAACTAATCAGTGATTTATTTAAAGCCAAACTTTCAAGAACGGGTACTATATCAGGGTAGGTATTAATTCGGGAAAGTAAATAAAGATGATGCTCCCAATATCTTTTTAAATATGAAATAGATTAACCCTTATTATTGTTGTTGATATGGGCAATTGTGTGATCTTAAGTGTTGAATTGGTTTTATCGTATTTTACTTTTAGATTGCCAATGTGATTAATTTTGGATTTTTCTGGATAGGTAGCCAGGTATAATTTTTCAGGGGACTGTAAATTATTTACAACATTCAGAAGCACACTTCGCATTATGTCCTGGTCTTCATTTTACATTTGTTTAAATCTCGAAATGTGTTATACAAAAATAATACAAACAAATCATTTGCACGCCCTGTTTATCTGAATCATTTCACTAGTATTTCCAATACAAATTGAGACAACTTCCTTTAGTTAACTATTGCGTATTCCAAGCTCAAACATCGTTGCTTTCAAAAGCCATGTCCCTGGACAGCCACCAATCAAATAATTGTACATCTGTTTTTGTAGCGTTTAGTAATGACATTTTACTCATATTTGCGTAGTTTAAATCAATACCCAAGGATATGTCGACTGACAACAGAGACAAATTTCGATTTTGCGTGGTGTTGATCATGCTAGACATGGTTTAACACCAGACAATAAATAGCTTTAATCTCTAGCAGGTCTTATATAAATTAAATTAACTTGTCGAAAACTTTCTTTTTATACGACACCCAAATCTGTTCGTGATTTCTCCTCTTGTCGACCATCTTAACACGACGAGTGCGAACCATGCAAGATACAAGGGTGAAACGGACCAACGTCATGGACCCATCTGGGAAATAAAGCAAAGAAATGCGGAGTTTATTTACATTTTCCAAGCCATGTCAACAATTATTTCAATGATTCTATCACGATTTTCTACTTTACTTAATTTTCACTCCCTCAACAAGTTTGTTTACGAACTTGTTAATTATACTTAGAAATGGTACATTTCGAAATCAAACTCTTTTCTTCCATTTTCTTTGTTACTTTGGTCAATTATAGTAAGCAGTGTTGACTGTCTGTGGATTTTGTTTGTTTTGCGCAGGTTATTTATATAAAACCGGTGATAAAAGTGAATCATGGTCTCTTATGGTATAAGTAAAAAATAGTATCCTATATACATTGGTCAAGCACGATGAGTAAAGAACTGTATACTTACGTATCTAAGTAAATAAGGAACATGTTCTTATATATTTAATTACCATTTATTTAATAAAAAAGGGCCATGTAATACAAGTATTCTTACGACTACACTTAATGTCATTACATCATCGTTAAGGATGGGTTCAACCCTTCAACAACGTGTTTAAGGATGTCTGAATGAGATGCATGACCTCGCCCTCTTAAAATCGTTGATTCACAATATTATAACATATTTATTTGACACCTTTGCTTGCAAACCAGACAAAATTATCATGAAAAGGAAGTGTATTGGAAAAAATATTGACATTTTAAAAAGTGACCATTTGCAGCACTGGACTCCCTTCATCAAGAGAAACATATAAAGCATTCATGGGAAACGATATTGAAAATTTTGTAAAAGTGATCACGATCGAACTTGACAGCATACTCCCCAGACTTTATTTCCTCCCCTTGTCACAAGAAACGAGATGTTAGGATGCATAAAACACCCATCAAGTTAATTTAACCGTTGCTGAATGGATGCCAAATCCCGTTCGGAAAACGGGACGAAAAAGTGGGCTGTTATTCGAAAGCCTCTCACGTTTCAAAAACCCGACTTCGTATCCTACCAAAATATCGTCTGGTTACATTTACCGACGTTATCAAGGGCTTATTATTCGAATCGTATTCAATATTACGAAACCTAAAGTAGCTAAGTCTACAACTCAAGGTTTTCCATTATTTCCGAAATTAAAAACACGAATTAGAACTCGAGATTGATCAATTTTTAATCAATATGTATGTTGTTATCTTGCCGTGAAACTATAGGATCCTAATATCCAATATTTGCGACACAAATACCATGTTGTAATCAGTACACGAATCGTGTACCTGATCGTTTCGGCGCCATTTTGTAATGAACAAATAAAAACATATCCTACAACACAGTGTGGAAGTAAATAATAAAGGTTTATTCACAAACGACAAAATAATAATTTTACAAACGTGTGGACTACACCATCCAGGGGTAAACGACTTTCGTTCAATTTGAGCTGTTCACGTATTTCACCGTATATAATGGATTAGAAATTACAATATTTTCTTTCAAAAATTGAATATAAATCACTTCACATACATTCATATTACATGTGCGTTTACAGACATTTTTGTCTATTAAAAGGTTCCGAGAAAAAAGAGACATACGCCCTTTAAACTATAAGAAGTATTACAGTGAATGTGCATATTATGCAATTATTATGATTATAAAGTTATATAAATGACAGAAAGGTATTCTGGGGCTACCAGAACGCTTATCAATATACTTTGTTTCAATTATCAAATATATAAAGATGGTGTCGGTGTAGCTTTAAAACACGAAGAAGAGAATCAATTTCATTTGCATTATTTTCTAAAATAAATGTAACCTGACCTAATCTTGACAATGTCACTGAGTATAGAGGATTTTATACCAATAATGACAGTTTCGGTTTAAACCGTATTCAATGACAATGAGAGAGAATTTAAATTACTTACAAAAATGTTTACAAAAAAGGGTGTTTTCTGAAAAGTCATTTGATCGAGACGGTCTGATTTGTACACATTTTATTGGTAAGTGCAGGAGGACCACACCACATGCAAACAAAACACACAACACAAACCTGTGGATAAACCCCACAAACTACACAACATTGCAAGCAATGAAACAGAAACTTATATCAAATCATATGAATGGATCCGGGGCCAGCACAGTCCCGGTACAGTAATAATGATACAGACTCAAAATAAAAAAAATAATAAAACAAGAAAAGAACGGCGGCCAATCAATACAAGAAAGACATACTAGAAATGCAGTGATTCTTACATGCTCAAATAAATAAATATAATTCTTTGCAATAGATTTCACTTTTGCTGAAACTGGTTACATTTTGGGGTAGTGACATGTCATTTTCGCAAGCAATTCAACCATTGCAAGACCTTTATATTGACCTAGTGTTTCCACCAAGGCCAATTGAATAAAAATAGTTCCTTTATAATAAAATAAAACAGTAGCTCCGTTTTGATTGTCCAATCGCAGTATAATATTATGAAATTTATCACACATGCGATATTTACTGTAGAATATATTATTGGGTGATAATAAATTATCCCCGAGCATCGGCTTCCAATATAATGAAAGTATTCAAGTAAATTCCTACATGCTATTTTTTTGAAAAAAATAGTATAATGAGTTAGATCTTTGCAAAGGCATCTATTTAGATACAACATGAATACAATTTTCTATCCGTCAAAATCGTCTTGTTTAAATTTTCATTCGTAAATATTGATATGTACTTTAATATAAATTGACTTTTTAAAGGTGATGTGCGCACACCTTAAATCTGGTATGTTATACAATATGGATGTTGCAGAATTACAACATAGCAATGACCTACTGATATAGGCCTTAAACCTGAAAGGTTCAATTTAATTAAACCAGAAGCTCTGATATTTGGGTATCGGTCTGCATTCTCCACGGAGAGAGAGCCAATTTTGATGCGTAATGATTTTGTGTTCAGACGTCGACCAAAACTAAAATGGATAAACAACCCGACCACCCACTTTATAATTTCTCGATAATGTTCTATTACTGATCAAAGTAACACATACCAACGGCACAACCCAATGCTTTTCAAGCAATATTTTAAAGAAATACCTAGATTTGTTAGTTACTAAGTTACCAAATTTCTGTATTTAATGAAACAAGAAAATAATGTTAAAATCGAACTAATCGTAACGAATGAATACCACTTTAAATGTGTAGTTGATTATATATTCCGTATTAACATCCTGTGATTAGATGCTAACAATGGAGTTTATGTACCATGGGTGGATGCAGTTGACAACCAGTCGGCCAATTGATAAAATCAGGTTACTTTTATATCAACACTAGTTGTTAAAATTGTTGAGAAACTAAATATATATCTTGACTGTGACCTATTTATCATGTTGGACTAAGTACACAGATGGGGGAACAATTTACTTGAGGTGAAGATCAAATTAAATAGAGCGAACCAGTTGTGGATTACCACAGCAGTTTTCCTATCATTAAGGAATGATCTGACTCATCAAATTCTAGTACCCAAGTGTGTAACATAACCAATACATTACCCGCCTTCCTTAGGACGTTACCCCCATTTCATTTCCGAGACATTACTACGATCTTTACGTCTGTTTCACATAATCATGATCATTTTTTCAACAAACAGCAATCTTGAAATTTCTGACGTACAAAATGGGCTGAAAAATGTCTCTTGTGGTTTGTTTGAACGAAAAAATGAATGCAAACGACCAAGTTTATTGTGTGGAACTTTACAACTTACAATTCGATTCCTATACAAGAAGAAACATTTTGAAGTGTGATGGTTACCCTAGAAAAAGAGCAATGCTAAACCATTATCCCTGCACACCAACCTGTTGACTCCTTTATTCAACCTGATTAAAATACCAATCCGTATTTCGTTTCGTTTTTTATACTACGAAATTTTGAACTATAAAAAAAAGAAACGAAATTATTATGATATGTGTTGTAATCAGATTGGCCTTATTACCAGATACCAGTAACACTGTCCATATATAAGGCTTCATTCATTATTTCAACTTGTCTAGTTGGGTTCAATAACCATCTACAATGATAAGTGATCAATATAGTAAAATACAAATCACGAACGTGCACACGATATTGACACGAATCGTTATCGAGTGACACGGAATTCAGTCATGTCACAGTTCTGTCAGTCTCGCCAACAGAGGTGGTGCAAGTAAAATCGTGACACAATTAAACACACCGAATTTGTCTTAGTTGTCATGGGTTGAGATATTGTTTTATTCAGTCTGCGCATGCCTTCTAACCCCAAATACCCTTTGTCACTCGATTGTCACTATTTGGGGGTTTGACAGACTTCAATAGAGCATCCCCAAAGTTTGCGATCAAATGGGTCTGGCTGAACTTATCAAATGATGACTAATCTTGGAATAATAGACTTCACATAGTATATGCTGTGATCCGTTTTTGCCAGTAGTAATTTGGACCAATACACGCAATGCAAAACCAAGATTCTGTTAAAACCGTTTTCTAATAAAAGTAGTGTATACCGTTTTGCCAGTACTCATTTGAACTAATAAATGAAATACAAAACAAAATTATATTAACCGTTTGTTAATAAACGTACTGTATACCGACGACTTATTTCCCTTTGTATGCGGGTTTCCAGGTATATTTTGTAAATTTAAACTTACGTCAATTACATAACTGATTATTATTCAACTAATGTATACTATATATATTTAGGACGAGCACAACTAATTCTGTACAATTGTTGTGCCCGAAATACACCTGGGGAAAAGTTTCAATTACTTATTCACCCCAGTGTTGACATTATCCGAACAAATTGTCTATTTACACAATTCGTTTGTTATTATGATCTATTTTTTAATTTTTTTAAAATGTTTAAGTTGAAAGAGAAAATGGGGTGGGGATGATGCATCTTGTCTTTGTTGGCAGAAGCAATAAATGAAATAGTACGTCGCTTCCACTTGGGACTGTGGAGTATATAAAAGTATATACTACCTATGCCGGACTAGCAAAAAGATGTTAAATAGTGGACTAATTAACTAGTTTAAATATTATCTTATCGAGGTGTGTGAATACACAGTATACCTTCATTTTTTCAGGTCGTTTGCTACGAAACCACGGAATAAAACACAAGGTATAAATAGTACGGATACCGCGACCACAGAAAGGTATGTAATTGTCCGTTTTTTACACTTATTCTTAAATATCTTTCATTGTTTTACACAATGGTCATTATTATATATCCAAACATGTAAATTTTAGAGATTTCATTGATGGAATTCAAAAAGAAAATGACTTATGTTTTCGAAGTTGTTGCACAGAAAAAATGTGGGCGTATTGTTAATTTTGTAAATAATTGTCAAGTTCAAGTTTACATTGTGTGTTCAATTTAACCAAATCCTAGATGTTCCGAATTAGAAAATTGCTGCTCTTTTACAAATGGTTTATATAGCATTTCTTAAAGTGTAGTATTTGGGTGGAAATTTTTAATTGTTTTTAAATGCATGTCATCTTACCCATCCTGATAAAAATAGAAACATTACAATGTATAAGATATCATAGCAAATTTTCAACTGGCAGCGTAATAATACATTGATACTAAAATTGATTTCCTTACGTTTTTCGTTGTGTTTTTCTGACTTGGATTATTAATCTTCTCTGTTTACAATACAATAGACCATGAATAAAGAGCGAACGGCCTCCAAGGACTTCTGCAGAGCTAGCCCCTGGATCCATCCACGTAATTGGATATGTTCGTTTGTTTGTTATTTCTGCGTATTATGTATTGTCCGTAGATTTGTTTTTGTGTAATTGTTTGTGTGTGGCGCAGTCCCCGTGCACTTACTATCAGAATAAATGAATATATTCCTGCAACGAAATAATCTTTTGAAATGGAATGTATCATTATTAAAACGTATCTGTACCTTAGATTGTTTCGCTTTACCAACAGATATTTAAAGCACTTAGAAAAAATCTAGTGATACACGAGTAAACATAATTGGATATAATGAATCTTGCCAAAACCAACATTTCTTTATGTCTGAAATATTGAACTAAAGATTGTCATATGACTTTATAAAAACTTAAAAAAGTAAAGAAACACCCCAGGGGACCACAAATACAGGATAGAACTACTTAGTATCCCATAGATTATATTCACAACAAACGGTTTGTCTCTGAAAATGGAAAAGAAAAATACATTTAAATAAGCCGATATAAAATATGGAAGAAGTTACGTATTATTTCAAGTATTCAAGCGGTTTAATTGTTAATGGGGTTTTGCTTGGTCATGTTCCAAGCTAATAGTTGAGGACAGACCTTAACTGGAAAACCAAACACTACCTTATAATGTCATTTGACCAAGATTTCTAAGAACATATATACATTAAGTATTGCAATTTCAAGGGTCCACTTGCTATATACATCCATTCAAATTGTTTTATTTTGCTATACAACGCCCGTAATGCAAGCATACCTATAGCCTCTTAAAAAGTCATGCTCAGTTAAATTACACTTCATGTCGTATTCTTCTCTTAGTCCAGACTTTTTTCTATTTGATAATAATATGTCAGTGCGATTAAACACAGATATGATGGTATGTTCCTATTGTTGCTGTTACCAGATCTTTCCTACGCAAAATATGTACCATTAATGTGCGCCGAATCGGTGACCTCTGTATGTTGAACGGATTAGCTTCACGTCACACCAAGAATTTTTGTTGACTCAGATTTCTAATTGTTTGAGTTTGATTGTCTTATTGGACTTACTATAAAAGATAAATATGTGATTATGATAATTTTAAAGGTAGGCAACTGCATCAATTTAAAATTTCACATTTCTAAGTATTATGAAATACAAATGCAAGTATATATAGTGGCCTAACATATGTTATAGATTTAGGTACCAATGCAACGATATATTAAAGAAAATTCAAACTTTATGGCTTTTCTACCTCAATGCTTTTGTAATTGTGTACTCTTTTACTACTCTAAAAAAAATTCCAAGAAAATGTTCAACTTCCGACATCTAATTTTCGAGCATTGTTTCAATGAATAAAATATTTAGCCTTGAAGGTATATTCATCGTTAATCCGAATCTTCCCAGAATGGCACGATGTTTTATTAGCAAAAAGTAAAACGTTTGTATAACACCATCTTCAAAACAACAGCTCTTCCTAATATACATTTCCCTGATTTTGTCCTAATAACAAAAAGAAATGTGTTTTATTACGGCTCAAAAGTGGAACCCCTAAATTAGATAATGAAACAAGCATCAATTTACTGCCGTAAGTTTTAGTCAGTTTACCTTGGGAGTTGAACGGTCGTGTCATCGGGTTCTATAATGCAATGTCTGGTATTCAGTCGCTCAGTTATTTAGACAATTAAAAATCTTTGATAGGATAGGTGTATGTGATATATGACGTTGGAAGCACCATTATTAATAAAAACACTACAATTACTCAATGTATAATGTTGACTGAAGTTGGGATTATTGCGATATTACTTATTGTATTATGTAGACTTAGTTGAGAGAATTACGATATTTGCCAGTACCATGCCTTATGTCAACTTATAAGCGTGAATGAACATGAGTTGCAATTTTAATGTATGTTGTCTAAAATACGTTTGTCAATAATGGTTTATATGTCTTGTCACGGTCACAGTGTCATTATCTGGATTACATTTATTGACTTTGATAAAAAAAATATAAGTCAACGTAAATCCCAATTTGAGTTGTTGAAATTGAAATCTGCTGTAGGTGTCGAACGATTGCATGGATACGTAATGGTAGATAAGCAAAAGGGGAAATATATTGAATACGTTGACTTATTAATCATGAACAGCATGCATCTTCCCAATTAGATATGTGCAACAACCTAGGTCATAAGTGGCGACTGTGAGGCTTACGAGTAAAGTGTCTGTATGCATGGAAGAATAGAGTTGCCATTATTATTTCAATGTTCACGGTCCAAAAATGCACATGTCAGCAATTCAAAATACTTACTTTAGTTTTACAATTTAAATTTCCTGAATTATGGCCTATTACTTGCAAAATGTCATGCATAGCAACCTCTTCTTTTAAATCATGGAAGACCCCTAAGAAATTATTTTCTACATTCAGGGTAAACACAGAAATATGTTATCCAAAATCTTCATTTTTAAAGATCTGATAATATTGTAGGGTATAAACTTTCTATAGTCTTGGCACAATACAATAATAGTACAACACAAATTTATTAGGTATGTGAACAGATAGACCTTTATAAGCCGGAACAGAGAATAACTTCGGGGCCAATGCTTTACCATATTCTTTAAAGCAAGACTTTATTCTTTAATCAGACTTTTGACGTTTTGTGACATTTGATTATATTTCAGATATGACAGATCACTTAAAAGCCAGACAACTGTAGCTCAGTATTTTAAGGTAGGTTTTGAGAAATATTTTACAAAGTAATAAACATTTAAATGTAATAATTCATCATTTTAAAGTTATAATTCATTATTCTTAATGTTATGATCCATTATTCGTAATTTTATGATCGAATATTCATAATGTTTTAATCCATTATTTTAATACTATAATCCATTTCGTTATAACCCATTAGACTTAATGTTATAGTCCATTATTTTAATGTTATAATCCATTTCGTTATTACCCATTATTCTTTATGTTATAATCCACTATTTGGTGTATTATGTTTATTGAAAACGCTATTTATTTATTAAAAACACTATTTATTTATTAATAACATTTACTCAAGAAAAGATTATAATATGAGCATACGCCCCTGTTTTGTGGGTTTTGCTTCTTTACGTCTTGGCATCCGTTCTGTGTTGTACTCTCATTTTGTACCCATGTGACAAAAGCTCACTGAGAACAACTCCAGTATCTTTTTAGAAGTGATACAGGTGGTGATAACTGGAAAATCTAAACAAAGTCCGACTATAGTCACATCAACTAGACGGCTTAACGTTATTTGAATTTCAGAATTAAAGAGCAGTTTTTATTGCATATGGCTATATTTAAGTTTATACACAAGAGAAATAGAAGTATTATATTCCAACAATTCAGTTGGATGTTTACAGAATGATTAGATTATGAGACGCGTTCAAAGCAAGATTTAGCATTTCTTTATTCAAATCAGGATTATTTTATTGTATGTCACCCCGTTCTTAATAATCTTCTAAGTCGCATTCTGCTCATAGACTGAGTACTAATTAGGTGGTATCAAAGAAGCGACCGTTGTGTGGAAATTTTGGCGCGTTTCTGAAGCAAATCAAATAAACTAAGCCCAGTTGTCGTTATATCAAAAGAACATTTCTTCATAGTAGACTTTATTTGGCAACTCCTCTACTTTCTTGCATTTTATATTTTTTAACAAAAGATCTTTTTACCAATTCTAGGGAATTTCGTTTGTTTTACTCTTACACTTTAAGACGGACATCATTGTTTAAATAACGCCCATTCCATACACAACGTTTTCACGAGTTTTAAAAAAAAGAAACAATTTAGGACTTATCGGGTCGTTACATTTTAGTCAGCGATCTTACACCTCCGACCGGTTCCTTCCAACGACTAAAATCGACATGGATACATTTTTTGTTGTGTGATCAATAAATACGGTGGGGTGGTAAGTGGAATGGTACCATATTTGTCAATAAAGCAGGAAACCTACTATTTGTATGCGCACAGTTAAACATGGTACCAATGACCTTCTGGGAATGTTATCTTAACTGTCACGTGATGGTCTCCATTAGTTGCGTATGGTTAAATCTGCTTGGAAGTTAGTTCAAACCCCTGTTCACCCGTACAGTAAATTGAACGAACTCTCTTCTGCCTTAACTGATGGGATACAGTTCATCTGGAATTACATTTTCCATACAATGTCCCTGATCTGTGGGAATTCAAGGGTTGGTTTTGTTCTGTATTGTAAATTAAACCATTTGGTAACGTTTTAGTTGAAATGGTCCATATTTTATAACATAAATCATCTTTAGAGAAATTGGTTGTGCGTATAATTAGGCAAAATTAGTTCATTTTGGGTCCAGCTATAACTAATATATACATAGTATAGGTTATGGATTCGTCAAATGTAGCACGCTCAAGTTATACATGGACCATTGGCATATATTACAGATATAAATATTTGCCTTTTTCCATCCCTGAGAATGTTAAATACAATTTCAATATGGAAAAGATAATATAAGACCATATTTCTGTTACACTAGTTTCATGTAAAGAAACGGTTACTTGAAGAAGTATCAAAACGAACAAGTTCTACTAAAATCTTGTAGCAGTAGAGTTTAACAGTATACAAAGAAAAGTTTGTTGAACACCTTGAGTCAATATTTTATTACAAGTATTTCACCTGTCACATAGCCCTTCATACGGTTCAATATTGACATCTAACGAGCCGCTATTAACTTAATCCGACCCTTGTTCGTTAACCCCTTTCGATGTTTAATCAAATATCACCATTTATATTATTTGTGGTCAATTGTTTTATCTCGGTACACCCGTTCCATAGTAATCATGAATATTACTCGCCGAGGAAAAATTTCGACAATCTACGTTACCTATTATAAATTAAAAATATTTAACAAGATGTGGAACACCGTGTCTACAACAGTAATTGTATTTTTTAACTAAGCTCAATTCGTTACATTTTACCATTATGTTGTACAAAGGTTTACTTTCTCTTGAAGAAAATATTTTGAGTAAGAAATAGACTCTATAAATAACTTGTTCAGTTATCTGAAATAAGTGTGTGATGTTCTTTTAGCCCAATCGGTGCAGAACATTAGGACATTAAACCTAAATTCGTTGTATTTCATTTTAGTTAGTAGCTATAACCAATCTATCATAACGGACAAAATCAACATAACAAAAAATATTTGAAACCGAACGGAATCATAATTTTCATATTACTGAATAACAAACGGTCACATTTTTTTGTAACTTCGTATTTATGATAGGTCTCCTATGTTCATTATACATACCTGTTCTTCTACTTTGAAATAGAACATGTTTTAAATAGGCTGTTTGTGACACCCTGAAGAAGTAACTACAAGTAAGGTGTCAAAGTTTAGTCAACTCCACACCGTCATTGCTTTACTCGACCAAATAAAACAAGACCTCAACATAGAATAAATATACGTTTGGTAAATTCACCGTTTCGAATTTCTGTAAATAAAGGCCGATGATAAAATGTTTCATACAATTAACGTAAAGATAAATCTACTGGCATTTATAGATTTAACACAACTGGATTATCTTTAATTGGTTGTCAATTTGTTATATAATATTTAATAGTGTTGAATCTAGTAGAATTTGGATATTCGTTTAGTCCCAAACCACTTGCTGTGTCTATTCTCTCTCTCTCTCTCTCTCTCTCCCTCTCTCTCTCTCTCTCTCTCTCTCTCTCTCTCTCTCTCTCTCTCTCTCAAAGAGATATAATAATCGACCCATAAGAGTCACGAGAAGACGAAGCTATAATATAACATATTTGTGGATTAAACGACATCAAACTGTGAGATATTTCTAGTAAAAATAAAAACACCTGACCAGATCGTTGAATGTGTTTTGTCATTGAACTCCGGATACATTCCTTATTAAAATTCTATTGAAAACCATCAACTCATTAAATGTTAATATGTTTCATATCACAGATACTGAAATGAACATCGGCTGGTAGTTTTCCTGCCATCTTGCTAAATTCTACGTTGACATCTAATCGAATTCTGTGCATTCTCTAACCTTTAAAATTTCCTTTCCCACGAGAAGACGGCTGTAATTTGGAGGAAACCGCAGGAAAATATACAGAATGGGGTACATCTGTAAATAAGTTTTATAAGTAGAAATGTCAAAATTAAAGCTTGCAGAAATGTGCAACCTCGACAAGTATACAAAATATTACCGGTTTTCACTGCAACTTTTGACTGAGGTTATGTCTTGTTTGACTGACAAATTTAAGAACTTGCAGATAAATAAATACCTCCAGTGCAAAAAACTATTAGCGTATTTTATACAGGGAAATAAAGATTCCCGTTGAATCAAAGTCCCGTTTCACATAAAAAAAAAATTAAAAAAAATAATCAAAAAAGAGATACGTACTTACATGTATTTAACCTCCAATCATCAAAGGTCGTTTATAAACAAAGAGTTGCCAGACAACGAATCTTGCTCCATCTGGTATCATTTTGGAGGATGGATTTCAGTTTTTCGCCGTCGAGGGTAATCAGCACGCATAAAATTGATGGCGACTCTTTACAAGTAGCCGATCGCATTCGAGGTTCGCTGTTCGGGGACACTAATTACGAATAAAAATGACGGGTGGGTCTATATTTCGGTATGGTTTCTATTGATGATTATCACAACAGTTCTAGGACGAAAGAACAAAACTCTCAAATACTTTAACACGTAAAGCGTTTACAAGGCAGTTATTCCAAGAAACACGGTTCTGAGACTCTGAATTTCGATGTACACTAAGTTCCTCGCTAGGATTACTAGAAGCAATCTCAGCAAGGTTAAAAACAAGAACCAAATAAAAATTCTGTAGAGTGTTAACAAGATTTTGCTGAGTGTAATTCTGACACAAATCGTTGCATGACAGTGAATTTCGATATTTCATATCAAATCTCCTCCAGGACAAGCCTAACAGCATATTTGAAAAACAAAACAAAAGTAGAATTGTGGACGGTCCATCGGATAGACCGAAAGGAGTGACAGAAATATAGTCCCACGTGAAATGGGGGGTGGGATGGCCGAATGGTTATCACGTGCGCGCTGTATCAGAAAGCCTGTCATTGAGTCAACTGGCTTGGTTTCGAATCCCCGGTTGTACGTGACAAGGAGTAGGGTCGCCTGTCCAACCTCGTTGGTTTCCTCCAGGTCATCCGATTTTCCTTCCACTGCTAAAGACCCCTACGCTCAAGCGAATTATTGAAATAAAATTAAACAAGATGTTAGTCCCGAAATGACCTAGTTTGTGTCGAGTGGACGTTTAACCGCATTTCTCTCCCTTTCTCCCCACGAGAAATGTGGGCTATACACAGCAAAACTATATATGTAAGCTGTATAATTCCCTCAAATGAAATGGGTTATTTGGGGCCAAATGGCGATGCATCTTTGTACTACTATATTCAGCTTAATCTGTTGAAATAGAATGATTTTTTTTAATTTCTTAAAACGACAGATCGTTTACTAAAGAGGAAAGAAATAGAAACGTTTCTGTTATTTTTCTCATGCCAAATTGGCATCACCAGAATAGTCCATCGGTTAACTATAATGAAACTACATTCAGTCACACTGCTAGCCAAAACATAGAACTAGGATAAGAAATTAATTTACATGATGTTAAATCCCTCAAAATCGCGTTAAATAGTCGCCAACGCAAATTGACATTGACATTTTGACATCGACTCATCAGAACAGCTACAGAACAATTAAACATTGAAACATTCCAGTTTTTTAAAATTCCACATAAATTGAATTTTAAAGGTCAGTGAAATTTATTTAAAAGAGGTTTGCTCAATTTAAAACAAATTGATATGCTGTCACCTTGGAGATATCGTACAGTTCATATATTTGCTAATCCTCGCCGAGGCTTTGTTCTGTTTTTGAGAGAACTGTAACAACTCCCATCTTATGTAAAGTTTATTGGAAATTCCAAGACAAATTGTTTAATTGGTGAAGGGTTTGAGATATATTAAAACCATCTTTACTCAAGGAGTTGATTTTTTTATTATGCAATTGCATTGTATACTCCAATGATTTGGGCTGAATTCCGTTACTATTTTCGATTCTTTTTCGCGGTTTGGTGTTAAGCACCATTATCATTTTTTACAATAAAATAGACGAATGTAAACGTTGCTTACATAAACCTTTTTATGGTTGCTGCTTGCACCTGAAGTATGTCAGTAGTGGTGCTTGGGAGGGTTAAAACAAATAAAAGATTTTGATATAGTAGCAGTGTACAATGACTAATAAGGATATCACATGTACACTACAGCTTGTCAGACAAAAATGAACCTACATGCAACAATTCACCTACATGCATACTCACTCTTTGTAAACGTTCTGGTATTCAAATACCTGTTTTTGGAGTATATTTACGAGGTGAATTAAGCAGACATATATTGACCCTGTGACGTCACGGCACGTGGTTATGTCATAATTGACATGGGAAAGTGACATTTCTAAGCGGAGATAATCCAATCTCTATAGTGATAGATTACTGAAATTGGTGTAATGATGTATCATTAAGTAGAGGAACCCGATCTCACCCATATGTCATGGCTCGAGACGATTCGGTACCTGCAACTTTAGTCGATCTAAGCCGCTTGGTAAGCCTTTGTTAGACGTTTTTGGATTAATTAGTTATTCTTTAGTCTAGAATTAATCAAGAAAACGATGAATGCATTTAAAATACTTTTTTTTAGTTTTAAGAGTTCTAAGAGCTGATAGCTCATCATGGATATGGTTAAAGCGTCGAAAACTTGTTTGGTTCGATTCTTTCATTTTCCATTGCATGTTAAAAATGATTTTATGATCTTTCTTAGCTTAAAAAACTTTGGAATCCGGGTAAACTTCAAAAATCTTGTTTAGTGCTATTCTTTCAATTTTAGAATCTTTTCATTTTAACAGGGACAAAATGTTAATAGTTTAAAAAAAAAATGTGAGTAGCTGCTTAATTGTCCTGAATCGCATTAAAGCCCCAGAAACATGACTATTTCAATTCTTTCCAAAATTATGATGTGCTTTTACATTATGATGGATATTTTAAGTGATGGATTATGCCATATACACCAAACTTTATGTGGAAAAGACACCGTTATTGCGATAAATTGTATCTTTAAAAGTATAATGTTCTAATGTTTATGTGCATACCTGTTCACCATCATTATTTATGTTTAAATGTCAGGGTTTATATGTTACAGTGTTGATTTCATAATCAGTCCACATGTTGTCAATAATCTATATCTTGGCCAACATTGTGCAATTTTATTTGTTTTTGTGATCCCTTAAGTACCATTTTCGTATATGATCCAAATTACATATATATGTGCATTTTGTACAAAGGCAAGATTAAGAAACTATTTCCTGGTGTTTGTCAGTAAGCAATCCCGGCACACATGTGTTTTTAATCTGGTGTTTGCGTATGTTCCAGCATTTGGAAAATTGAAATAAAAGGATTACCAGATATGAAATGTTGGCGCTGCAAAGTCAATTTTTAAATATCACAGTCCTGAGAGGGAAAGGCTAAAATGTATCTTGTATTTGATAACTCCAGTCTCACGATACAGATCATACTGTGATATTATCTACCTCTCCTCAAATATCTTTTGGGGAAATATTATGTTTTATATCAATAGAGATATTTGCATAGACCTCGAAAAATTTGAAAAATATGGTTTCACAATCAGAGACAAATAAATAAGAGATAACTGGAAGGGTATCCGTCAAATATATATTAGAGATAACTGGATAGATATCGCTCAAATACAGTAGAGATAACTGGATAGTTGCCTAACAGAGCGTTATAAAAGAATTCAATTTTTGAATAAATTGAAAGACGAATGATATTTCTCACAATCCCACATCACATCTCCAGATCCACAAGAACACGCTCATAAAATACATTAAAGAATGTTTGATTTCAGTACAAATTCTTTTTTTTTAAACATTGACCATATAACTTAAGAGTTTTTTTCGGAATATATTCTATTAATATTGATGTTTGGGTCAGAACCCATACCCATTCCTGTGTTTTAAATGTTTGATTTCAGAATATATCCTGCTGGTATTTTCAATGTTCGCTTTCAGAACCCATTCCAGTTCATTAAATCTAAAAATTGAAAATTTACCAGTTTCGTCCATATGTTATTGTTTTAAATATTTGATTTCAGAATTCATTGGTGGATCTTATGACTCGGATGAACTCTTCCGAGCCAAGTTTCGTAAGGTAAACTAGATTTTCTAATATTTGAAAATGATGAAAATGTTACTAATGTAAGAAAAAAGCACCATCATGAATCTTTGTGTCATATTTAATCATATAATTATTACCACGTGTTTTAGAAAATTTGTTATTACCACGTGTTTATTTTAGAAAATTTATTACCATGTGTTTATTTTTGACAATTTGTTATTACCACGTGTTTATTTTTGAAAATGTGTTATTACCACGTGTTTATTATAGAAAAGTTATTACCATGTGTTTATTTTAAAAATTTGTTATTACCACGTGTTTATTTTTGAAAAGTTGCTATTACCACGTGTTTATTTTAGAAGATTTCTTGATTTATTTTAATACAAAACATATATACGAACTATCTGATCTTTGAAATGAAACATGGGGGTAAAATACCCCAGAATAAACATGCCATGTAGAAATCTTACCCTACTTTCCACTCATAGCTACAATGGCAGAAACAATATGACAAGACACATATCTTCGTAAATGTTAATGTTAACTCACAGTCTGCTTCAAATAAACACTTTGTCGTCCTTAGATCTACAGAATCTCGTCTTTAAATGTTATACCGAATTTCCACCCATTTGAATGAAACGATCCTTCTATGCTTGTTTCTCTGGGGTAATCAGACATAGATCACATGGAAGTCGACCAACAAGTCGTACATGGGGTAAAGAAAGTAGAAAAAAAGAGTTATAATTGTAAAATTCGATAAAGGCACAGATGAAAAGTTGGGACATAACATACAAATAAAACTATATTTAATTATCATAATTGTTGTTGTGTAGCCTGATTTTGTGAGTCCTTAATATACCTATGAAAGTGTGTAACCACTGTAACATAATCCCTTTATCATTTCGAAATGTCTTAACAGTATCCGAAAATGGAGATATTGTTGGTAGGATGAGTCGTAAAAGTAAATTCAGATAGATATTGTATACTATACTAACTTTATAATCTTTTGTCATTCATGTACGTTAAGTCCAATCTCAATACGTTGTTATTCATGTAGGTCAAGCCCGATCTCAATATATTATTATTCAAGTATACTTTAAGCCCAATATCAGTATATTATTAATCATGGCCGTTAAGCCCAATCTCAATATAGTATTATTCATGTATACGTTAAGGCCAATCTCTATATAATATCATTCAGGTGCGTCAAGCCCAATGAACAGAAAGTATCAGACAAATTCCACCAGGACCAGGTTGTTAAACAACTTAGTTCTAGTGGAGTTTTCGAAGTAAGCCGTATTCGACATTCTGGCTACCCAGTTCGTATCATCTTTGAAGACTTCATAGACCGGTAAGTAAAACGTGAACATCTACTTTTGTGCAAAATTGATGTAGAATTTGGCTAAGTTTCAAACTGACTGTGTAAGGTATTCACAAATGTACTAGGCGGAAAAGAATATGTACTGTTGTACTATTAACGATCTTTGATTTTATTAATCTAACAACCTTAAAAACGAAACCCCACCAAATCTTCTATTTCCGATAACAAAAGGCGTTTTTACGAGAAACCGATTATGGCTAATCGATTTGCAAATCCTTTTAAAACGCATTTACGGCAAAAATTAGCCTAATCGGTTTCACCTAATTTTCGTATTTACCACGACGATTTGCCAAATCGATTATTCAAATCTTCCAACTTGCTCGCCTGGCGAATTGGCGATTCGATTTCCAAGAAGGCGTCCACAACAAGCGACACGACGTGCCTGACGTTAGTTCATTTTTTTCCGAATTTCACGTTAAAATATGTATATCACGGACATTTCTAATACGAATTTGTGGCAACTGGGAACAGTCAACTGGTACATTTATCGTTTTTATTTTTGGGTGTTTTCCCAAAGACCAGAATAAAGAAAATTGATTTTTTAAAACATTTTTCCCAATTCTTCTGTCTTCAGCCATCTTGCGAGGCAACTCGTCGCGTTTATGAGAACCGATTCGAATACCAAACCCGAGACCTACGTCATGTACAAACCGAGATAGGTAATCGAAACCGATTTGTTTTCTCGTAAAAACGCCTTTAAACACAATAAAAATGGCGGAATGAAATCAGAAGTCACTAATGAAAACTTGCAATGGTCGGAGCAAAGTGGGCATGTAAACGTTAAATGGCAGTAAAATACGTTTTGATCGATCGATCTGAATACCGTTTTAAATATATGCCTTTGGTATGCCAAAATATGTTTGTCTATAGTTAAACTTTATTCTGGCTTTTATTGTCACGCTAACATTGTTGATTAGAAATGTTTAGGCGTGCACTGAAAAGACAAATTGCAAATTTAAAGTATCCTGTAGGGTGTTTGTGTCACCAAAGAGCTACTAGAAATCATTAAGCCTCTCTGTCATGTTATTTTATTGTGTATTTCGAAATGACATTTGTTTAAGAAGAACACTATAAAAGAACATATTTATCTGCAACTGTCTGATGGATTTCTGTTGATTTGTTTGTTTGTATTTAAAGACCAGTTAACACGACTTTTATTGAAGAATTTGCAACAACAGAAATCCTTTTGATACCGTGTAAAATAATACCAAAGTGCGAAAAATTCCAGCTTTATTCAAAAAGCAAATATATTTCAAGCTGTAAACGGTTTTCTACAACGAAGGAAATATGAATTGAATGATATTACCCTTAAAAACTCTTTATCTAACGAAAACACAAAATGGCTGTGCCAGACACGAATCAAGGGTTTTCACAACTATTTTTTTTATTTTTCCATAAAACAATAAAATATCTCTCATTGCATTTAGTACAATGTCAACATTAGTGTCACTAGTTTCACTTGTTTAAGAAAATTCTCAACATAAGACAAATTATCCCGAAGTTGCTTTACAGTTAAACCAGTCTTTTACTGGACACACACTGGATCCTTCAAAAACATTCTATAAGCTTCTGTAGTATTACTGACCAATAGTTTTATTGCTTTAAGGGTAAATGTGATTGTGGCATAGGACAGGTCTCCAGTAGTCTTAGAATTTCTTGTCTATACAAATTAAAAGAACCAATAAATATACTTCCAATATTTTTAGAAAGATCCCCAAGTTAGGTTACCCACCCAAGTTAGGTTTCCCATGCTATTGTTACTTATTTCTTGATCAACGTAATAGACAGTGTGTCTTGTTTCAGATATAAGATCATTGGATTCAGACCGGATAGATATGTTGAACCTAAACCGATCAATTGTGTGGCCATCTTGAAAACATTGGGATTGTCAGATTTTGAAACAGGAGAAACAAAGGTACGTTGGTATTTTATTTTTAAATCATTTAAATCTTAATTTTAATATTTTTAATATTTATCTAGAACAATCCTATAATATTGAATATATATGGATTGTATCTCGCAGTAATAGTACCGATGACTTCACGAATCGGAAGTTCCGGATCGCAATTGTTCAGTAAAACTTCATTATTGCTATTCAGATTCTTATCTCGCCTCTGGCACCCTTTCCTGTCGTTTCCCTTTCTAGTTCTTATTACTTCCTTCCTGCACAACATGCTGACACTCATCTGGAACAACCGTAATGTCAATAAAGAAGTGAACCCGGGTGATAAACCAATAACATGCAACTTCATGTTACTGATCTGGAATAAATTCATGGTACTTCTTAGTACAGTTGCCAATTACTTCTCCACTACCACTTTCTGTTTCCGCGTTGCTATTTACCACTCTCTTGACATCTGTCATCATTAGCAATCGACAATCGTGTTACCTTTCAAGCAAATCTTCAGTCAATCGATGCCACTTCTTATCCTGTAAACACTTCCAGTACCAGTTCTTGTTATTCCCATCTTCAACTCTCCTGGTAGGATTTCATAACACGTCTTCAATACTGCTTTGTGCTGTTTTTCCTGTCCAGTATCCACTTGCTCGTTCCTTAGTTTGCACAGCTTATTGGGTTGTTTCTTCCACCACTTACTTTCCTGCTACTACATCAAGTTATTGTAGCTTCTCAAACAACTTAGTATTATTTCATATTTGCATAGACCCTGGTCTGCGCGACTTTGGTTCCATTTTTTGTTGGTGGCCTTTCAACCTCCTCAAATTACTGCTCCATTAGTCAGGTTTTGACATATATTATAACCGTAAGTAAGAGGATTGGACAAAAGTTATATCAACTTTCGTGAGATTATTAAAAATAACAAAAGGTGTCAAACAAAAAAGAGTATTAAAATGGTGTTGAGGAATTTATCTCAACATTGAGAAAAGATTTATTCCAATGTTTGCAAGAACTTTGAAGTTATAACCCCAATTGCAACTAAAAACAGAGCAACAATGTAGAAATATTGGAAGAAGAGTTGGTTCAAGCTATAAATTCAAAATAATAACCTAAGTAAAGGAAAAGGACCATTATAAAAACAAATTGCGAGTTTTCGTTTACATTTCACATTAAATCTATGCTATTGTTGCGTCACCGCCTGTTACTCGTGTGCTGTTTTCCCTTAAATGTCCTGGAGTAAGTCCGCTACTTAAGATTGTCTGTGGTTCCTCGTTTTCCTATCCTTTTCGTTTCCTAGCTATAACCATAATCTATTTAATATTCAATTTTAGGTAACCGCAACCCTCCACCTATATTTTTAAAGCTAATAGGTACAACGCAATTGACAATTACACTGACAATTACATGGCCTTTTTATATGATAAAGAAATATAATATGTAGATGTTCTTTATAAACACTAAGCACACTTAGCGTCGTACTCAACCACATAGGTTATTTGAGCGATGTGTTGGACAAGTTAGGACCTAGGATAATGGCCAGTTCAATTTATTTGAATTCCTTGTTGATTTTTAATGGTTTTGAAAGGCTCTCTCAATTATACCTTTGATTTTCTTTTTCTACTCCATTTGCGATAGACCTTTTAGTAAGAAGATGGGGGGGAATGTCTGCTCATCGGTTCTTTTATCAATTCCTTCATCTCTAATGGTCTTTCCGTATGATCATTTTGTATTTACACCAACTATGCATACTCTCTATCTCTCTCACTCTCTCTCTCTTTCTCCCCCTCCTCTTTCGGAAAGTGACAAAAATCAAATACGTCACGCGCCTTAACAGTACATACAAACTTGTCGCCAAAATGTAAACCGCGATGAGCACGTAGTCATTTGTGTATAGTCTCCACTATCGGAAAGTTTGAAAATACTTTTAAAATTAACAGTGGGCGTGTTGGAAGGATTTACTGCAGCAGGTCACCGGGTACGACATACCGACTCATCTTAAATGTAGAATCAGAAAGCAAGAAAAAAAAAACAACCGTTATTCTACATGTCGAAATGTTGAGTCGTTGTTTAATTAAACAAACTTTAACTAAACTAGACATGTAACAAAACGAATTGATATTCTTACAAAACACAAGAGTCAATATTAGAACATGGGCTTTAATTCTTAATCGTATTTGCACCAATGTTCAAATTTTCAGTAGACCAAGTTAAAATATTTCCCGGTAACACAGAAAGGCTGTGCTGCTTTTAGTCAATTATATGGTTAATCCATTGTGTGTGTACGGTTTAGAGACAGATAGTTTAGTCGCACGAAATGTGATAGTCCTAAAGGAGACATGACGCTATCAATTTCTGTGATGTAACAAATAATATCGGAAAAAAAAATTGATAATAGTTATCTTAATTAAATTCCATAACCAGACGATTTTATCCTCCTTTTTTGAGTAAATCGATCTATGAAAATTGTTTTGGAGCATTAACACTACGATCTATGTTGAAATCTAATTATTGATAACAATTACTCTTTTTAATGGGTTTCTAAAATCTTTGATTTGTTATATGCCCCAAACCAAATTTTTCAATCTCCTCTTGTTTAAGGACATATAATTTCGTCACTAATTAGCAGGTAATTAAAGCTGTTTTGGTGTATTTTGGGGGAAATACCAGGCTAGAGATAGGATGAATGTTATTGGGTATATTAAGAAAAATAATAGTTACGCCACACACAGAATTCTTTGATTTCAGTTTTGTATTTCTGAATCTTTGAATAGAACACCGATGTCTCTTTAAGGGGGCGTGGTATTTGGCTAGCAGGTTTTATGAATAAGGTGATGATAATTTTAGATTTTGATGGAGATTTTATCCGTGAAAGGTCATAGATCTTGACCATTTTAAAATGACACCCACAGTGCATGGTATTCCATATGGATATGAATGGAATGTGTTTTACGACTCCAGACATATTTAAACAACCATACAGTACTTGCGAGGTAGGACAGCGGTGTTTTCAACAAATCTCTGTCCAGTTCCAATTATCAAGAGATCTTTTACGTGTACGCCAAAGTGTATAATGATGACCCCCGATTCTTTTGTCTAGTGCAAACAACTAGACACACTTTCGGAAGCTAAGACGAGGTTTGAAATATTGAATCATGAAAAACCAAGCCAAGAGTCCAGTTGCATGACCACTCGACTACCACAGTCGCAATGTGTATCAACATATTATGTTGCATTTGTGCACTGACGCCGACACAATCAAACATGCCATCCAATAAAAAGCTGTCAAATAAATGCTGCAAAGCAATTACTCCGTACAATTTCATTCACACGAGAAACGTTTGCCGTTGCAATGCTAATTTGCCAAGAAAACTGTGCCCGTGTCAAGTTTTCTTTCTTGAAGGCCTAGATCGACGTTGACAAATTAAAAATATTTTATATTTTTATTAATGGCCCGAATTCGTTCAAGATGTTCGTTTACCAATATCTTGTGTAGAGAAAATACCACTGTTCCAATAGTAAATATGCCTGTCTTCATTAGAGACAGAGAATGGGTGACAATTGGGGTTTAACGTCCACTCGACAGAAACTAGGTCATTTCAGGACTAATTAGTCAATTTTATTTCAATAATTCGCTTGTGCGTAAGTCTTTAGCAGTGGGATTTAAACCGGAGGAACCGGAGAAAACCCACGAGGCTTGAATATTGAATTTTGATTGAAACCTGACATGAGCGTTAAGTTTTGATTGAAATGTGACATGGTCATTTAGTCAAAAACATTGTCATTCAGATTTGATTGAAACGTGACATGGTCATTTAGTCAGTAACATTATCATTTAGATTTGATTGAAACGTGACATGGTCATTTAGTTTGGCTTGAAACGTGGTATGATCATTCAGTTCTGATTGAATCGTGATGTAATCCTTAAGTTTGGATTACACCATGATACATGAACGATGAACAAAAACAATTATCAAAATAAAGTAAGATTGAACACTGTTCCTTCATATGTTGGTAAAATTTAATAAAGCTGTCTTGCAACAAAAAGAAAGTCGAACGGTCAGTTTAAGGGTTCCTTAGCCCATTGAGAAGCAGAGAGTATTGATTGTCTGGGCGGAGTCAATAATAAATTCGGTTTGAGATTATTAGATATGTGGATTTTTATTTTCAATAGAGTATCTGATCTTACGAAAAATAATGTTAAACGTGGGGAAACAGCTATTTCGTTTATAGTGGAGAACTACTTATTTAAGTCTTTATTTCTCTTGATATTGTGTATACTTTTTAGTACAGTTTGTTCGTACCATATATTTACTTTAGAAATACGTCATTAATCGTGTTAATACGCCGAGAACGGTTTGACATACAGAAACGAGTTATCGTTTCTCACCGACGAATGTTGATTTGTCAAAGACTGGATTAACAGATATAGTTTGCTCGTTAAGGAACATCTTAACCTCCGAATATGCAACATGAAGATGAAGATTGCATTGCCTTTGTCTCGGCAACTTCTTTTCACAGAAATAGTTTGCACTTCAATAAGGATTAGAATTCGTCTGCTTTGTACAATGGGTAATCCGCCTACTACAAGCAATCTTTGTTGTGCAAGAACTGACAACTGTAAAAATAGAAACCAGAGGTATTCAGTTTGCATACTTTATGGACATTGTCTTTTGAAGTGAACGGAATCATCCGCTGTGACATAAGAATACAGTCAACACGGTACTTATCTCATATTTATAGATATAAAGCTGTAAAAACTGTTTTTCACTGTTCCAGTTAATACACAGGATTTTAAGTTCAATTTTACAGATTCTTCTTCACGTCTGTTTTGGATATTCTAAACAATTCCGACCTTTGACAATGGCTGTTAAAAAATTCTTTAAATCTTAAAAAAGAGTTAAAACAATAGCATAAACGACTGTTATGTTGGATTTGAAGGTTTAACTGAGGCATCGGCTTTAGAGAAGCTTTTAGACAGAAAGTTTGTTCGTGCTCAAATTTACTTATCCAAGACAGAAATGGATTTAAAAACTTCTTACAAGAATGTTGTAGGCACTCAACGATATACTCGTATTAAGATCTTCGTGCCTTTCTTTCCGTCATATGTACATCAGGATTAGCAGAGCTCTTGTTCTATACACACTATATACAAACATTCCAGCTTAATATTGTTCGCAAATCTAGACATTTTCTTAGGTAAACTCCATATTCCAAGAACCATTAACATTCTTCAAAAAAGACCTCCTATACTAATAATTATATTAAACCATGTTTTGATATAATTTCGGTAAAAGTTGACATTTCGGTAGTAGATTCTTTGTGATTTTCCTGGAATAGGCGTTTCTGTTAATATGTTCCGTCACTCAAAATGATTCCACAAGAGATTCAACATTCTATTAAATAAAAAAGTTAAAATTTGCTCGTATTTATACTTGTGTATATATTTACTCAAGTTTATCAATGTATTGAATGGAATGATTTATTCTAAGAAATATTTTCTTAATTCCAGGTGTTTCTGAAATATTACCACTATGACAGACTTAACGAATGTATAGATGATTTACATAGAAAAGCCATAATAATTCAGTCACGTGTTCGAGGCTACCTGGCCCGTAAAAAATACAAGAAACTCGATCCTACCAGACGGAAAATGGAAGAAATTGCATTTGAAGCATACAAGCAAAGGAATCGAGATAGCTTCAATGAAAAATTAAAACAAACTTTACACAACTTGAAAGACGACCAGGATTTTAATGTAAGTATTGCTCATAAATTTATCTCTTAATGCAAGATGTCTGTGTTTGTATATCTTGGTAAGTGTGTGTAAATATGGAATCATACATATCTGTAAACACATTAATATTTATTTTAAAAATAGCATGATTATTTCTGTTCCAACAATAGCATGTTTATTTATTTCTTAGTGCTGAGAATAATATTGATATTAGTAATATGTTTCTCAATAAATATATATCTTAACATATCTATCAATATAGCTATAATTCATATTATATAATGTCTCCATTTAATTTGGTGCAGGGGCTCACATATCTAACAATCTTTTTTGTTTATTTTTAATGCATGAAGCAAAGCAAAAGTCTATTACTGAAGGATCTCGGGTTTTCTTTGCCGCCATTTTGTAAGTTTGCATCGGTGTTGTCATATTATTTTGGTAATACTCAGATCGTCATATAGTAAGTTTGCATTCGGTGTTGTCATATTAGTTTGGTAATCCTATACATTAACTGATCTGAGCCTTATTAAGAATCATTAAGAAGCAAGAGGTAACATTTTGAAGACTTTTGACCTAATTTTTGCATCTGTAAGGGCATTGTTATGCTCTTCTTTTACTTATGTCAGCATATAAAACCTATGTAAAGATATGTTAATTGGAATCTGATACGAACACTTAAAATGTGCGCAAAGTTTAAAGTCGTCATTATAGAGAAGTAAAACACAGGAAGGTGTTGACAGAGACGATAAAGAGATATAGTAATAGGTTTGTAGATCTGTAGATGTATAATGGGAATAGTGGGTGATTTGGTCATCTGTCTGTCTTATTAACCCCTATCTTATAAATGTACTATGTGGTTTAGGTGACAGTTTCTTATAATACACAGGTAAGTTGGCATTTATTAATTAGATTTGAATACTATGCAATTGAGAGAAAAAGATGAAATGAATGATTTATTTTGTTCATGCAAGAGTTTCCACCGATGATTAGATTTATATGCAATTCATTTTGGTGCGACAAAATGAAATCAATGATAAATTTTATTCTTGTAAGAGTTTGGACCAATAGTTAGATTTGAATACTATGTAATTTGGAGAAAAAAGTGAACTGAATGATTAATTTTATTCTTGCAAGAGTCTGGGCCTATAAAGCACTGCTATATCCGATAACTATTCCAGCAACTGTATCTCTGTTCAAAACAGGACTGTAAATTAACAAAGATAAATTTAGAAATATATTTTAGATCAGTTAGAACTGAAGCAAACTTGTATCAGAAAAAGACAAAGGGTTGATTTGGGACAACAATTTCAATGTATTCATTTTGATTAAGCATGCAATACAAACTTTAAAAGATTTTACTTTGAAATTGTATTATTTCAATTGCATCTGTTTCGTAGAGAGTAGGGTATAACTCCACCTTTATTTTATAAGCAAATAAACCATTTTATTCTGAAAATGATGAGATATTAAATATTGCTGAGTTTATTTCCGATCCAAGAGGACAGGTGGACAGACTGTCTATTTAACTGTCCAAAGATGAATTATTTGCCAAAAATGGTCTAATAAAGGGATTAGCCTCCCTTGTCGGAAAAATCCATATTTAAATATCTAAAATTAACACGAATAAAGATTACAAAAGGTACAAAATTCCTTGCTAAATCCAGTTAAGAGTTTCCGAAAATCCAAAATATAGAAAAAAATATATAATAGAAAAAATTCTATATAGAACAGCCGTGGTAGAAATACCGAGCTTTCCTACTTGCATTCACTTGATTCCAATCCCATGAATTGGACTTGTTCGAAGTAAAAGAACATCTCTGAAATGTAACAGAACTGTTTATTGACTATTGGGTGTTTGCAATTGTTTCGTATGTTCCGTTGAGCCCGACGAGGGATTATCCCTTTGACAAAAAGCTTATTCTTCGCGAACTAATATTGAATGACAAACACGGCACTCCGTTCGCTCTTCTATTGGACCACTGCCATTGGGCCACTTGGGGTTTGATCCGCTAGTATTTCTTCGTTAAACACGGCAAGAATTTTTCAACGCTTTGAAAATTCTTCGCGCATGCGTTTATTTCGACGGACAAAGACCGAGCCTTGGTTGTTCTGTTAAGGAGATTATTGTATTTTTTTCTGATTAGATTTTACGTAATATTTACTCGGATGCGATCACTGATGGAACACAGCCGCATGTCCTCATTTGAACTTTAAGTCCGACTGGGATCGTGTGACGTGTGGCGCATGACTTACTGCTAACAGTTTAAAGTTTGTCCATATTGCAACGTCTGTGACAACTTGGATACTTTACGTCTGTAGTCTGGAGTATTGTCGTTAAGCTATTGGAGGTTCATTCTCGATGCTACAGCCTGTGATTAGTATATTGTATATATTTTATTTTTCAATCGCAGATTATTAAAAATCTGAATCCACCCAAGTCACCTATTCCTGGAGTGGATAAGGAGAAAAATGGGAGTGAGTCTGTGATAATAATGAGCTCATCGGAAAAATATGCACAAAGCGATGGAAACAATCGCTTAGGATATAGTGAAGACGATGCTACAGGTGGACACAAAAGGCGACGAAAACGTTGGCGTAAAAATTCACAAAAGTCAAACACAACTGCTTCAGAATCTACGGCAACGACTAATCTGTCAACGAACCTTCCGCATCAGCACCAAGACGGCATCATGGATATTGGGTAAGTTTATATGTAAATCTCATTTAGCAGGGTTCCTTAATATATATAAGGATGGATTAACACCAAAATGATTTTCCTATTCCTTATTTCTCCATTTATTTTAGTTTAATCAAATAAAATGTTTGAGTAAGATTATGTTATTTTCATATGGCGGCAATCGTGGACAATTTATATCTTTTGACTGTGAAATTAGAACTGATAGTTGACTAGTTGGCTTTATATCATGGCGGACGTCCAAGCTAAATGTCGCAATCATTTTACTTGAAAGAATGCCTCTGGAGCTCGGAACATCTGGTTTTCTTTATTTATTTATATAGTTTAATTATGAGAATGCTAAAACTGTTTGCTGACAGTCTGTAAAAAAAAATGATTTTTTAATTTCTTCCAAATTTTTTTCATTATTATCGAAATACCTGCCTGTTTAGTATGAAATGTTTGAAATTAATTATGTATATCGAAAGCCAATTTCTTTCCAAAGAAAAATCTGGTTTGCAATGACTTAAATATGTAAAATACTAATATCTGTCCATCCCAGCTAAATGGGGAATTATTGATATACGACGCAAAACCCATTTACAATAAATTATATCATAAGAAATGCCATTTTGTCCCATACGTAACCTCGAACTATTTGTTTTAGTGCAAACAAAGTCATTAAACTGCTGTTAAAATTTGACAAATAGCTTCTGAAGACCTGTTAAATTTATACTAAACAGGAACTATATTTGATATAAAACTAAAACTGTTAATCTAAAATGACATGACCGAAGCAGCTAGCCCAACAGGGGATGTTTGTTTTTTCTAGTGACTCTTTAAGTCTTTGTTAAATGTACTTAAAAAAGAGAAGGGTGGCCCATTGTTAGTTAAGGGATGTTTATGCATTGGTGAATTCATTTTTTATTTACTTGGCATTGTTTTCAGTTTTTGATTTATAAAGGTATTTTAAGTAATTGTTTAGCTATCGCTTTGTAAATAGTTAGTAATGCAAACATCGAAAACGCTGTAGGTTTTATTCGCTCGAAAGACGAGATGTCACATCCTAGATGGAACAATTGCCATTTAGAAATCATTGCCGATTAATTAATGGTTTGTTTGTTCGAAATACATGAATAGAGTGGTTAGAACACGGTGATCATGACCTTTCGCATCTTAAGTGATTTTAAATAGATTGGCAGAAGTCACGGTAAATCTATATTCCAAACATGGCGTCAAAGTAGTCCGATCGTCAGATTACCGTCAGATTGTCAAATTCTTGAATCCCACGGTCACGGATTGTTAACGCATCATTTTTATGCCAACTGCAACAAAATAAGATAAAAAAAAATACGATAATGACGTAGATTATGTCACGATTATCCAGAATCGATTTATCAATAGCTTTCTATAAGATAAAAAGTGACTTGAACAATTTGCATAAGGCGTGTAAATGAAGACGAATGCAGATGAACAAAAAGAAACATTGTTTTTTGTTTCAGAGAATCTCTCTGAACTCATCACCCAACGTGATATTTTTTTAACGTAGACGTGTTTATCCAGTGCTGATCCCAGTAGATAATTGAATCGTAGGATGGGTTTTGATACCTCGGACTCAGATTTTCTTTCCTCAAGGAATCCGGTAGTTGATGAAAAGTTTGTGTTAGTTAGGAATTCGTCATGATATGAGTTACACTGTGACAAATTGATCAGTTTTAAGACACCTGAACAAGAAACTGTGTAATAGGAAGCTAATGTTGGTTCAAATCGTGCTTGGAGACGCTTATTCCCGATTTATATTGACATGATCGATCTTGTGTTCCTAGCCATCAGTTTAGCCAAATAACTCACCAAACTTGTATGTCGAACTCCTTTCAGCGCATTGTTTTTCCCGATTAAACCCGCATGCCTATGACAAATGTTTTTAAATTTGTATCTAATTTGGCGGACATTTAATCCGTTTGGATGAAGTCCATTGATAAGTTTTTACTTTTTATCTACTGCAATTCTCGTTGGCAAACATAAAATATTCAGCTATGAAAACAAACAGATTTGTGTTTAGTGATTCTCGAATCGTCTCAAACCTAACAGGAAGCCATATTGATCTCTTGTAAACTTAAGACATTACACATCATGGTGGCATTTTGTAGCCCGTCGCTCAACCCGTGATTCGTTTCGGCAGTTGGCCAAAATGGAGACGTGATCAGAAGGAAAACTCTTGTGTGGACAATGGATGTTCTTTATTATTTATTAATAATGGATATATTTTATAAATGAGGTTTTAATAATGATGTCCTTGGACAGGTTTGTGTCTTTTAACTCCTTGTCAGCGGTTTTTATTAGCAGTTAAATAGATTTTTGAGTATGTAAATAAGTCTTTTCCTGGACGTCCTCTTTTTTTACATCATTGTTTACTGTGGGTTGTGGGAAAGCAAACTTTCTCCTGCAGTCTAGCCTTATTTAGCACCGTGCAGCTATGTCTTCTTGCCATCATATGATTATTAGAAGAACCACACCATTATCTAGCAGATTAGACTGCTTTTAAGACAACTTAGTTAAGTTAATCGGTGGCTTAAGACACAAATGTTACACAAATTCACAAACAATAGAGAATTATACTTCTTTTGTTGTATTTTATTTTTTGTTTTTTAAAATATATTTCAATTCATTAATACACACAAGGTAAAATTCAACCTTTTTGTGTTTTAATAAAGCAAGTAAAAGGTGTCCAAGGTAAGGCAGGGGAGGAGACGAGGTGGGTTTTGTGCGCTGCAAGGTAAAAGCTAAAGCAGAAGATGCTCTGTAATCACGGATCTGGGGGAAAATTGGAAAATCCATTATTATTCAGTTTCCCAATGACCTCGTTCCTAATTTTAAACATGTATATTTTTTCTTTAAAAAGCTATCGATCGAATCAAGAAATTTCAGTGGCTAACACGAGTAAATATTATTTCCATCAAACAAACTTTAAAATTCTAAACAGTTGCTGTGCTCTTGCAAAATAGATTTTTGATAAACATGCCACAAAATCGGAGAAATTGTTATCATAAAATTCTTCTAAATTTTATCGGAATTTACTTATAGAAAAACTTTAGAAAGTTTAAAGTCTGATTTATATTGTAACTGTTACTGACGGTTAGTTGAATTTTTGCGTTTATTAGAGGGAAAAAATACGGAAAAATAACATTTACACGGTAGCACCTGGATAGACGAAATAAATCCTAATTTAAATCCCCGGAAAGCCGATAGTGAAACCATCCAATTTTTTTTATCACGTCTTACAAAGGATCACCCGTGTTCCGTAATCTGTAAAAAAAAATTCTTTGAAATCGGTTGACGGGCCATGAGCCATTTACTAACTTGTTCATCTGAAATTTTCTTATGGCCAGTCCTGTTGTAATATCAATAAATCCATTGAATAAATCAATAATAGATAGAATTTCTTGAATTTGTGAAACATCGACCGAACCCTAAATTGGCACACCTTGAATCAATAGCGTACTTACAATTTCGTTTCTTTTTGTTGTGAGTTTTTACTTAAACTAGAATTTACTTTTCGACAATCGAGTACAGTTATGTGGAATCAAGAAAGTGTTCCAAATTAAACTATCGTTCTCACATTTGCGATGTTTTCGTGACTCTTGCGGAAACGGGTACATGTTTTCCATTGAAGTTTTGTAGTTAATGTGAAATTGGTACCTCTAACAGGTTGACATTTTGAGCTGCGTTTTACATTTGGAAGACATTCTGTTACAACATGTACATTCTCTATCGTGACGAATCGCTCGTGAATCAACGGTAGTACGAATTGTCTTTCGACATTGGGTTCGAATCTAGCCGCAATCCACCCATGGATGTATTGATATACACTTAAAAGATTCCTAGACATCGACAAAATATAGGCGTAAACGCTGTTCCTATCACCTCCCTAATATTACATAATAAATAACATTTCCGCATTAACGAAATGTTTAACTCCATTCTATTCCATTCAAAACGTCTTGTTAGTCTCAGCGATTTAATTTAAATATTGATTTGAGTGCCTGAGTAAATGCAAATGGGATTGAAATGTATACATGTGCGTCGACACGTCCTAATAATCGTAGTGGCGTTGTATTTTTCCATGAACTCAGCATTGAAACATTATTATTAGGTCTCTTACATTATTTGCTGACATTTTAACTGCTGTGAGTTATTACGATTTGAATCCTAAAACAAAAGCTAAGTAATCGGACATGTACCGGATAGCCACGCCCCAAATCACAGCCCTGGAAAAAAGAGTGGAATTAACAATAGTTATTATTTTCACTCAACTTTTAAAACATGTCATGCCTTCTGTACGGTAGCTCTATTGTCATTATTTACTTTGAATAAGCAGCAAACGGTGTTGACAACTGGGCATAGTTTATACCTATTAACTTCATTAGATAATGACCCCTGACATACTTAAGACAGTTTCTTGTCTAGTTGGTACATATATGGTTAATCCACTAAAATTACCCAATACTTGTACACCTCATTTGTATGTGGACTTATATTGTCTTCGCTCCTGTCCGTCCGGAAGTCCTATCTGAATTTTACAAAACTTGAAATACAGGTTTATCTCACAAAGATCTCGGTTCTTCCTCTCGGAATTGGCATGTATCGGACAGTAACTTCGTGGATTTTGGTTCCTTTTAGCTTGCGGTCACTCTGGAGGTAACAATCTTTTATCCCATTATAACCCTAAGATCTCGATTCCCTTTAATATCGATCACAATGTTTATCCGATTTTGAAAACCGTTCAAATATATTACTGTGACACACTAATGGCCACTCCTTGTGCGCATATAATACCAAGGTTGTAGACCATCTAGATGTCAAATTTTTATGCGATTTTGATGAAACTTGGAATGCAATAATGTTTATATCCCCTGATTGAACGAACAATTGTGTTTTTAGCTCTTGGACCCTCGAGAGGTCACTATTTATGTTTGATTTCAGAAAAAAACGTTCATGCATACCGGCGTTACACTTCGTAATTGCAGTTGTGTTCGTATGTTATGCAAATTGCAATAGCCGCTACCTTTTGCTTAAGTATTGTTAAAGGTGGGGGATCCTCTATTTGTCGCAATTTATATTCAGTTATGATGAAACTTAAAATGTATGTTTATATGCCAAAGATCGCGGTTCCTTTTGATATTAACGTATGTCAGACCGTAACATCTAGGACAATGGCCACTTCTTGCCTTTTTAGCTTGTTCCCTGGCCATCTCTTGCTATAATAGTTTTAAAATGAATACTGTACATATTGAAAATTTTAGACAAATTACTTTATTCTGAGCGAAGTAATGGGGGCTACCTTTGCGGATGCAATTTAATTTTAATTCAAACAAAACTCTGTATAACTCTGGCCTTTTTGTCGACGGTCTTTATGTGTGACGTCATGTATAGTCAGTAATTTTCGGCCTTGTCTAATCGTCAACATCCTGGCCATACGATGATCGAGTCAACACTTCAATAAATATATAAAAAAAATCATTTCTATAACATTTTAAGTCAGAAAATCGCCCTAGCGATAGACAAATTGAGCTCTTGCATAATGGTTTGCTTTCTTTTTTAGTTTCCAGCCATGGGACCTGTTCAAAACAGTATCTCGGCGAAGTGAGACCATCTATGAAGCATCAACTAATTGGTTTGAAGTAGCCGCCAAAACACTAAAAGTATTCGCCTACTTGTTTATATTTATATGTGTATTAACCAGTGCTTTAGCTAGTAAAGGAAGTTTATTGTTAATGACTCATGCTATAGGAAATTATAAACAAGTAAGTATTATAACATGAAAATAAAACATCCAATAATGAACATTAAACATTACGTTAGAATTTCAAATAAAATGAGTTAGGGTTGGTTGGGTAGCCCAATGATCTCTTTGATACTGGAGACAGAGAGGGCGTGGGGGAGGGGGGCGCACAAACTAGGTCACTTCAGGACTAACATATTGTTCAGTTTTATTTCAATAATTCACAGCGAAAGAACCCAGAAAAAACCTACGAGGTTGGACAGGCGTAAACAGGAAATAACTAATTATCTAACTTCAATTCGACTGTGTAATTAACAAATAAGGATATTATTATTGAAGTTGCCCAAATATAAATGAATACTTCAACATGAACAAAAAAAGTAGTTGACTTGGTACCCTCAAACTTTATATCAATTTAAACAGGATCAGTATAAAGTGTCAAGAATTAACATCAATATTGTATATTGTCATCTATTTTGTTTCAGGGATGGGAGAATCGAGATCGGTGGGTTTATATGGTAATAGCAGTCATGTGTCTTCCGTATATGGTATCCTTTATGGAATGTCTCTTCAAGGTTATGTTTGGAAATTATCCAAGACCTTCTATAGGAAATCTATCGTGGGTACGTATTTTCGGCATTATTATTAATCCGATATCGACCCAGTCGAGTTACCTTCCTTACTACTTTGTAACTAAGACAGGTTAGCTATATTAGTTAATGGGAGGAGGTGGTCGCAATGCCTACTTGTATAACATCCTACAATGGCCTTTTACGTGTGAGACCAATTTGAATATAGCACCCTATACACAGGCAACTTGTGTTTAAACATTTATTCCCTAGAACGTTGTATTGTATATTAAATGTTACCCACCTTATTTCTTAAGTTATGTCAGGCGTGTTGATACAAGTCACAAAACAGAACCTGATATCTCTAAGGACACTTTCATAATTGCAAGAAATACCTTTTCCTACCCCCTTTCTCCAATTTTCTTATCACCATCCTCCATTCTCCTTTTATCTCGGTTTATGTGAAACATTCCTGTTCAGATTCATTTTCTATTTTTCAGATTTTGATGATAGAAAGTATCCATTCTTTTGGACTGTGTCTTTTTATGTTCCGAGTTCTTCCTTGTTTAGATACCGTACGTTCATTATTATTAATGAATGCTCTGTGTTCAGTTCCGGCCATTTTGAGATTGTTTGCCACTAAACGTTCTGAAGATACCAGACGCAAAATAACGACTATCATACTGGATCTTTTATCAGTATGTATGCAGTTATCAGCCTTTGTGATAGTTATGGCATCAATGAAATCAGAATGTGTAAAAACAGCCAGTGATGACGTCGTGGACGAATCGACGTCTTTAACAGAACCACCATCCCCCAAATATGTTCCTCCACAAAGTCTTCCACAGACCTCGGAATCAGCTTGGTCATCTACATACGCTCTGTCGGATATGTCCTGGGAAATCCCTCTAGCATTATTTATGATATCAGTTAACTGGTGGGAAAATTTTGTAGATAAAGATTTCCGTATGGGATGTATCGAAATACCCGTCAAGGACTATAAAGATACCTTGCATAGAGTTCGTGTTAAAACATATATGATCGCTAATTTGTGGAAAGTAGGACTCACTTTTGGATTCGCCTTCTTATTAGTGCCAAATCTAAGTATGGTTCATAAAGCTTTCGGTGCCTTATTTCACCCAGAAAACTATGGACTTAATCTCAATGCCACTTATCCTACGTCGTATCCACAGATGACTACCGCGCCACCTATATCCGGCACAGAAGGGCCTGATTTTAGTCTTATCGATATGGATGCCGAAGCACAATTTACGTATTTTAATTGCTCGTCAATGAATGCCACCATGTTGCGTTTGTCGGGGATAAATGATACCACTTGTCGCCTTCAAACGGATCCATGGAGGAGCTGGTTTACCTATATGCCATTACTGCTTCAAGTTGTGTCTTCTGGACTGTGCTATTATTTCGCAAGATTAGCGTGTAAATTATGCATGCAAAGGTTCTCTTTTGCGATACCATTAAGCTTGGCTACCCCAGTGGCTGTTGCTAGCATCATTACAGTGTGTTACCTTAAACCGGAAGAAACTGTTCTGATAAACGACTTTTTAATGTGGGCTTGTAGCGGTAACGGAACAGAACGGAAGTGGTTAATATGGCATCTTGGTCTAGGTTTTGGCCTATGGTGGGCCTCACAGTTATGGATTACTCGTTATATTTGGACTCCAAAAGCCCCAAGATTAGCGTTTACAGAAAGGTAATTATTACACCCAAATTTTTATATATTCCATAATCAAACAAATGGTCATAGGGGAGAGGTCATTTTGTCCTACAATATTGTCCATAAACATCGGCACTGTTTGGAGCTTTCAGAAGTGGTCAGATTAACCCATTGGGTAGGCAATGTTGATTTTCTAAAGAAATATCACGAGAAATAAAGATAAAAGCAAAAAGAAAGGACCAATACCAATGATGATCCAAGAGCTTTATGCGTTTATCTGAACGCTTAAATTGTAGGTACTGTGAACAAAACTTCCCGGTTAAGAAAAAGCAGGATCTTTGCTATGATCCATTTTCGCATAACATGCGTGTCCTATATAGTATGGGGGGTGGGGGTGGATGGCCTGGCGTGGTTTCGAATCCCCGGTTGTACGTGGCAAGGAGTAGGGTCGTCTGTTAGTCCCGAAATGACCTAGTTTGTGTCGAGTGGACGTTAAACCCCATTTCTCTCGCTCCCCCTATATAATATGGTCTATAAAGGTATTCGTGGCCTTTGATATTTAACCCTATACCCTATCAAATCAATAAGAGCGCATAAATGACATTTCATTTGAAAGACGATGAACAAGAGAAACCAATCTCTAAATACCCTACCTCTTCTCCGAATTTCCTAGCAACCAATTATAGGAGAGGTAGTTTCGTACTCATCGATCGAGCTATTAGATGGTTGACGAATTAAAGTAGGTCGGGGATCTGTACCATAAACTGGGATTTGGAGCCACTCTTTTCTTGTTACATTGTAGCTTATAGCTAATGCATTTTGTTAATCAAAATATTTGAATAGTAAAACCATGTCCGTAGACATTGAATAAATAAACACGACTCCTCAGCTACATGTAAATTATTTACACTTAGGTAAAAATTGAATTTTGAGTTCATTCGTAATTAAAAGTTTACAAGAAGTGGGTTGCATCATTAACTTGGTTTTGTTACAGATGTTAAGAGATGTGTACGATTTTAAAATAAACAATTCTGACCATGTTTGTTTGCCAAAGTTTAAAAAAAACCATTGGAGGCTAATTTATTCAGGCTGATTTTTAAGATTCAAATTAGACTGATTGACTGAGAGTTATAAACAATGTAATAAAAATCCTGCATCGTCAGCTAGTAGATTTGGCAAATATCAGTGTAGGTTCCTCAGCAGTTTAGCTTGCTTATTTTTTCACCTGTATGTTTCGCGTTGAAATGTTCGATTCGAATTTCAACCAAAAATACCTCCGGACAAAATACAGGTTGTTTTGGAAATATTCCTAACTAAAATCCTGAACACACTTAAATCCAGTTTATCGTCTGTTCAACCCAATACTTTGGTCATTTTTAGAGTGATATATGGTAATTTTCAATTAAGTACTTACATATGCAATGAAAGAGATACAACTCCGCTGGGACAGCCGCGTCCCCTCTTGCTCTTCTTCGAATTTCAACTACCAAGGGTTCTGTTACGTACACACAAATGTACACACGGATGCCCCTCGATTTTTCATCCTACCCACTTCCCCAAAGACGCCACTCATGCTAAGTGAAAAGTGGTACTCGCAACACGCCACGTCCTAATTCGGGTCATTCTTACTAGGCCGTGACCTTGATCCCGATCGCATTACATAATTAAAAAAACATATGAATTTAAAAAATGATCATACTTTATCCCGTCTACACCACCACTGCCATAAACGCCCATTTTGTGTCAAACTCAAGTTCGATGTGCAGTATTTGAGTGACCAATGAAATAGGCAGGTAACTCTATTTATTTAAGATCAGACGAACACGCAAGACACTCATGTCATGTGCATGAAATCGTTCACATTTAGTATTGTGTTTATAGTTACACTTTTCTAATGGCTTAATCTCATTTGTAAGCTTTTTATGCGTAAAATAATATCCATTATAGAGGATCTCTGAGGTTGCATATTCACGCGATGCCTTTGTGGAATTACTCAAATTGACGTGGGGTTCTGCTTTCCATGTTTTTATTTTGGTCAAAAATCCTATAATGGCTGACATTCAAAAATACTTATGCTGGTGTTTCGAGCAGTAATTGCAAGACTTTCCGGAAGATCGTGACAAACAGGGGATAATTAAAGCCTACAAATGCCAATAATATAGAATTTGAGACCATACATAAATCAAAAGTATTGCCTGTTAAAGAAACATATTGAAGTACGTGGTATATCAGATTGAGAACGGTAGAGCGAGTGGTAGAAATATATCTTACATGGACGTATTATCTAACAAGCTCACATCAAATATTTACCCCCTCCCGGAAACACCTAAATTTATAATTTCAGATTTGATTACAAACGTATTTCGTTTTAGTAAGGTGTTTGGTAGCCTTGAAAAAATCTGGCATGTTCAAAAATTCAAAAGGATGCGTAAATTTTGCATTGTTCTTTAATTAAAAAAAATACTCATACTGATTTTACGTTACATACACATTGAATACAATACTGGTAACTGCTGAAACTCAAGATGTCAACCCAATAAGGGGTTAATATGAATGACCTATGACCATGTGGTAGGAGGACTGAACACCGATCTTGAAAATAAATTATAACTGAATATTTAAATAATTATAACAATATAAGTCTGTTTTGACATCGGTATCTCGTTTGTCTAGGTCACGAATTTTTAAAATAATTTTCTTCTTGTGACTACATTGATAACCCCAACACATTTCAAAGAAATGGTCAAACATTGTCTATGGAGACAAAGAAAGATAAAACCTTGCCAAGTCCACATACTTTTAGATCAAAAGTTAGGCATGGGTGTATATAAATGCCGTTTGCGTTACCAGAAAGTTTTTTTTAAATATTTTGGCTGAAATGATAACTACGTGGATGCTGCATGCATTGAAGATCGTGTTGTTTGAACTAATAGATCGATATCATTGCTTCTTTTTGGGGTGTCAGTGTGACATTATTCCCGCGAGCTTGCTAAATTTTAATCGAGTACTAGACACCTTTTTAATATGTGTGTTGTCTAAATCATACTGTGGCACAGGCATTTGATTACTACTTGCTTTATTATTATTAATTACAATAAAGTGTTTATAATTAAAGACGGCGTGGTACTCTCCCCCCGAAAAAGGAAGTTCTATAAAAACCCTCTCCCAGGTTAATTTAAAAAAAGACTTTATTATTACTGCACGGCATATTATGCCAGTACATTTAACTAATTCTACTGAACCTTGCATTTTCTGCTAGTTGTAAATTTATCGCGGTCTTGAATATAATATAAAATAAAATCTCATTATTTAACATAAACATCAATATATGAACAAGATAATTATATCATTTTTTAACATTAGACATCAATATATGAACAACATAATTATATTATTATTTAACATTAGACATAAACATATGAACAACATAATTATATTATTATTTAACATTAGATATCAATATATGAACAAGATAATTATATCATTATTTAACATTAGATATCAATATGTGAACAACATAATTCTGTCATTCCTTTAAAGGAGAGATGAATATATAAACAGCATATTTAAATGTAGATAGCAATACTTTTACAACATAATTATATCATTCTTTCAGGTTATTTATACTGCCGCTTTATTGTGGTGCCCTGATCGAACAATCCCTTTTATTAAACCGACGCCGCAATGATAAAGAAAGAATCCTTAAAGAACTGGCCTTTAATGATGATGCTTCTATGGACAGTAATTCAACAGATGCCATGAGAAAACAACGAGAACAAATTGTACCAAAGATTTATGTTTGTGCTACTATGTGGCATGAAACAGAAAACGAGATGATGCAAATTTTGAAATCGTTGTTTAGGTAAGTTGGGCACGAATTTAGTTTAACACGTCTAGATTCCTAGACATCACTAGTTGTAGAATTTATCAACATCGTCAATTTGCATTATTTGTTGTTGTTGTTTTTCTTAGGGGGCTGTTGGAGGGGGAGCTATTGATTTATTGTCGCTATCGTTAAATGCCTCAGACAATAAAATATTACTGAAAGCTAACCCATTCTTCATGTAGGGGTTTTATACTCCGATGTGCTTTTTAATGGAGTAGCAACATTGCCATGAAAGGGTTGATGTCGCATTACAGAAACCAAATGGTCAATAGCTTCAATAATCTGTGCTGGACAGCATTGTGTCATTTAGTACTGTAATGTATTTATAGACACCATTTAAATAAAAAGGATAAAATGTCAATTTGCCATGTTTTTGGTTTCCTTTCTCCGTGTTGGAGTCTAAAGATAAGGTATCTTTGCACTAGTGAGAAAAAACTTCGCAAAACGGATTACAGTTGTAGCATGTATTTGAGAGTTTAAAGGTGCAACTCGGCTTAAGAAAAGGATAAGAATAAAGTTAAACATCTCACTAAACCGCTTAGATTAACACGATTAAACAATGGTGGGCTAGAGGAGACTAACTGTTATTTAGGCAGGAGTTTAACTTTAAACGGTCATTTCTCTTTAGAATATTTCTTCGATGTCATTGTTTTAATATGAGACCGAGAAATATTTTTTTTTACCTTTTTTTTTATATAATTTCAACAATTTGATTAGGATAAGAATTTGAATTTTTTCATTGAACACTTGGTGTCACAATAACACTGGAAACAACGGCGTTATACCGACTGGCAGGTGGCCATGTTGGCAGCCATCTTAGATTGAGACATAAATCAACAGAGTTATTAGGATTAGACTTAAGGTAGGCTAGTCGAGTCTGCACAAACTGCTAACAATTTTAATTCGATATGTGTCTTCACTCGTTTGGTCGGCAATATTGAGATAGCTGCCATGTTATAGAGTTTTGAATTCTACCTATGCCAAGATATTCCCCCGATCAATAAATCCGGGATCTCCCGAATTGCCGTGTTGCACTTTTTACACACCCCTGTCATGTCGTTGCCATGGAATTTTCGTCCAGAAGCCCTTTGTTTATTTAAAATTTGTTTAACATATCTTTTTCCATATTTAAAGAAATTACTGTAGATGATATTGAAGAATGGGGCATCATTTGCATGCTTAATACATACATTACACGTCACACCTATCCGTTTCTGAAATGCTAAATAGTGTATTTAATAATAGTCGATGATAAATAAACAGACCCGGTGCTCCATTGTTCAAATTTGATTGTTTTAAAACTTTTTTTTTTCTTTGTAGACTCGACATCGACCAGAGTGCCAGGAGAAATGCACAAGATTACTTTAGCGTCCAAGATCCCGATTTCTATGAATTTGAAGGTAAATAAAATCAAGTTATGTGTGCTTTGTGCAGGATTTAACGGCGCGCAAAAGAGACAGAAATCCCCAAATTCATACTAGCATCCTCTTTATGTAAATAGCCACAATATAAATACAATGCAATTAATAAAAATGTGTCTATTTATACTTTTGGGGACAATACAAATAATTTATTTACCTATTTGAATTAGAAAGATTAGAAATAAATACTGGTTTTGTCGTGAAACTTTTAAAGAATTCTATAATAAGACAATAATTTTGTACTTGAAAGCTAGAAAAAAAATAATTTGAGACGAGGAAATATTTCAGTAACTCGTAGCATATTGATTAAAGAGACATTCTTGTATGTAGTCTTATTGATTTTATCCAGCAACCTTCGATAAAGGGCCTGTAAATATGTACATGCCAAATATTCTTTTAGCTCATACATTGCTTTCCTTACCCTCTGTTTGTTTACTCCCCATTTTAGTTCCTCCTCGTATTATGTGTAGAACGCTAGGTTTAATATGTAGGACAAATAAACAATGACAACTGCCTATTTTCAGCTAATATATTTTTTGATGATGCCATGGAATTGAATAATAAAGGGGAGTGGATGGCAAATATTTTTGTGAATCAACTAGTCGATCTGGTGGATGATGCTGCAAGGTAAATATTTGATTGATTTAATTCATTGAATACTTCTAAAAAAAATTTAAAACAAAATCGACAAAAATTGTAAATTTTAAAACAATATGGCATCTTCTGAAATGGTTTATGATCTGATTGTTGCTTTATTTGTCAACTTTATTTTGACTTTAAGTTTATACATGCCTTGAACGGCGTTTTCTGTAACTGACATCGAATTGATCCGAATGCTAATGATACTGTCCATGTTCTGTCTAGCTAGTGTCTACATCGACTATTGTCGCCTTCAGAAAGTAGGGGATGAACTTTATAAAGGTTGAAATAATCACTTTCTTCAAAAATTTTCTCTTGATAAAGGACTATTTAGCAACACCTTCAAAGCGAGGCTAATGACATCCTACTTGTATGTGCCGTAGATAAGAAACCCCAGAACAAAAGTGTTTGTTTTCCGGGCGGTGAGGTGTCCCAATTGTCGTTGTTAGCCAAATACGAACAAGTATACACTGTAAAGCTATATGCTGTTAGTGGACTGTATAAAGCGAGTTTTTTCCTTGGGTAAATTCTTTTGTTTTCCAACGGATTTTGAAAGGTGTAGTTATATATTTGAGACGTATCTCACGGTACTGATTTTGATTCATATGGAACGATACCAAATATAAATATCTTGACAAATGCCTAGGATAGAGTTAGTATCAAATCCAATTCAAACAACCCAGGTCAATTAAACTGTTAAAGAATTCCAACCAGTATTTGAGATTCAAGGTGCATTTTACACAACCCTGGTCATTTTGGGACTCAACATTTGGCATATTTTACAACTAAAAACGTTATTATGTATTAAGGAAAGAAATGAATATAATCGCTGTGTCATCATTTTATTTATTAGAATGTCAAGGTGTGGGAGAGGGGCACTTTAATTTTATAATGAAGTCAGATCCTACGGGTATTGTTGTATGGGCTTTCCGTAAGTAAGGTTGTGTTTTAAAACATTTAGACCGTAGAAATAATAATTGCAGTCCTCCATATATCCTCCATATAACTAACATTTGTGTTTAACTAAAGGTCATGCCAAAATCCTAAACATCTGAAACGGATGTTCGTTTATTCAGACAATTTCTTAGAATAAAATCAGCAACACCAAATGAAAATATCAATAAAATTTGACCCGATAAAGTCTATGGATCGTAGACAAATGCAATTTTGTACCTGCTGGGTGCTCAAGAAGAATCTGGTACTGGTATTTGAATATATGTTTAGTGGAAGACGCACATTAATGGGCGGTATTTGCAATTCTTTTGCAGTGGTTGCCGACATAGGCTAACATAGACAATCTTACCCAAACAACATATATCAATAACTCTTGATTATTCTTCCTTGTGTTTTTTAATTGCTTGATTAAATTGTTTTTAGTTAACCAAGTTGAGAATCCATGTTTAACCAGTGTCTTCAACAAACTTCTCCCAAAGACCAGATCGTAAACAAAACTTTATCCATTCTCACGTCATGCAAATAAGCCCACTTTTCATCACTGATTAGAAATTGGATACAAGTTGGGAATGTCGTTCCGTATTTAGAATTAATATTTACCAAAATAATGTCACCCTTTACGCCAAATTTTGTCTACAATAGTAACTGATTTATCTAATCAATTGGCGAAGTGAAGACCGTAAAGAAAATTCAGGATTCCTTAATAGGTATAGTTCTTTACTATTTTAGTGCTATTCATGAAAGCGAAATCAAGTTAATGGCCCCGGTAAAGATTCCTACTCCATATGGCGGTCGTCTGGTATGGACGTTACCTGGTGGTAATCTTTTGATAGCTCATCTGAAGGACAGGCTGAAGATACGTCACAAGAAGCGATGGTCACAGGTAATAAATAGTTCCCTCAGCTTTGTTTGATATATAAGATTCGTAATGATATATAAGGTTCGTAGACTCCTTCCGTGCAATGGTCACGAGCAAATAAGGAGTTCCCCGGGTTGGATTGATATATGAGATTCGTAATGAGTGAAATGAAAGGCGGTAGGCGCCTTCCATGCAGCATTCAAATTCACCCAACTGTCAGACATGCACAAGACAAGTAAAGAACAAGTCCTAACCACCGTGTCTGACATTGTATGCAATTAGTCCTTAAACCAGTTCAAAAATTCTTTCTTTCAACGAAATTGTTAACTTGCTGTTTACTCTGCTAATGTCTCAGAAACACTCAGCTAAACTAGGTGTTTTCTCAGTGGATATATCGATTGCAAAGTGGCAAAATCTTTCGCATGCGCAGACTGACATTTTAGATCCTAAAATACAAATATGTCTATCCTTGGTATCTTAATATTCATTGTAGATCAAATATCATTAAACAAAACTAAGTATTTAGCTAAAATAAAAAGCTTTTGATAATCTCCTAAACACTTTAGCCCCTCTGCAATATTATTTTGTATATAAAACTAATCCTTGTTGTATTGTTAGTCTGGCAATTTAAACCAGGACTTCAGCCAAATATCAACAGAAAGCCACGGTATTATAGCATTTAGCAAGTTTTCATTTTTTTCCCAGTGAAAAGGAAAACACAAGACCCGTGTTTGTGTACTTGATCTAGAAATAGCTTCCAGTGCCTGGATAAAGCTCGGCCATTTTGAAAATATCATCTGCAATTGTCAAGCTAATGGTCTACGTTTGAACCATTTAGTCAGGACAGCGCCACCACGGTCTATACTTATTTCGAATTCCAACATCCAAGACTTCATTTACGTGCACGTCAATGTGTAGCCGGGACGACTAGATGCTTTTCCTTGTCATACCCTCTGCCCTACACCTTGACAAGAGGCAACCACGCCGGAAAATCCCTAGGAACTTACTTTCTCGGTCAACACCGGGAACTCTTGGTTAGCGAGCCAGCGTCCTACCCACTGAGCCACCGCGACTCCCGTTTCTTATAGAAAGGGTGGCATTCATATTAAAAATGGAAATAAAGGTATCGTTCGAAGGTGATCCGTTAGATTACACTATATAATGAAATGAAGGTATCATATCCCTTTTCAACGCTAGTCTTTTTGTTGGTCGCTGGGGGCGATTGAGCTAATTCGCACAGATGAGGCAATATATCTATCTTGCACAATTATACAAATGTAAATGTTCGATGATCGATTAGTTAAATCTCAATATATATATTTTTACAGGTGATGTATATGTACTACCTACTTGGTTATCGATTACTGGGACAACAAGATGACGCCATGCAGAGTAACTCAACCTTAGACAGGGAAGAGAAATGGCGAAACTCGGCAACTCACTTCGTAAAAGGAAACCTCTTCAAATACATTCCCGAAAAAGTTCTAGTTCAGGTATGACTTTAGCAGAAACAAATGAAAGTACATAAGTCATGATAATGTTTCGACGTGTTAATCAATGTTATTTTCCCCAGTCTGGACAACAGAACCACTCGTCCTGGAAGGAAGTGACTCTTGCACGGTCGGCAGTCGGAATACTCATACCGTGTGATCAAACCATCAAATGTCAAGAGGTCAACCCACTACTTATTCTACCGGAAACTCAGTTTGTAAACAAATAAAGCAAAGATAAACGTCTTCGACACCCTAGTGACATGTTCTGTGTAATAACATACATCCAACACATTTAATACCTTTCTCAGGAACATTTACACCACCCCGAAACTCGTTGCTTACGGAAGTCACCATCTTGGAACTATTTGGTTTTTGCGGTAATCTTTAAGATATTTATTACAAAAATTTTGGCGAATTTTGAAATTTACAGAAGTTCACACTTATAGCATCACCGTGAGAAATAACTATAAACCAAGCCTCGTGTAGAAAAGATAAACCAATTTTAATCGGCGGCCGATGGGTTAACGCGTACGCGTTGTATCAGAATGTCTGCCTACAGAGGCCAGTGGCGTGTATCTCTCTCTCTCTCTCTCTCTCTCTCTCTCTCTCTCTCTCACACACACACACACACCTCTCGCACCAATTTTAATCCAAAACATTAGATCATATGACGATCTTTCTTCCAGGCTGAAAACACGTTTGTTCTGGCACTTGATGGTGATGTTGACTTCAAACCACACGCTGTTCAGCTGCTGGTAGACCGAATGAGAAAGAGTAAAAAGGTCGGAGCTGCTTGTGGACGAATTCACCCGATTGGATCAGGTAAATAGAGTAAATGCAGTTTTTGACATTTATCTGGCAATAATTAACAATACTGCTGCAGAAAGATACCCATGTCTCCAGTAAACCACTCGGTTAAACCATTATGTTAAACTAAAAGGGTAATACAATTTCAACAAATGTATAATGATGAATATGTGTAATATTCAATGGATTAAGACAGGAAATTTGAATCTTCTTTTCAGGACCCATGGTTTGGTATCAAGTATTTGAATACGCAGTTGGTCATTGGTTGCAGAAAGCGGCTGAACATATGTTGGGCTGTGTATTGTGTAGTCCTGGTTGTTTCTCCCTGTTCCGTGGATCAGCTCTTATGGATGATAATGTAATGAGAACATATGCCACCAGATCATCGGAAGCACGCCACTACTTACAGTACGATCAAGGTACCATTCATTTCTAAATTTTGAAAATATTCATGCGGTGTAGAAAAGACATATCGTCGATGTATCAGCATAGGAACGAGGTGAAGGAGATTTGGGACCCCATCGAAGGGAAATAGATGACGCAGAACAAACGGTTATCAACTGCTAAGGTTATCATTTAATGCTATTCTTTTGTCAGACCATAAAGCGGGTTTGGAACATAAATATCTCTCTCAGCGAAGCGAGATACAGTATTTGGGAGATGCATCCATACCAGTTTCTTTTGGAAGAAATCCCTTTTCATTCAATAAAGCGCTCGTATCTAGAGCATGGCCTTGGATATTTAGCAGCAAAACGACCACAAAAACACAAAATATACCCCGGTTTTTAGCAACATCCTAGACCTGAATAGCAAAGTTTACTCCATCAATTATCTTATATTTTGATATGTTACAGTTTTATTTAATCGGGAAATTTTTGTTTTAAATATCGTTTTATATTTAAATTCTAGGTGAAGATAGATGGTTATGTACATTACTTCTTCAGCAAGGTTATCGTGTAGAATATTGTGCTGCTTCAGATGCCATGACCCACGCCCCAGAGAGATTCAAAGAGTTTTTCAATCAAAGACGTAGATGGATTCCTTCAACATTAGCTAACATCATGGATCTACTTCAGAGCTACCGAACCACTGTCAAGATAAACGACAATATCTCTTACTTGTACATGGGTTACCAAGGTCTTCTTATGTTATCCACCATCTTAGGGCCCGCCACGGTATTGCTTATGATGGCTGGTGCTTTCAATGCTGTTATCAGAACAAGTTTATGGCAATCGTACCTGTTAGCTGTTGGTCCTTCTGTGCTTTATTTAATCGTATGTTTCGTCGCCAAATCAGAGACGCAGTTAAATTTTGCAGCAATCCTAAGTGCCATATATTCCCTGTTGATGATGGCTGTTGTCGTTGGTACTTTGGTTCAAATAGCGGAGGATACAATTGTCAGTCCTAACGCGGTCTTCTTGTTGATGCTTTTAGCAATCTTCATCATATCGGCATGTTTTCATCCGCAGGAGTTCATATGTTTGCTGCCGGGAGCTTTATACTTTCTGTGTATTCCTTCCGGCTACGTACTGCTAATGTTATATGCTATGTGTAATCTCCATGTCGTATCATGGGGTACTAGAGAGACGGCCCATTTAGCACATTTAAAACCGATGTTACCACAAGAATCAATTCCGATTAGCCCCAAAAATCCTACTGGATGGATGTCATGGATAGCTCGACATGATGATGAAAATTCATGTTGTGGTTTCTGGAGAATGCTTCGGAGAATTTGTGGACATCGACATCCCGATCTGAATACGGAAATTCTTCGCCAAGTAATGGAAAAGTTAGACAAAGTGGAAGCTGGAATGAGAACAGTTTCTGCTGGTTCCAGTTTCCAACAGCAACGACGACGCTCATCTTCTCGATCGCGCAGATCAAAACGCTCCAACATAAATGACATCGAAGAAGAAGAGGCAGAACACGGAGATGCATCTGAAACGTCAACATCTTCTGATGAAGAGGAGCATATGTTTGAGGAAGAACGAGATGAACTTATCAATCCCAGATGGGTGGAAGATGCTGGGCTCAGAGCTGGAGAAGTTCAATACCTACCTGTTAGAGAAATAGAGTTCTGGCAAAGATGTATAGCAAAGTATCTGCACCCCATTGTAAAAGATAAAGCGCATGAAGCTAAGGTGTCCGTTGATTTAAAATCTATGAGAAATAATGTTGCATTTGCTTTCTTCATGATGAATGCATTTTGGATGATTATTATATTCATGTTGCAAAGTGTTAAAGATAAAGTTAGCATACCTATTCCACGACCTAATAACAAGGACTTGCCCATTGAACCCCTTGGACTTGTATTTTTGATTGTGTTCGCCTTCATCCTGTTGCTTCAATTCGCTGCTATGTTGCGACATAGATACGGCACGCTCTTGCACATTTTGGCATCTACAGATCTTCGATGTTGTCGCAAACGATATGATCCAAAGAAGCATATTCGTAGAGCTGTGGAATACGCCCGGGAACTGCAACGACTCCATGGTTTTGATGAAGATCTCACGGACCAAGATTACGATTATCTTAGTTCCTGCGAAGGAAGGCCGACTATGCCTAATAATATCTATGCATCGAACGGTTACCAAAACCAAGGTCGCTCTTTTGACGATAGTGACATTCCCAATGCTTCGGCCACAGAGAATCCATATCCTATGATGTTTGGTAACGAAGCATTTACGGATGGTAATATGGAGGAAGGTAGTCCTGGTGAAGTTGTTCGAAAGAGACGAAATGGTAAACGAGCTAATAGAAGTCGGACAATGGTGGATAAAAATAACACATTACGTAGAGCATTTGTTAAACGATATACCAAATTATTAAGGCAACATACGGCAGATCCGGGCACAGTATCTAATATAAATACGTTCCTTAATAGCAACGGCGGTACACAGAACGGATCTCTAAGAGTAGTTAGTCCTAGAAATTCACCACCTAAAAGAGAAACCGCCGAGGACTTAGTTGCCCGGTTCAATAAATTAAACAGGTGATGATAAAGACAAGTTTATTCTAGAAATATTTACTAATGTGTGTTAAAAACTGAAATGCTCAAAGTAAATAATGTCTCTGAACAGTGGTGAAACTGTGCAAAGTTTGTGAACAAAGAATCAATCGCATCATCCGTTGCTGATTAAACAGTGCCTTCTAATCTCCCGGTGTTAAAGAACGTGTGCCTTAAGCCCTAATATACACAAACGAGTCCTAGGATACCATACCCATTGACGTGCAAGATGGTTAGCAAATTATATTTTAAATAATGAAATAAGCGGATCGGGTTTAAAAGTGACTGTTTAAAATGTAATGGAAACTAGAAATTCTAACATCGGTGGAGACGATTTCCGTCATTTTGTTCGCATGTTTTGCTTAAAAGCTCAATTTCACATCAAATGTGAAAACGCCTTACCTTTGCTTAAATTGTACCCAGTCTTGCCGGAAGGACGATAAATCACGGACAATACACATATATAAATAATAGGTGATTATATATATCGTTTATATCTGTTTTCTTATGATTATTATTATTATTATTATTTATGTTTTATGCTAATAATGTTTATCTAAGAAATTTAGATAAATAGTGTGATAATAATTGTTTATATACTTATCTTGCCTTGTAAAATATTTTATGCATATATTATTATGACCTAGATCTTTCTTAGACGATGTTTATTTATAAATTAAAGAAAGATAAGTCATTATACATAAAACAGTTGTAAATTTTTTATAAATTTCAACATATTTTATATACACCTGTGTTCGATTGGACTGAATAACTTTTAAGACTGTTTTAAGCCATATGTATATGTATATTTTATTATATTTTATAGTATAGTAGAAACCAATGAATATATTTGAAACTGTTGTTTTGGGGCTGGCTCTGAACCAGAATATAGCGGCAATATTACATCGAAAAAATGGTAGATGGCAAAGTGTTATCCGTAAAAGTTACGAACGAGAACGCCTATTTGTTCGAATATCCCTTGGTGTCACAATAGTCAGTGTTTTAATATATGTATTAATCCCCAAAGGTAGAGAGAACGATTTCCTTGTATAAAAGCGTTAAATAGCAGATATTTGAGCTTGGCATAATTTATAATATTCAAGCTAGAGATCAATCCCTACAGTTAATTTCGATTTTAGCGTTTCTTGTAGTTTGGGAATTCGATTAGTGAATTTTGACGTTGGTGATGAGGCGTGTGATATATTAAAGCTGATCCTATATTTATATACAGCCGAAATTAATTCACAGGATGTACATTTTGTTTCCTGAATAAATTCTTCTGTCCTGATTTTGAATATCTGCTCTAGATGATGACTCTTTGTGAATATAAAACATGTTTAATTAATGTGCAAATTGCTGAACATATCTCAGCTAAGGTGACTTTCTGTATTTGATTTCAATAAAACTGTTTTGTAATCAATTTCGTTTTGTGTTGTTGGTAATAGATCGGTCGTTCTGATATTGTATCATTCGTGTACATATGGAAAAGGTTTACTATTTGTAAGACTTTCAGAAGCGCCTAAGCGAGACGCGCACTACATAAGGGGCCTTAAATGTCCTTACCACCTTATTGCATTTGAACAAAAATTAATAAGAACCACCTTAATAACACAATCACTACATAAGGGGTCTAAAATACCCTTGCGCTATGTTACCGGGACATTTGGAGCAAGTATGTAGAATCAGATTTGGTTTTAATATTCAGCAAGGGGGCTGGAGTAAGGAATCAGGGATAAAACCTATTTTGCTAAGAAATGTATCATAGGCCACTAGCAGTTTCGTACTTTTCATGTTTTGGTTGACACACACACAAGGTGTTGGGATAAGGTGCCTTAAATCTGAACTCGGAAAACTGACAATAGTGTAGCACAAACCTCTTATCAATAATCACGATCCTGGGGCAATAATTCTGTAAGTACTTTTCTCGATCGTTACCATATTAGCTACATGTGTATTTCAAGAATATTAATTGTATGGGGTATGGCGATGGTTATATCCGTTTATCAACGTGTGTAATAGAGAAAGGGAGAGAAATTGGGTTTACGGTTCACTCGGGAGTCACATATGGTTCAATTTTATTTCAATAACTCGCTTGCGCGTAGGGGTTTTTAGCAGTTGGAGGAAACCGGAGGACCCGGAGAAAACCCACGAGGTTGGACAAGCGATCCTACTCCTTGTCACGCACAACCGAAGATTCTAAACCAACCACGCCAGTTGACTCAATGACAGGCTTTATGATAAAGCGCGCACGTGCTAAACATTCGCCCCTCCCACGAAACAATAGGAGTCATCACTAGGGTATAAGGAATAGGTATGCAAATACAAAATTTGGGGATCATCATCAGGGTATAAGGAATAAGTATACAAAGTTTCAATTGCGGTATGTAGGCGATATACAGACCCTGGGGGTTGGGCATGCACCAAAAACAATACGGTTGACAATTAGCGTATACGAAATCAGTATGCAAAGTTTCAAGACGATCCGTCAAGAAATGCGGACTGTAGGCGGCAAACAGGCGCATACAAAGATTGGGTGCGGCTATGTCCCTGTGGGTCGGGCATGCACCAAAAATAATAACCGTCATCCTAGGGGTGTAATGAATTAGAATGAAAATTTTCGAGACGATCCATTCAGAATTGCAGCATGTAGGGGATCGGGCCTGCACCAAAACAATGGGCGTCATCCATAGGTTATAAGGAATATGGAAACAGCATTGTGGTATAAGGAATAAGTATACAAGCTTTCAATTGAGGTCTGTAGGCGATACACAGACACACACACACACACACACACAGTACGTCGGATTAGAAGGTGGTGGGTGTTACCCCGATGGGACATTGCATTAGTTATTGATGATGATAAAAACTTTATCACAACACTCCTTTCATATCTTATTATGATAAGTAATATCAATATAACCCGTCATGATATATACAGATGGTAATACAATAACGATGATGTATGTAAACTGATATCTTAATTGGCTCCCACTTGTTATCTGATAACCTCGTGTAAAATCACTTAACAAAAATGGCTATGCAGTTAAACTCCGTTGGGTCTTTTTCTTGTGATCAATCTGACGATCTTTTAAGTCATCACAAAAATCGAAGGCGTAACGCTACGGATGATGAAAGAAGTGAAACTTTAATGTGTGGCTTGTGTGAGATCGGGGAGCGTGCTGAAGGTAGGTGTGAGCAGTGTAACGAATATCTGTGTGATGGTTGTATCGTTAGACACATAAAACTGAAAGTTACTTCCGATCACAAAATCATTCCACTGGTCGATTTCAAGGAATTAGAAGACTCGGAAGTTATTCAGTTGCGGCAACGTACCTATTCTCTGCGAGCCACCAAAGAACGGACAGATCCAATTGTTTGTCGGAAACATCGAGGTGAGCCTTTGAAGTTTTATTGCAATAATTGCCTGACCACCATTTGTCGAGATTGTCTGTTGACAAATCACAAGAACCATATCACCACTGACATAGAGGATGCTGCCGAAGATATTCGCCAAGATTTAGTTAAGGTTGTTGGTGACATCAAACTACGAAAACTAAATGTTTCGCAGGATCGTGAAGCGGTTAGTGAGTATAAAGAAAACATTGACGCCAAGTTTGGAGAAATGTCGGACTTGTTGCGGTACATTTACCAAGAAATGTCCACACGTCTAAACAACTCCTATAGTGAGCTAAATCAAAGATTAGTCAAAATTCAAGATGCAGAATACGCCCGTATTGACATGTTTGCTAATGAATTAGAGAATAAGATTGAAACAGCTGACTCTGTCATTCGCAATTCAGAGAAGAGCATTCTCAGTGCAACTAACATTGAGTTACTCCTGAGTAAAGACAATTTGAAGGAAAACTTATACCAGCATCTTTTTGACTTTGAAAGTGCCCAACAACTTGGTATGGCTGAGTTTTTTATTTCCAGAAATCCGAAATATAATAAGACCAGCGCGGAAAATATGATAGGGAACATTTCATTGGCAATAATCAAATCACCTTTAGCGGGTTCGTCAATAGGTACTATCCATGACATAATATTGAGGCGAGAATGCATCTTCAACATTTTTGAGGCAAGGAGCAGCCGACCGTCTATAAGAGGCATTGCGGAAGCGGATGGTATTATCTGGGTAGCCACGTCCAGGTCACTGGTGCGCGTAGGCATGGACGGCTTCAAGCGAACAAATGTACAGCTTACTTCAACCTCAGATATAACCACCATAGCTACTGGACCTGGTGGCAAGCTTCTGGTAGCCTTCAGTAGAGGCAAAAATATAAAACTATTGTACAAGGATGTTTGGCACAATTTCGCCTCTGCAGCAGATACCGTTTCTCACATGGCTACGACAAATGATTCACAGAGAGTGTATGTTACTCTCGCTGGAACTAGAGGAGATGCTCAGAAAATTGTATTGTATGGTAGTGATGGAAAGATGAAATACCACCTTAATCTATCCGTAAGTTCTGGCGTATCAACAGCTTCCATTTCCTGTCTAACAACAAGCCCCAGGGGTGACATTTGCGTGTGCGATGTAAACCGTTCTCGTGTTCAGTTCCTGAATCAAAATGGTGATATCATCAACGAATACCTAGGTCCCGATGGTCATCTTTCTCCTAGAGCCGCCATCTTTGATTCTCAGGGTTACGTTCTCGTAGCAGACGGCAACAGAAATAATGTTCAGCTGATCACAGATGACGGTGTATTTCTCGTTAACTTATTGAACAGAGAACATTTTCAAGATATCGGCTCACCTGTAGCTTTAAATATTGATCATAAAGGCCGTTTGTGGGTCGGAACAGACATGGGAACGGTGTGCTGTTTTTCCTATCTGTAAATATAAACAGTTTAAAACAATCCAGTCAAAAAGTTATAAAACAGAAAACGTTTGATATCAATTTATTTACATTAAATAAATAGAGGTTTCACACAAATTATATTTTGTCGCCTATCGATGCATGTAAATGGCCCTTTACATTAATTCACAAGACAAAATCCCATCAGACAAAATCACTCTTTATATAGAATAATATTAGAAGGGATACCAAGAGTACAAAAAGATCATATATTTTGAATCTTTTGTAGAAAACACCGAATTTGATTACGGGCAACAATCCATGAAGTAATTATCAGAATAGAGGTATGTTAGGCTTCTTCAAATCAACCGGATGCTAGTTGTAGCCTTTGAATGATCGAAAATCGGTAGGATTCATCATCTCATTTTTTTCTGAATGATCCGTATGCCGGTAACCAAATGACGTGTACACTTCATCTAAAGTGTTTATTTCTAACACACTTCTAGAACACTTTAAAACACATCCAAAGACACTTCCTTTGAAGTAGCAGGAATTTGCAGAGCGAGATATTTGAATTTATACAGGCCGGTTCAGGGGAGATTAATAAAATGGGAATAGCAACAATGTAGTTATTTCATTTAATGTCACTTCATTCGTATTGATCACCTTCACTAAAGAATCGACTTTTTGGCGTACTGAATATTTATTCCATAGGAACTCGCATGTGGGGAAAACGGATCAGTGATCAGTACATGTTCCCTATTTCTGTTGATTGCTCACCAAAACTGCTTGGGATCAGGACTCGGAATCTACATGGATTTGGTAACTATCGAAAATTTACCTAAATCTTGCTTGAAATATAAAAAAAAATAATGAGCCTTCTCCAATATTTGGGCTACTCTGCTTTGAAAATACATATATTAAGATTATATAACATCCGACAGTATTTAAACATCAAAACACGTTCTTGCATGACGTTATTATTTTATTTCAGTATATTAATCCTCGGTATTCCCGCAGACATCTACCATTTTATATTTTTGTTTAGCTTGAATTGGGCATTGATTTATATATTATAAGATTCTTGAAGATAATGCCGTTTTAGGGTATCCCTTAACAAAATCATAGATATTATGTTATCATTGATGCATAAAAAGCATTCGATGGTCAGTTGTATATGGGATATCAACTTCTCCAGTATTATCTAAATATAGGGGGTGTTAATTGTTAATAATATTGATTGATTCTTTTGGCACAACAAGTAGTTATAATGTATATGCTTCTGGGTGTCAATAAACAACCAATTAATGAAAACAAGCCTCATTTAATAAATGTATACATGTACTTAAACATACATTATGCAAGAGTTAAATCTGTCTATTGCTGGTCTTTGTTTAGGCTTGAAATATTACTAATTAGACATTAATTATCTGGGCCATAATCAACTCTCGATGGCATCCTTAACCTGCGATGTTTATTGGATTAGGTTCCGATTTGCTGTTTGACTTCCATTCTTAATTTAATCATGAAATGGATAATCGAGACTATGCTTTTTATCATACCGACTTTACACTTTAGTAATAATAATGATGTTCGAAGCTATGTCAAAAATTCAATGCTAAAATCTTGCTTCAGAGTGAACCAAAATCAATTACCTAGTTTCTAACTATTATAGTGAAAACTCTCAGCCAGCTCTTTACCTAATTTCCCATAATGTATCTTTAAACAGTGAGTCATAACAATAATTCAAATATCAACAAACAAATTTTATTATACTGTATATTTCATAAATCATGAACTTCACAAACAATGTATATTATTATATATTTATGTCTATATATCTCTTAAAATTTTCTAAAAAAAAATAACACAAAAATTCCAACATTATTCTAAAACTGACTTTTTAAAAATTGACTTTGGTAATCTGTGAAGGCCACAATTCAATATTCCTCTCTCTCTCTATACATCAAACAATCCAAAATTTAAAATTTTCTTTTTTGTTTTTTTTAGCTAAATACTAACCAACATAATTAATCATGCATACAGTTAACATCTCTATCTTCTATTCAAGTTCTGAGGACATATTAACAAAAGCTTTAACTAAAGTATGTTAAGAACCACGCCTTTTCATTGGCTTAGGTCTGAGGTTTGTACTAGGATTATTATCCTCAGCCAATGAAAGACTGCATCTCTAAAATATTTTATCAGATGTACACCTAAATTTGTTACTTTGTTAACTCTTTGTTTTATAATGAACATCAGAAAGATTGCAAAGTTTTTCTGCTGCTTGTTCGGCTGTCAGATCTCGCTGGCATTGTGCCAGCATTTCATATCCTACCATAAACTTTTTAACTGTCGCTGACCTGAGTAATGGGGGGTAATACAAAGCATGAAGCTGCCAATGATCATTGTTGACCTTTAACCTCTCACCAGTTGGTGCCCCTGAAGAATATAATCAGATTTATATAAATAATTTAGAAACTTTCAGGAGAGAGAGAAAGTTAAGGTCCACTCAACACAAACAAACATATGGTACAACGTTATTTCAATAATTTGCTTTCTGGTCAGTAGGAGGTAAGTGGACTACTCAGGGAAGCCCACTAGGTAAAGCAGGCGATGCTACCTGCTCCGTCAAAATCTATAAAATTATCAAAATACACTTAAACATGCATTATGCAAGAGCAAAATCTGCTTATTACAAGTCTTTCTTTAGGCCTGAAATGTTATCTAAATTATCAATTAGACATTAATTAACTTATCCAGACCATAATAAACTCTCGAAGTCAAGGCTAGCCTTCGATGTTGGGGGGATTGAATTCCTATATGCCTCTTAACAGCCATTGATAATTAAATCAAAAAAGTGGACAAACGAGACTATGCTGTTTATATTTATGATTTTTTGTAATGATGACGTAGGCTAAGCGAATATTTCACTCGCTTCGTTATCGGCTCATAGTGGATCAATCTGACTGAAATTTTCAGCAAATTACATTTACACTATCTAGTTGTTAACTCTTATAGTGAGAACTGCCATCTCCAATAATGTATCTTTAACATGAAGCTTTATTTTAATCAAATTGGAATAAAGAAATAGGTTTAAAAAGAAAACATCCTACCATGCCATCCCATAGAATATGGAAAAGAAATCTCAAACATATTGTCATATTTTGATAATAACTTCTTCATTATGATGCATAAATCTGAAAAAAAGAGAATTTGAATTAAAAAAAAAATATATAAGGACTTCAATTTCCAAATAGTATTTCTGCATAATAGAATATCATGCTATCCTTAAAATGATGAAACCTCCATGATGTAGATTTAATATGTAAGCGTAGATTTAATCAAATATCATGAGTGGATTTGTACTAAGTAATGGATCTCCTACAAAAATTTTAATTTTAGAGTAAATGTTGAAATATAACTGATTTTGTATCTAGCAGGGAAAGCTTAAATTAACAATTAATTAGTAACTGCTGAATATTTTGAAACTAAAATGTAATAATTTAGACTTTCGGTATTGTTCCATCATTAACAAAAAATAAACAAATCATTTTTATCTAAATAGCGTGGTTTAACACAGAAAATAGCTTCCATCCATATTATGCCAGACTTGTGTTGACAGGATAGCTCAATATAGAATAGAAAGTTATGACTACCCAAAAACTGATTCTGTATTTCTTTGAAACATTATTGCACAGCTTCATACAGCTGCACACAACTAGGATACAAGTTTCTAAGAATCTTCCAATCTTCGTTATTCACTGTCATATATTCAGGTTTATTATTTTATAAGAATGCTTACCATCTCTTTCTTCATTATTTAAATCTTCTAAACGTAAAACATGTCTCTTTGGTAATAACATAGTTTCATACGGCCAAACAGCCCAATAGGGCACTAACCAAACCCAATGCTTGCTTTCTATAACAACACGTTCCTGATAAAAACATGTTGAATACCTGTTTTAGATATTGACACAGTATTGACTGACTAAAAACATGACCAAGGCACCAAGGTATCAGAATTTTTACCTTTTATTTTTCTTAAATCAAGTAAAGGGAGTGGGGACCATTGGGGGAGGGGGTGGTTGAATTATTGAGTAGAATTGAATTTTGTTGAAAATTGAACTGATCACTTTTAACTATGTTGTACAAGCTGCCCTGGAGTTCCTCAAGCTGGTTCTTACATAAGTAAAATGTCTTTCTTTCTAAAATTTCTCCGTACTAGACCATACAGAAAAGTCTGTCTTGTATTTAATCACGGCGTTTGTCAGGGCATTGCCAAATCTCTGCTTGCTACATATTTATTATGCAACATTGTAGTGAGTGTGTACACCCCTTCATACTCATCTCTGGAATTTGTTCATCATGTAGGGATTACTGGTAGATATACTTTCATTTAGATTCCTTACCTTTTTACTTAATTCTTTTTCTATATAATCAACTAACATTGGTTTCTTATATTTATCATAGAATTCTTTCTGTGTTCTGTCTTTTACTGCTAACTCATTTGGCAGAAAGGAACTTGCCCAAATCTGTTCAATTGAAATTTGGATAATATACTTAGAAAGACATGAATTCCAATGAAACAAAAAGTATTCTTAAACTATGATAGTTCTTTGTATTAACAGTAATCTCAACAATAACAAATTACATCCAAATAAAATTCTTGACAAGTGATTTATGATATTACACTAGAACATTTATGGATAAAATCACTTTCTTTATTATACTGAAACGTTCAGCAAGATTTCACAAGTCGTTTTCAAGCAAATGCATCATTTGTACATTAGGTATTTGCTTAAAAACGGCTAGTGAAATTTTTGTTGAAACATTGCAGTACCAAGTGATTGTATCCAAACTTAGTGTTCTAGTTATACATCCAAGTACCATTATTAATCGAGCCCATTAAGCTGAGATTAGTTGAATCTTGTTTTAAAAAAATGATTTGTTTTACCTGACAATGAGGATGAGGATTAGAACATCCCATCATAGCACCTCTGTTTTCAAATAGCTAAAAGATAAAAATACATCATCATTATAATGTAAATGGACTAAGACTAGTAATTATTCCCCCTTATTTCATGATGGACGAATGTAGTGCTAGTTATAAATAGACAATTTTTCCCTTTTTTTTTCTCCCCGCTTTCTGCATTTTTGGGTTGACATTTTGGTCTAGAATTGGAGAAAAGGGATCAAATTTGCAATTTCATAGCAGTTTTGGGTAATACTGATGATTTTACAGCTGAGGGATAGGGGGTGTAAAGCGTCTTTCTACAGAGCAATCATTGTGTTGGAAGTGAGATTTTCATCCCAGTCAACTTCAAATCCTCGTTGGAAAAAATCTAAGATTTTCATCCCAGTCAACTACAAATCCCTCTTGGAAAAAATCTAAACGGTCAACCCCCTACAAATTCATGATGAGGAAATTGCCAAATGTGGTCCCCATTGTGGCTATAAAGATTGGAACCAACGGAATGTTAAGCAAAAAGCTACAGACTTTGATGTTATAGCCATTTGACATTGAAGTCAATGGGCAAATAATTACTAGTCTGACCCCAAATCTCTTAACTGGAGTTACTTCCCTTTGATTTAATTCCAAACTAAAGGCACTATAAAACAATCATTTGTTTTGTTGAACAATAATTAGTCAAAAATATTCTTAACATCTAAAAATAATCACCTGCACCCATAGAAATTTTTGGCCAAGTTCTTGATTTATTTCTGCCCATTTGTCAACTACTGCCCTGACTTCTTTATCTTGCATTATAGGTAATGTCATGTCTGACCAGGGATGAAAACACATGACTTTACATGTTCCATAGGCTGGTGCAGCTTGAAATAATGGATCATCACTTTTCTCTAAAATGTACAAAATAAAAGTGCATAATTTCTTTTTGGGAATATTCATCTCACATGTCAAAGTTGTCTAAATCAATAAGATTCATTCACATTAATAATCCTACTGTTCTGCTCTTAACTGACCAATGAAGATAGGCATACTCCACACAATGTGCTATGAGGGAATGTTGCCTGGACAGTGGTACTACACTCTAATCTTATATCAAATTCCAACTGCCAAGGTGGAGGTTGGATGGCTGAATGGTTAGTGTGGTTTCGAATCTCCGGTTATACGTGACAAGGAGAATCGGCTCGCCTGTCCAACCTCGTGGGTTTTCTCCGGGTCCTTCAGTTTCCCCCCACTGCTAAAGACCCCTACGTGCAAGGAAATTATTGAAATAAAATAGAACCATATGATAGTCCCAAAATGACCTAGTTTGTGTCGAGTGGACGTTAAACCCAATTTATCTCTCTCTCTCCAATTGCCAAGGGATCTTTTTACATGCACTAATGTGTACACAGGACCTCATTTTTTTATCCCTGTCAAACCCCCATCATGTATGCTGACAAGTGGAAACCAAGCAAGTAAATCCCAATGAATTTTCGTGGGTAACACCAGGATCAAACCCGTAACCTCTAGGCTACATACTCAGCGTCTTACTCACTTTTAATAGAAACTATGGCTCCCAATGCTCAGCGAAAAAATTGATGGTGGCAATGATTCGTGGACTAAATCCTACATATTGTCTTCAATTGATGCTAAATGTTGACAATTATTAATTTGTCAGATCTTTCTAAATGCTGAACGGAATTGAACCATTTTTAGGATGATTTCTAGAATTAACTTTCACAATATTGCAATTTGGAACAGATTAAAAAAATCCCTCAAATGACGTTCAGAGACTTTAAGTTATAATCAAATGTTTGTCAATTTATACTATATCACATGTTATACCTGGTTGGGGTCCATCTTGTAATAAAGCTTCAAAATCATTCTTAAATACAAATGTTCCTTCATATTCTGGATTAACCTGTATAAATAAAAAGAAATACTCAAATAGAGTTTAATGTCATAATGTTCTGCTCCGAACTGGGCATACACCATACAGTGTACTACGAGGGAAATTTTGTCCAGACAGCCACACTACAGCCTATTCTTATATCGAATTCCAATTGTCAAGGGATCTTTTACGTGCATGCCAATGTGTACATTGGGCCCTTGTTTTTTTTGTACCATCTGAATGACTATAGACAGCTGGATGAACTTTCTTGGCCAATTCAGAGATTGAACACCCGATCTCCAGGCTAGCGAGCCAGCGCCATACCAATTTAGCCACCGTGACCCCAAACACACCGTTGACATCATTAAAACAATTGGTATACAATAAAATTTTCTTCTTATGATACAAAGTACTTTATATTACTGTTTTAAAATGTAAAATATCTTTTGTTTAAATTTGTTCCTTTCATTGTTTTATAAAAATTACCAGTACAGAATTTAAAATAATTTACCAAAATGCATCTGATTCTGAGGCCAATTTTGAACAGGAATTAGTTTTACAATGGTTTGGAAGTTAAATGAATTTATCTTTAGTCTGACCTCTCCATTTGATCTTGTAGAACCAGGGCATAATGGATTATTACTGTCTTTTCTAGGTATATTATCTTCTGGTAGTTTCTCTACCTGACCTTTCCACGGTCTTTTGGCGCGATGCGGAGAAACTAAGACCCATTCAGCTTTCAATGGATTATATCGAATATGCTGATGTTCTGAAAGAGATTAATTAGAATACCGTTAATTCGTTCAATCTTTCTTGTGAAATAATTTAAAAAATAACATTCACTTGATTTGATATTTTTTGTTCAATTAATTGCAATGTCTATATATAGTTTGTCTTGTTCACAGGTTTGTCTTGTTGGTTTCGTTTTGCATGTAGTGTGGTCTTCCTGCACTTACTAATAGAATGGAGCAAAGTGCTCTATTTGCCTAGCAATACTTTCTCAATACTATTGTTTGAAGAACTAGTTGATACCATCAGAGCTGGTTCGGTATCTTAACCGTTTTATTGATGAAAATCAGTTTGCTTTGCTTTGCTGAAATGCATTTAGTCATGGGCCTTATATAATACATGTATTATAAGGTCCATGATTGAGTCAACCATTGTTTAATTACGACTGTGGCAGAAAACAAGTTTGGATATAAAAATAAAATTACATTTCAAAGATATTCATGTTATCTTCATTCGATTTATTTTATTTTTTAAAATATACATTGAACTTGGTTTGTTACTTTTGTGGAGTTAAAGCACATTTTAAAAACTATCCACATACACTGTAATAATATTATATTGCTTTTATAATGAAACCTAAAAACTAAAAGTAATTCACAACATATTGCATAATGCTTTAGTATAAGCAATGGTGGTCTGTATCCTTGATATTCTTTGCGGTTCTTATCAATTATAAACCCAAAAAGTAACAACACAGCTCGTGTAAAGGTGCATCTTTACCCGTTGGATCAAAGGTTGCCATTTTGTTGAATATTTTATGACAAGCAAAATAAAGACTTTGTTGTATATTGATGACTAGGCCTATTTACATTGATCAATTCAATATCAGTGAGAGTAGTTTGTTAGTACGTGGCTTTCTTTCGCCACAAGACAAACGAATTTGGAGGTCGTAGCCTTTGTTAACAGGACTGACGGTTATAACTAATACATTCTTTTTCACTGAAGCGACCGTGGTCTGTATAGTTCAAACAAAAAATACAACGAGGAACTAAACCCCCTTTACAAATCAATTGGGTGCCAACGATAACATTAATCAAATCTAGAAAATAATTCACGACCGGACAACAACGACGTGAAATTCACGGATTGGTTTTGGACTAAGAAGAGTGGCTACAATGACAACACGGAGATAAGTTACGGTACGGTACATTAAGATTAATCGTAGTTGGGCGGTTAGGTTTTAGTGTAGGCCTATGCCTATATGCTTTTTGTTTTTGCTGGAAATGATTTGCGGTTATCTTTAACCTTTTTTTCTGACCAACGTCCAATTAACCCAAAAATAGATAATTTCCGTAACAATTACATATCTTAATTCAATATTTGCTTTCGCGCAGGGTTCAGTGGGGGGAAATTGGAGGACAAGGAGAAAACCCACCAGGCTACTCCTTGCTGCATAGGGCCTTACATGTCTGGAATCAAAATCACACCACTTGACTCAATAACAGGCCCTATGATCTATTGAATCAAAATAAAAGTTTCTTATTGTCCTTCGGGTGGGACGAAACACATGAGGTCGGTCTCGTGGAGACGTTGGCATGCACGCGTAAAAGAAACCTTGACAGCTGGAATAGATAAGGGTCATTTAAATTGTGTCAATATGGCGGAGGGTGTAAGCCACGGAAATGTCTCCCCTATAGTTTTCTCTTTTTAGATCTGAAATGAAATGAAATGAAATGGGGTTTAACGTCCTACTGTTCTGCCGCATACAATGTGCTATGAGGGAAATGTTGCCCGAACAGCGGCCTTCTCTTATATCGAATTCCAACTGTCAAGTGATCTTTTACGTGTACGCCAATTTGTGTACACGGGACGTCTGTTTTTCGTCCCGTCCGAACGACTAGACAGTTGTCATTTTCAGGCCCTCAGTCCTGCATCACTGGCAAAGGGGAACCACGCCGGAAAATCACGATGAACTTTCTCAGATAATAAAGGGATTGAACACCTGACATCCAGGTTAGCGAGTCAGCGTCTTTCCCGCTTAGCCATCGATGCAGAAATTAGGCTACTAGACAAAAAATAAATTGAATGATCTTGAACAATACTGTGGAAAATCGTACATGTGCATCTTTGGGATCGATGCCAATACCGGAGAAAATTTAGTTGAAATTGATCGACGGATTTTTAAAGATAAATTATAAAACACCCAGAAGTCATCGCTGTCGCGTTGGAGTTGTTAAGTCGGTTAATATTGATAGAAAGATGAAACTTACACCGCGAGCTATTATAGTGAGATTTCTAAGACGAGATCACAAACTGAAAATTAAATTTAACAGGAAAAAATTTAAGCATTCAGGTATCTCAAAATCTGATGATTTGACCTTCAGATATACTTAGTTACTGACCAATTACTAATCACTAACCAAAACGAATGTTCATTCTAGTGTTAAGAATGATTAGTTTGTAAATGGGGAGATTTTTATTGAGGGGCATCAAAAGTAACTCGTACAAGTTACAACCAGATATTGATATTACTGAACAACTTTTAAAAGCTACAAAACGTAACCAAATATCCTAATAAGGTCAACGCGAACACAAGCAGAGAAATCACTTGTAAAAGCTCGAAGTTGAACGTTATTCACTCGATGACAATTAACTGAAACTCTTTACGATTTATGTCTACAATGCATTTACTCATGCGTCCAAAGCCTGCTTTGATATTATTCAGATTTCATCATCTATTAGTAACCACGTGATATTCAGTCTGACATGATGTCACCCCTTTAGTATTTGTAACGCAGAACATGTTTGTAATCATTTGTGGAGAATAATCACACTCCCTTATCCACAGAGCACAACTTGACTATTCAGAGCAATTCGCTGATCAAAAATAGTGACGGCCTACTCTCATACATAGTAATATATAGAAAATTGTATTTCGAAAAATGTTTTACTCAATTTCGGCACGATAGCTTAAATGGTTTATACAATTTATAAATTCCCAGAAAAACAATTTTATTGATAAATTCAAACGGACACCCTGTTATCACCTACCAAATCGGACCGAAGAAATAAACAACCAATATTTAAGTTAATTTGATCCTAATAATTTAAACATATAGCTGTATGAAAGAAATATTCATTCACTTGCAAGCTGTGTCAAATTAAATGATTTTCGGACAATAGAAACGTAAAACCCGAGACTATCCCCTCAACATTACACAGAACTAATAATAGGTTTTTGCTTAACAAAATCACTATCAACCCAAAAGGCCCAAATCCATATATAAGTTTTGCTGTTAGTTATACTAATCCGTACGTCAATTCATCATGAAAACAAGCAGATTTCCACAACTGTTCTATTTTCCATCTGAATATTTGCATTATCAGAAATAAACTAACCGAGGAAAAAAACCCTGACTAATGAATTCCACATTATGACATTTCCTGAAACCCACCTTGACGAATATATTAGTAATAGACCATTTCTTGATCTAGATTCCAACCACTAATTCGTATGGAAAGGAACTACATTGGAGGTGTAGTACTCAATTATGTATCTGAACTACTGATATACAAAATACGACATGATTTCGAAGTAAGTAATACAGAATGTACCAGGGATGAAATCAATCTCCAAACAGGTCCTTTACTTATTCCATGTGTGTACAGGCCACCTTATTCATCACAAGATTCCTGGCACCAACTTGATATTTCTATACAATACCACATAATTAAAATATGAAATTGTACGTCTTGGTGACTTAAAGCTTCATGATATGCTTTAAAATCCATGAATACCACGCCTTCAAGAGAGAAATATTTTTTCTAACAAGCATGGCAATTTTCACGAGCTCAACAGACTTATACAAAATGATGACTGGAAAGTCGAACTTGAATATTTAAGCATTGAAGATGCGTGCACATTATTTTGTGGCAAAATAAGTGAATTTAAAGGCAACACAATTCCAAAAGGGCCAAACGATAAACCATGATATAATTCAGATATAAAAAAGATATCCGAATCCGCGAAAGATTACGGAAAAAAGCCAAACAATCTCAGCCTCCAAATGACTTTGAAATATATAAAGATCAACTCAACAAAGTTAACAATGTCAATAAAATCCTAAAAGCAAATTATAGTGTGAAAATTCTAGATAACGTTAATAAAATATCCAAACTAAAAGACCATTACTGGAAATGTATGAACCAATTATTGAAAAGGAATAAATTTTCAAATATCCTTCCATTACAGACAGAAGACGGAAGCTTTGCACACTCAAACTTTGATAAAGCACAAATGCTAAATAATTTGTTTGGGCTTGTTGCCCATAATACAACCGGAGATGACCTTCCAACTGTTTATTCTAGAACCGTCCATTCATTTTGTCTACCAATTATTCTGAACTAGTGGATATAGTCAAATGTCTTGATGCCAGAAAGGTCAGTGGTCCTGATAGGATTATTCACTTTTTCCTTAAACACATTATTAATTCAATGTGCTCCCTTGACTATTCTTTTCAACCTGTCCATCACTAAGGGAAAGTGTCCTGCCCAATGGAAGATAGCAAATGTAACCCGCATCTTCAAAAAGGGACGATCTACGCGTTCCGTTAAACTACAGACCCACCTCTTTTTTAAGCACTGTTAGTAAACTTCACGAAGGTATAATATTCATACAACTTCTTTCCGTCCATAAACCTTCTTAATACGGCTTGCAAACTGGATTCATAACACAACATTCAACAGGACCACAGATTTTCTTGCTACGTTTTCTTTGATATCCCTATAGCCCTTGATCGTGTATATCAGAGAGACCCGATACATAAACAAACAAACTACGGTATAGATGGCCCGAATCTTAAATAGTTATCAAGCTATATCAGTAACAGGAAACAGGCGATAACCATCAGAGGTGTTAGATCACACGAAACGACCCTAATGTCAGGTATTCCCCAGGGTTCCGTTTTGGGGACATTTCCTTTTCTTAGTCTATATAAATAACATCCAAGATACACTGACAAACATAGCACGATTATTTGCTGAGGATACAACTTTAGGCTACAATGGAAATAAGGTAAATGATATAGAATTATCCATAAACATGATTTAAATACCCTAAATATTTGGTTGCAAATGAGGTTAAAATTTCAAGATTCTTGCACATCCTGAAATAATTCTCAGATATTTTTCTTAGGATCATCTTCGACAATCTTAAGACTTATTCCTCTGCACCGTCTAAATACACTTCTTCATTTTGCACCTTTTGTTATCTAGAATAATTCCATGTACTTTTATGGAACTTTTGTCCAACCCTTTTACTTTATGGTAATATCTATATGGTAATATCTTTCTTTTTTTTTAAAAAAAAAGCAATGTAGTGAACAGAGAGCGAAGGCTCCGAAAACAACGATACCCACTTTATGTTCGGCTCCATTGACACGTTATGCAATCATTAGTATGTTTTTCCCAAAGAATATAAATTGGAAATTAGAATTTGATCACAGCTTTGGTAAGCTAAAGAATAATTCTTTTAAATTCTCCAATCAAATGATGTACCATATAAAATTAATTAAAATAATTACTTCATTAATAGTCTCGCCTATTATCTATTCTAAGATTTGTGACTGTCGTTTGCCCCTTTGGTCTAAAAACAATATTTTATTCAGGTTGTCTGAATCGGATTGGGGAACAGACTTAGCCTATGTGAAACCCATCTCCTTTAATAATTCATATATTATAATATCAATGCAAATGGGTGTGTATATACAATGTTGAAATGACAAACACATATATATTATATAAGTATAATAAAATGGGTGAAAATGTACAGTATATTATATAACAGTTTATAGTGATACATATGCAAGCATAATAAGCATTTTTTTTAAATAATAAACAACATTAGAGAAAAGCGCAAATTATACATATAGTAGATGGTAAAACATTATTTGATCGAGATTAAAATCTGTTTGACATATCTATAAACTTATCGACTTGATTAAAATAGTAGTGTTGACATCTAGACCGGTGGTTGTGGAGCAGAATGGAAGACAGTTTATATTTTTAAATTATGTTGTAGTTTGTCTATGGTTAGTGTTCGTGCATTTTAATGTAAGGCACATCGCTGGTAATGATCGAGATCCTGAAACATATGACCGCAGAGGCATGCGTAGCTGTAAGCAACATGTCGTAGAAATTTGTGACCTTGTTTACAATGAATTATTTAAGGCTTTCGCTTGACCGTCATAGTAAAGCAACTTTTATATCATATTTGGAGACAAGGTCGGAGAAAATGTTCAGAGTTTTTGAATGTCTTACAGGGGTACTGAGTTTATTCCACTCTCTTATACTGGATGGAATGACTGACTCAGCGAACATTTCAGTACGACATGGAATTTCTTTTACTTTATTTCGAAGGGAATATATGTTTTTTGGTTCCGAATTTGTGAGATTCTTAAGATAAGAAGGGGTTAGGTTATTGATGATTTTGTATAGTAGTTTTAAAGTATGTCGATGTCGTCTTTTATTGAGTGGAATTTAATAAACACAGTTTCGACTTTGAGAGAAGCATGGCTAGTACCCTTAACAGTTTGCCTTTTTGTCTCCTTGTCTGTATGTTCATGGTTGGCGGCTACTGTCCCGACTCTGAAATTTGGTGTTCAGGGGTAGTTTCGAGCGAGAAGTAAGATGGGCTACGTGGCGCTGTCCTACCGCTTCCCATGTCGGAGTTATACTACCTTCAACTCGTGCAGCGCGGTCAAATCTAAATATAAAGGTCACCTGAAGATTTCGTCATGGTCACGAGATGTTGACAGGGTTAGGACACGTGGTTGTTGCCGAGGATTATGAGTTATACGCTAGTTGGATTATGAGTTATCCGCTTATTGTGTAATAATATTTCCGTTCCCATTAAATTGAAATACCGCCTTAATGACTTAACGATGACGCATAACATATGAAACTAAGTGTTCTAAAATAGTTCCAATATTATTAACGCCCAGAGGCCGGTTGCTCAAAACTCAGTTATTTTAACCATCCGTTAAAACTCTAAAGGGGGGCTTATGTCGACCTTGCAACTGAAAGAAATTGGCGTTTCGGCAACTGGGAGCAACTGAAAGCAACTGAATGCAACTGAAAAGAGTCGACCTGTGAGCGCCTCTTACAACTAGTTGCAGTCAGTTGCAATCAGTTGCAGTTAGTTGCACATGTTCAACTCTCTGCAACTCGTTGCAACTAGTTGCAGTCGACATGAGCGTTTTTGCAACTGGAGTCAACTCGTTTCTATGGAAATAACATCATGTGTCATGTGACTTCATAAATAAGCAAATGGAAGCGAACGAAGACACCCACTTTTCAAATGCTGATGATGTCGACCATAATATACTAATAGAATTGTAATAAGACCGACCACGTCTTTGTTTTGCTTCTTTTAAGTTATTCGCCATTTTGTTGATCACGTGTTATGTGTGATCGCTATCAGTTCCGAGTCGACATAAGCGCTCCGAATTCAGTTGCTCTCAGTTGTCCTCAGCTGCTGATATGATCGACATAAGCACTCTTGCAACTGACTGCAACTAGTTGCTCCGGGTTGCAAAATCGACATAAGCCCCGCTTAACGGATCGTCATCTTGCTAAGGTGTCGTTTGTTTACGATCCTATCCATTAGCTAACGGACTGATAAACCATATGTTGGTCCCGAAATGACCTAGTTTGTGTCGAGTGGACGTTAAACCCCATTTCTCTCTATATTATTATCTCGCGCTTTGTATGCCGCTCACATCCCACAATCTGGTGATAATGGATAAGCACACACGACTGTGACACATTTCTCATAAAATGTGTTGTTTTACAATTTTTTATAATGTAGCTGAGCAGAGAAGGGTTTGCTCCCACCCACTCCCCCTTGATCCGCCTCTGATCATATGGACATAAAGGCCCACTTTCCAGAATATGCATATCTCATGGTATGATACGTATGGTTTAGGTTCAGTTATCCATAACATTGGTTTCGTTTCTTTTTGTGGGTTACCTCGGCTGGATTTAAAACTTCCGTGTGTGCATCATAGTGAAGGTATCAAATGGGTTATCGTTTACCCTATTGTAGGCCGGGGTATTTCGTTATTATTACCCCCTTCTAGGCGAACAGTAGGACGTTAAACCCCATTTCATTTCATTTCAATTCATTTCCCTTCTAGGCGGGATTAATACAGGGCGGATGAAAATATTGTGATAGTGCAAAGACTAGAACAGAAAGAGCTACATCGTAAACGTTCTTTTAATTTCGTCAATGTACAGGTAGGAAATAACTATCTTATAGATTTAAGATTAATTCCCCCACACAATTTTTAAACAAATATTTTGAGGGTGCTGACATACGAATAAACATCATTATGTTTGAAATAACCATCATTCCATTCCATACTGAATATACGTCATTTTTGCAACGGTTTCTGGTCGGACCATGTCTTCTTGCCGTTCCTGTTCGTCCATAAACTTAGCTGCAATATGAAAACACCCCGCTCTAACGCTATTTTGGAATCTGTATACCGTCTGTTTTTCACATTGGTTCTACTTTGTTCTCCAAAAGGAATCATTTCTCCCCACATCTGATGCATATTTATAATAATTCAACACTATTTTTGTGTAGAATTTTGCGATTCACCCACGAATCCGCTATCTCCGGTCTACGCAAATGCAAGGTTCATAATGGCGGACCAATCCAAACGTGTTTTTTATCGCAAATTTCTACAAGAAACTAGTGTTTCATTTAATCCCCATTCAAACCTATCAAACTTAAATTCGGTGACATAGAATTAGAAATAGTCCCTTCACAGAAACACCTGGAGGTCGAGTGTTCCAGCAGTCTATCGTTCGGATAGGGTGACAAACCGAGATTCCGTGTACACATTGGCGTGCACGTAAAAGATCCCTTGGTAGTTGGAATTCGATATAAGAGTAGGTCACAGTGCCGCTGCCCGGGCAAAAATTCCTTCAAAGCACAGTGCATGGCGTTCAACCGTCTTCATTAGCCCATGTTGGAGCATAACAGTAGGACGTTAATCCCCGTTTCATTTCGTTACACTATTAAGTGACCTCAGAGCTAGTGAACACACATTGATACTATATGTTTTTCAGCACCCAAACAACTTGGTATTCTACGAAAATTGAAATATACATTAAATAAAAATGATATCCATTTTATGTTCATTTCGAATGACACTTTATGTAATCATTATCATGTTTACAAACAGCACATATATTGTAACTAGAATTTGAACACAGCTTTAGGGGAAAAGTTGGATATTATCAAAGTGTACATTGTAAATTAAAAAGAATAATTCTCTTAAATTCTCCAATCAAATGATGTACCGTGTAATAATTATTAAAATAATTACTTCATTAAAATTCTCGTCTATTATATATTCTAATATTTGTGACTGTCGTTTGTTTGTCTGTCTGCTCATGGTTGGCGGCTACTTTCCCGAGGTTAAAATTTGGTGTTTAGGGGAAGCCCCGACCGGATAGTACCACTGGCTAGGTGGCGTTGGCCTACCCCTACCCGTTTCAGAGTCATGCAGCGCGGTCAAATCTAAATATCAAGGCCAGATTACCTCATATGGTCACGAGATGTTGCCGAGGATTTTGCGTTATCCTCTAGTGATGATAAAGCTTCATTGTGTAATATTTCCGTTCCCATTAATTTGAAATCATGTCTTAATGATGACGCATGGCATATGAAACTAAGTATTCTTGGTGGAAATATTCGAACGGTACAAATGGGTTGCAGTTTACCCCCTTATTGGACGATGTATTTGTTATTATTATCCTCTTCCAGGTGGTAATAATAATGCAAAGGGTGAAAGATTGAGCAAAGACAAGAAAAGAGAGAGCTAAATCGTAAAATTGTTTTTAATTTCGTCAATGTCCAGGTAGGAATTAATTACTTTGTCGATTTAAGATTAGTTCTCGGGCACTAAATATATGTATTTTAGGTGTTGATATACAAATAAACATTATGTACGAAATAAACACTTCAATACATATTAAATGTATTTCCTTTAGGAACGGTCTCTGATCGGGTCATGTTCTATCGCTGTACCTGTTCGTCATTAATAAGCTGCAATATAAAAACACTCCCATCGCTATTCTGAGGGTATTTGGGAATCCTTACCGTACTTGTATGCTACTCAAATATATAAATATATATACTTAATTTGACAGATTCAGCTCAAAATTTTAAACTTTATGGTCGCCAAAATTGCTTTAATAGCTACCTGGAAAAGCTTATATTTCCAATCACTCTGTGCCAATCGATACAAAACTGGTCAACACCAGAGCGTCAGACAGTTCTATGCGCCTATAGTATAATATTATACAGTTAAATGCGTTTCAAGCAGGATAAACCAGTTTAAAGGTATTATTGGTGACACCTGCCTTTAATTAACAACTAAGCACACCGCTGACCTGTTCAATGTCTGGCAACGAGCAAGATCACTTTTGAAGACATAGCTTACTATATTAATATTAATTTAATGAACATGTATCTTTTGACGTAGTTATCGAAGCCATAGCCTGTGGATCGTTCGGTTTTGGCCCCCACCCCAACCCACAGCCACGCTATCCAAACTATAATCAATATGTACGCCCCTGGTTAAATCCCATTTCATTTCATTTTCATATCCCCAGTCCTCTTATGTGAGCAGCTATTACTGTTAATGGTGTGATATTTCTTAGTGTAATTCAATTATATGTTTTCTCTTTCAGGATTCAAATTTTGAATACAGTTTGTTGAAGAGACACACGAGGAGCCTCATTGGAATTATGAGAAAACAGGCAATGGTGAACCTGGTTATTTTAATTAATCTATTCTTGGCATCAACCGATACGAAAATAACTGGTTCATCAAAAAGGTGCACATTTAGAAAATTTTACACATCTTGTGTTGGGGTAAATCTTACATACATTCCTAAAATACCTGTAACAAATATTCTACTTAGTTTTGAAAAAAACTATCTACCATATATTAATGTAACTACATTGTCCAACATTAGCAATGCAGCCATAAAGTACTTATTTTTTAAGTGGAATGGTATTGAAACGGTTGAAGAAGGTGCTTTCCAAAATATTAGAACACTGCATGAACTTGATTTATCTTGGAACAATATAACAGAGGAAACCCACCAGGTTGAGTAGGCGCCCCTATCTCCATGCCATATACTCTCACACCAGGGATCGAAATCACAGCCGCAAGCCAGAGGTGACCGGCCAGCTAGAGGTCGAAGCGCGGCACCTAACCCCCACTTGTTAGGTAATATACATGGTAGTACTTGTATTCTCTAATATATAAATATATAGACTTTATTTGGCAGATTCAGATCAAAATGTTAAACATAATGGTCGCCAAACTGCTTTGATGTCGATCTGGACAAGCTTACATTTTCAATCGAGATAAAACTAGTCAACCACAGCGCTTTCGATAATTCTATAATGTACGTTTTAAGGTGTTTCCTGCAGGATTAACCAGTTTCAATATCTTAAAGATATTTGTGGTGACACCTGTAAATTAGCCTACCTCTAAAGATGCTGTCCCTCTTTATTAGTTAATTGATAATATACTCATCCTTCATGAAAATCTGTTAATTATTGTTATTTTGTTCGAGATGCATTATGTGAGATTTAGATAAAAAGCGGTCCGTTCTTGCTATACTAAGTCAAAAATAGATAATGTAAAATGAATATATTGAAAATTTCATTCAAATTACTTTATTCTTATCAAAGCTATTAAAGTTTGAAGTTTTGACAAGATGTGACATAGATTATTTATTATTGTAACAACGGCACTTGTAATTCGAGACTTAGCCTCGCTTCGTCATATCTTCATGTAGTTTAGGCAATCGAAAGTATAAAAAAACGAAACGAAATTAAAATCTGTATTGACAATAATGATGTTTAATGAATATTTATGTTGTCAAGTAGATAATAAAACCTGAAGTACTCGAATGACATAGGCACCAAAACCTGAACTACGCGAATAACATCAGCAGACATTGCATTTTTTACTAATTATTAGCCAAGAAGCCATGATTAAAATATATGTCTGCCAATTATATCCTTCAATTTAGCCTGGAAATACGGCATCTGTCATCGACATTGCCATTTACAAATTCAATTTTTATTATGCACAATCTATCTGGTGTATGTCCTTTTATCTAGCATAGATCAGTCTTCATCTGAGGTTTTATATAGTACATGTCCAATACAATGTTCATAATTCTAAAAGCATTATTTCTAGGCCCACAATTATCTTACGATATTCAGGCAGTACTGTTAATGGTGTGTAATATGTGTAATTAATTGTATATGTAATTCTCTCTCTCTTCAGGGTTCAAGTTTTGACTACATATTGTTAAAGAGACATACGAGCCACATTGGAATTATGAGAAAACAGACTATGATGACCCTGGTCATTTTAATTAGTCTTCTGTTCTTGGCATCAACCGATACCAAAAGTACTGGTTCATCAAAAGGGTGCAAATTTAGAAAACGTGCCACTTCGTGTGTTGGGTTAAATCTTACATACATTCCTGAAATACCTGTAACAAATATTCAACTTCGTTTTGAAAGAAACTTTTTGCCATATATTAACGTAACTACATTTTCGAATATTAGCTATGCAGCCATAAAACTCTTATTTCTTAAGTTTAATGGTATTAAAACGATTGAAGAAAATGCTTTTCAAAATATTACAACACTGCATAGACTTGATTTGTCTTGGAACAATATAACACAATTTAACTATTCAGTTTTAAAACAAAATAAAAAATTACAAATACTTAACTTATTCGGCAACCAAATATCTTCTGTAACCTTAGATTTCAACCCAAATCTTAAAAAACTGTCTCTTAGTCAAAACAATTTAAGAGATTTACCAAACTTCTGTGCTCCTCGAGTCTTTTACCCTAATTTAACTTATTTGCAATTCCAAAAAAATAAAATCAATAATTTTATTCCCGATTATATTAATTGTTTGAAAAAGTTGGTTAAATTAGATTTGTCAAACAATGGTATAGGTATCGTTAAAACAGACGACTTCCATTATCTCACGTCTCTAAGAATACTGTCGTTGCTTGAACAAAGAAACATACGACCACCTTTCATAATACAAGAACGGGCTTTCAACAACAGCCAATTGAAAGAATTATATCTTACCGTGAATATATTGTCATCTACACATTTATCACCACAAGCATTTGATGGTTGTATCAATCTACAAATGTTAGAATTAAGGGAAAATCATCTCGGCGGTAATATTGATATATTAAGTAAAGCACTTTCTCCATTAACGTCTTTGGAGACATTAGGCTTGGGAATTAATGGTCTGGGTTCTTTACCAAAGGCTATCGGAGAGAAACTTCATAAATTAAAATACTTGAATATTGCTGAAAATGAAATTAAATCCTGGCCAGCGAATTTTTTTAAGAACAACACACAATTATCAGAATTAAATTTAAAACACAATTTTATTGAAACAGTTACACACGGAATGTTTCCTCTACAATTAAGAAATTCGCTTAAAAATATTAGTCTTGACAATAACTCGTTTATTTGTAACTGTGACATATATTGGTTTATTCAATGGATGCGCCGTGAGCATCAGAAGTTTGTTGATTATCCAAAAGGTTACAGATGTCTTAATATAACTGAGAAGGTTTGTCTGAATAATTCAGAGGTCTACAATACTGTAACAATTGTCGTATGTGCTTTACTTGGAGTAATTGTATCCGCATCAATTGTGTATAAATATAGATGGGACATTAAATATTATTTTTACATGTGGAGATACAGACAAAAACAGTTAATGCATATTGCAGAAAAACAATTTGTTTACGATGTTTTTGTGTCGTACTGTGTAGAAAACAGCAATTGGGTATTAGACAACCTTGTTCATCACCTAGAAGAGGATGCCCACGTCAAACTATGTATCCATGAAAGAGATTTTCTTGGTGGAAAACTAATCATTGATAATATAATTCATCACATGGAAAACAGTCGGAAAGTCTTAATCATTTTGTCAAATGAATTTGCTAGAAGTGAATGGTGCCAGTTTGAAATGAGTTTAGCTCAGAAACTGGTTTTAGATATGAGTATTGAGTCAATAGTTGTAGTATTACTAGAAGAGATAGAGGCCGTTAATATGAGTAAATCATTACACGCTCTGTTAAAAACTACAACTTATATTTCTTGGAATGGTGACGTAGATGGTCTTTTTTGGGAAAGACTGAAAGAGTCTATCCTTACCTAACTTTTTGACCGGAGTCCTCTGTGCTGCAGCACTTAAATTACACGTCTTCACCCGACAATTTGTGTGACCATAGTTTTATACTTTAAATAACATTAACATATATGTGTCATCTAAAAATCTGTAAATATTTGAAATAGACATAGACTGTATTGTTTCAATTTAATGATTTGCAGGCGATCAAGAAGAAGACATTCCTTTTGTAACTTCATAATCACCAGCGATGTGTACATATTTACTTATATTTACTTAGCTGTAATACATTGATGTATGTTTGTGCTTTTTGTTTAAAACTTTTTGATGTTAGTACTTCTTGTTTAAAACCTTCTCAGCCTCGTGGGCTTCATCCGGTCACTTCGGTTTCCACCCACTGCTAAAGCAAAGACCCATGCGCGCAAGCGAATTATTGAAATAAAATTAAACCATATGTTAGTCCGAAAGTTTATTATTATTCATAGTTCATTTGTTTTTATCATTTTGTTTTTATTGTGTTAATTTGTGGTTTCTATTTAATAATATATGTATCATTTTATTAATGACCTGTCTTTGGGTACTGTGTTATGTTTTATGTAAATAGAATTTAGTCTCTCTCTATCTCTTTAAAACCTTTTGATGTTTGTACTTTTTGTTTAAAACGTTTTGATGTTTGTGCTTTTTGTGAAACTATTTGATGTTTGGCGTGTGTGTTTATATTCTGGGGGTTGGGATGGCCTAGTGGTCTAGAGTGCCGCGCTTCGACCTCTAGCTGGCCGGTCACCTCTGGCTTGCGGCTGTGGTTTCTATCACTGGTGTGAGTGTATGTGGCATGGAGATAGGGGCGCCTTCTCAACCTCGTGGGTTTCCTCCGGGCACTCCGGTTTCCTCCCACTGCTAAAGACCCCTACGCGGAAGCGAAATATTGAAATAAAAATTGAAACCATATGTTAGTCCCAAAATGACCTAGTTTGTGTCGAGTGGACGTTAAACCCCATTTCTCTCTCTCTCTCTCTGTTTATATTCGGGCCGGTTGAGGAGGTCCTAATTTCCGGTACGCCGTGTAGGAAACCACAAGGGTTACTAATCCTAACCGAGGAATTTCTAATTGATGAACAGCCACATAATCCCTGTGTATATGGAGGCATATATCCGGTTAAATTACCAAGCAATATCCGGTGTGGCAGTTTAAATTGACTCCTGGTGTGTCTTTGCGCATGTCCGAAACTTATGTTGATGTTAATATTATGTTGTTAGCGTTAACAACGAAGCTATATCTACTTCCGGTGATCAATTGAGGAAAAGTATTACATATTTGGTTAGAGTTTTGTCAGTAATAAACATACGTATTATCATGATTAGCTGTTGTTTTAATGATCAGTTGTTAGACAATTAACATATCTCAGTTGTTTGGCTTGAAATCGATACTTCTATCATTCGTGATTTTTGATGTTTTAACTATGCTTTAATCATTAACTATTTTGCAGATTGAATATTGGCCTTTATATGATTGGCATTTCTCTGTATCATTGTTATTTTAATTTTGTACTTCTTATTAAAATTTTTACAGCTTCACAATATAGCGTATCTGTTTTATTACTCATATTACGGGTTTCAGGTCACGTGACTAGCGTAAAATCTGAGAGCCAGTGGCTTAAATCTGAGAGCCAGCGACTGATTGAAGGTCGTATTATGCAATTTTAGTTCAACGAAAATCGTATGACGCGACCGCTGATTGATGTCATAAGTAATTCGGAAATAAAATGATGACGGATTTCACAGTGACGAGTGACAGAGTATTGATTTTATGTTACAATATTATTTAGGGAGATGTGTTTTACATAGGCTTAGCCTTTTAGGCAATGCTATTCAGAGACACCCTGAATAACCTATTGCTCCGAAAAAAAAATCTGTTTTATAATTCGCCCAGACGTTTTGTTGCTGACTGCCTGCGATATGTTCACCGACACGAAGGCGTTGAATCAAGTTCAACTCCCTTGCTTCGCTCGAAAAATTATCTGGGATGCTGAAAGTTCACCGCAAAGATAAGCTTTGAAGCCGACGTTTTTCAAAGAACAAAATGAGTGGAAGCCAGGGCTCATTTCCTGGTATAGGTATTTGGCATGCAGACCTGTTGTATAAATTACTTTAAGTCACAGAATGACTTTCAGTAAGTTGGTACCATTAACTCTTTTGGGTGCACGTTGTGAGAATCACATAGCGGGTATCAGGCGTCCATATGGACCCCAGTTATAATTCAAAGTTGTTACGTACAGATATATTTGAATTAAAAGGCAGCAGTTTGGTTTTTATTTCCATTCATATTTGACATTTGAACAAACTAAAATCTTATCCATATACATTTCAGTGACATATGGAAAACGATTTATAATTGTCACAAAATGGCTACTATGTGATAAAGAGGTTAAATGGCAATTTACGCTTGATATTTTGGTATTTGCAACATGCTGATGCTAAGAGCCTACGCAGTTTGGTATAAAGCAGCAAACTCATTAGCAAAATCCCAACTTCGAGTTATCAGTTAGGGGACCGATTGGACCCAATGTTCTCTTCAAGCGTTGGGCCTGATTGGCATGTAATATATTTTTTTTTTATAAACAATATTTTATTCTCAGAAAAGGATTGAGGAACAGGCTAGGCCTATATTACCTCTCTCCTATATAACAGAAAATATATACAAAAAGACTATATAACCAAATCATGATAAAATCTAACTGAATAGTATAACAATAAAATAAACAAAAAATGGCTATGTACATATATTAGAATTTCAGGTTTGCCAAATACATATTTTGAACTATTGGATAAATATTCTAATTGAAATTTTTAATTGAATCTTCCGGAGATGTCTAGAAATCTATGAACATATTGGAAGATCATATTTGAAATAGTAATATCATTAGTTCCATTTAATAATGTCTACATTGAAATTAGGTTTTGGAGTAAGATAAACTAGAAAGTTTACGTGCATCGGAATGTAAAGGACAGGTTAAAAGGTAATGATCGGCATCTTCGAAATCATGACCGCAAGCGCATACAGGGCTGTCTGAAATGTGCCTTAAGAACTTATGACCATTTAAGTCACTACAGGAAAGGCGAAGTCGACAATGTAAAATCTGATTTTTCCTTATTCCTGAATTAAAATATAATGTAATATATCTCAGCATGTGGGAAGCAGATGAATACCGATCACTTCGCTACGTCGATAACAAAAGTTGCAAAAACAATATGAATTGTGTTATTATTGAAAAATGGCTACCTTCAATTAATGACGTCCCATACCATGAAACCAACTTAGAACAAATGTGAACATTGGTTTTTGTCAATAAAACATCAAACCCTATAAAATAAAAAATGTTCCACGAAAAGTCGATAGATTTTCATAAAGTGGCCGACTATAAATTTTAATATGTGTGACTTTATGGAAATTTTATCAAATCCTTTTACTTTATGGTAATAAAATGTGTTTCAGTCATTGCATAAAGAGGCGGAAATGATGTCGTTAAAGGACAATATTGGTGGCAGTCGTTATCACATAATGTGATAGATCTGGCCAAACACATTCCAAATATAATTGTGACGCAGAGATCATTGCTCCGATAGATGCGTAATAAAGGTTTCATGAATCGGAAGTGACGAACGCAAAAGGAAAACGCGAGTTATCCTTCTATATAACTAACTGAAGTGACGAGTGAAAACAGATACACAACAACTTTTGGTCTTCACAAAAAAAATTCGGTTTTCGAAGGAATTATTAGTGAGCAGTATCTGTTATCACTCGTCACTTCAGTCAGTTATGTAGAGGGATAACTCGTGTTTTCCTTTCGCGTTCGTCACTTATTACTCATCTATCGCAGCAATGATCTCTGTGTTAAACTTATATTTGGAAGGGTTTAACCAGTTCTATCACGTATGTGATAATGACCGACACCAATATTGTCCTTTAAATCCCCCTATTGGTGCAAAAAGTGGGACATTAAAATCCATTTTATTTCTTTTTGAGTTGGGCGGGGGGGGGGGTCTTTTATTTGTTTTTTTTAAAAAAAGAAACTAATGTAGTGAAAAGAAAATTAAGGATCCGAAAACAACGACATCCATTTAAAGTTCAGTACCAACGACAATTTATGTTCGCATTTGTATATTTTTCCAACAGAATATAAATTGGAAAGTAGAATTTAACCCTGGCAAAAGGTTTGGTGTTATCATGGTGTACATTGTAAGTTACAGAATAATTCTCTAAATTTCTCCAAACAAATGATGTACCATATAAAATTAATTAAAATAATTACTTCTCGCCTTCTTATCTATTCCATTTATGAACGCCTTTGGTTTGTCTGTTCTGGCGGTTCATGGTTGGTGGCTACTGTCCCGAGACAGAAATTTGGTGTTTAGGGGTAGCTCCCACCCAAGAAGTAACATAGGCTAGGTGGCGTTGGCCTACCGCTTCCCGTCTCGGAGTTATACCACTTCAAAACCGTGCAGCGCGATCGAACCTAAACATTAAGGTCGCCTGCAGAGTTGTAAACAGGGCTAAGTCACGTGGTTGTGGATGAGGATTGTGAGTTATCCGATAGTTGATAATAAAGCTTCCTTGTGTAATATTTCCGCGTTCCCAAAATATATCGTCTTAATGATGACGCATGACATATGAAACTAAGTGTACATGATGGAGATATTAAATCTGTAAAAGTGGGCTGTCATTTATCCCTTATAGACCGACTTATTTCGTTATTTTTATCGGTTTCTAGGCGTTTATAATATCGAAACAGATGAAAATATTGTGACAGTGTTTAGAGAAGAAAAGAGAGCTACATCGCAAAACTTCTTTTAATTTCGTCAATGTACAGGTAGGAAATAACTATCTTATCGATTTAAGATTAATGCCCTCACATTATTTTTATATATTTTGGGGGTGCACAGATTAATAAACATCATTATTTGTCAAATAAACATCATTCTAATTCATACTGAATAAACTTCCTTTAGTCACTAATCGGACCAAGTCTTCTCCGTGTTTCCGTTTGTCCCTAATATCTGCAATATGAAAACACCACTATCTCTATTCCAAGGCTATTGAAGAATCTTTAACTTCTATTTTTCACCGTGATTCTTTCTGTATGTCACGTGATATCCACTGATACACGGTCGTACTTGTAAGCAACTCTAATATATAAATTGATATATACATATTAACATTATTTAATAGTCCCTCGCTTTCTTCGAAAGGTGGGAGTCAATGAACTCTGATACATGAATTAAAAGCCATAGTAGTTAACGGGGTGTGTTTTTAAATTGCGTTTGAAACATTCAATTCTATCAGACAGTTTAATATTTAGAGGTAAGGTATTACACAGAAAATGGGAACTGTAGGAAAAAGAGCGTTTACTATCAGATGTGGAAGGATAAAAGGATGTAAGCAAGTTGCTATTTTGAGATCGGAGTGTACGGGATGGGGTATATACACTGTATATTATTGGGAAATAATAATCTGGCGAATTATCTGAATGTAATGTAGAATAAGTAAATATTTTGAAAGCGATACCGTGTAGTACCGGAAGCCAGAGTAGATCATGTAAAACAGGGATAATGTGATCGGTAGGGTTAGTTCTGGTAATGATTCGTGCTGCTTTATTCTGAATTTTCTGGAGGAGAGACGACTTATTTGCAGGAAGATTACATAGCAGGGAATTACAAATGGTGTGATGTTTGTTATATTAGTGTAATTCAACTATACGTTTTCTCTTTTCAGAGTTCAAATTTTAACTATACTTTGTTGAAGAGACACATGAGCCATATTGGAATTATAACAAATCAGACTATGGTGACCCTTGTTATTTTAATTATTCTTCTCTTCCTACCATTAACCGATGCTAAGAGTACTGATTCCTCAAAAGGATGCAGATTTAGAAAGCATGTCACCTTCTGTGTTGGGCTAAATCTTACATACATTCCTGAAATACCTGTAACAAATATTCAACTTAGTTTTAACAAAAACTATCTACCATATATTAATGTAACTACATTGTCGAACATTAGCAGTGCAGCCATAAAATTCTTATCTTTACAGTCTAATGTTATTGAAATGATTGAAGAAAATGCTTTCCAAAATATAAGAACATTGCATAGACTTGATCTTTCTTGGAATAATATAACAAAATTTAACTACTCCATTTTAAAACAAAACAAAAAATTACAACGACTTCAGTTACACGGCAACCAAATATCTTCTGTCACCTTTGATTTCAATCCATATCTTGAAAAACTATCTCTTGGTTTCAACAATTTGAGAGATTTACCAAACTTCTGTCCTCCTCGAGTCTTTTATCCTAATTTAACTTCTTTGAAACTCCAAAACAATCAAATCGCTAATTTTATTTCCGACTATATAGATTGTATGAAGAAGTTGGATTATTTAGATTTGTCAAACAACGCTCTTCCAATGTTTAAAACGGACAACTTCCATTACTTGCCGTCTCTAAGATTTCTGTCGTTGCTTTCACAAAGAAACCCAAAATCACCATTCGTACTACAAAAAAGAGCTTTCAACAATAGCCATTTAAAAACTTTATATCTTTCCGTAAATATATTAGCATCTACACACCTATCACCAGAAGCATTTGATGGTTGTGTCAATCTACAATTTTTAGAATTAATGGGAAATTTCCTCTACGACGATATTGAAATATTAAATAAAGCCATTTCCTCATTAACGTCTTTGGAGACATTAGGCTTGGCAGACAATAGACTGGTTTCTTTACCAAGGGTTATTGGAGAGAAACTTCATGCATTAAAATTCTTGGATATCACATCTAATAGAATTAAATCCTGGCCAGCGAATTTCTTTAAGAACAACACACAGTTATCTGTCATCCATGCAAGGCAAAATAGTATTGAAACAGTTACACGCGGAATGTTTCCTGTACAACTAAGAAATTCTCTTAAAAATGTTAATCTTGGTCATAACCCGTTTACTTGTAACTGTGACATATATTGGTTCATTCAATGGATTCGTAGCGAGCATCAGAAGTTTGTTGATTATCCAAAAGGTTACAGATGTATTAATATAACTGAGAAGGTTTGTCTGAATAATTCAGAGGTCTACAATGTTGTAACAATTGTCGTATGTATTTTACTTGGAGTAATTGTATCGGCATCAATTGTGTATAAATATAGATGGCATATTAAATACCATATTTATATTTGGAGATACAGACAAAAACAGTTAATGCATATTGCAGAAAAACAATTTGTTTACGATGTTTTTGTGTCGTACTGTGTTGAAAACAGCAACTGGGTATTAGACAACCTTGTTCATCACCTAGAAGAGGATGCCCACGTTAAACTATGTATCCATGAAAGAGATTTTCTTGGTGGAAAACTAATCATTGATAATATAATTCATCACATGGAAAACAGTCGGAAAGTATTAATCATTTTGTCAAATGAATTTGCTAGAAGTGAATGGTGCCAGTTTGAAATGAGTTTAGCTCAGAAACTGGTTTTAGATATGAGTATCGAGTCAATAGTTGTAGTATTACTAGAAGAGATAGAGGCCGTTAATATGAGTAAATCATTACACGCTCTGATAAAAACTACAACTTATATTACTTGGAACGGTGGCGTAGATGGTCTTTTTTGGGAAAGACTAAAAGAATCTATCCTTACTTAACTTTGTGATTTGAGGCCACTGTGCTGCAGCACTTAAAATCCACGTCTTCACTCGACGTTTTGAGTTACCATAGTTTTATGCTTTAAATGACATTAACGTGTGTGTTGTCTAAAAATTTGTCATTAACGTATGTGTCGTCTAAAAATTTGTAAATATTTGAAATAGACATAAAACCCAATAAAGTGTATGCTTTTAATGATAGTTATTTCCCTATAACTCCACCTTTAAAATTAGCCTTAACTGCATTGCAGTAGTTTGGTTGAATGTGGTGTAACAGTGTTCGTCTTTGTCACACACTGTAATTGTTTTAATGTAATGATTTGCAGGCGATTAAAGAGTAGATATTCGTTTTGTAACTTTATAATCGCCAGGGATGTGTACATATTTACTTATATTTACCTAGCCGAAATATATTGATGTATGTTTGTGCTTTTTGTTTAAAACTTTTTTCAATGTTTGTACTTTTTGTTTAAGAAGTAGACATTCCTTTTGTAACTTTATAATCACCAGCGATGTGTACATATTTACTTATATTTACTTAGCTGTAATACATTGATGTATGTTTGTGCTTTTTGTTTAAAACTTTTTTCGATGTTTGTACTTTTTGTTTAAAACGTTATAATGTTTGTGTTTTTGTGAAACTATTTGATGTTTGGTGTGTGTGTTTATATTTAGGTGGGATGGGGAGGTCCTAATTTCCGGTACGCCGTGTAGGAAACCACAAGGGTTACTAATCCTAACCGAGAATTTCTAATTGATGAATACCTACATAACCCCTGCGTATATGGAGGCATATATCCGGTCAAATCACCAAGCAATTAGGTGTGACAGTTTGAATTGACTCCCGGTGTGTGTTTGCTATGGGCACTGCTGTTACCTTTAATATGTTGTTAGCGTTAACATCGAAGCTATATCTACTTACGTTGATAAATTGGGTAAAAGTATTACACGTTTTGTCAGTTGTTTGGCTTGAAATTGTTACTTCTATCGTTCGTGATTTTTGATGTTTTAAATGTACTTTTATAATTAAATTTTTTGCAGATTGAATATTGGTCTTTATATGATTGAGATTTCTCTGTATCATTTTTTTTTATTTTGTACTTCTTATTAAAATTGTTAAAACTACACAATGATAACGTATCTATATATTACTCACATTAGGGGTTTCGGGTCACGTGCCTAGCCTGAAAGCAAGCGGCTAAAATGTAGCCCACTTCAATCTACGATTCTAATCTAATATGCCGGATTAGACAGCATGTCGGAATACCGGTAGTAACGAAGTCGGCCGAGGTTTGTTGAATGTGTAATTGGCGTGTGAAACTCAAAATCAAATACCAAGCCCTCTCTCTTACAAGCGATTATTAAATTATAGAGGTAATCAAAGACCGGTACGTGTTTTATGCTGAAAGTTCACTGCAGAGGTAGGCTTTGGAGCCGACATTTTTCAAAGAAGAAGATGAATGGAAGCCGGGGCCCATTTCCTGGTATAAAAATGGCTAGTAGTGTAAAGTATGAGCTTGACAGTGTGAGATTCCAGTTTCTGGTATCTGGCATGCAGACCTGTTGTATAAATTATAGAATGACTGGCAGTAGTTTGGTACCATTAACCCTTTTGGGTGCACGTTGTGAGAATCACATAGCGGGTATCAGGCGTCCATATAGACCCCAGTTATAATTCAAAGTTGTTACGTACAGATATATTTGAATTAAAAGGCAGCGGTTTGGTTTTTATTTGCATTCATATTTGACATCTGAACAACAAACTAAAATCTCATCCATATATATAGAAAAAGATGTATAATTGTCACAAAATTGCTATTATGTGATAAAGAGGTTAAATGGCAATTCACGCTTGATACAAAACCATTGACTTTTTGAATTTTACCATATAATTTTTGGTATTTGCAACATGTTGATGCTAAGAGCCTACGCAGTTTGGTATAAAGCAGCAAACGCATTAGCAAAATCCCGACTGTGAGTTATCAGTTAGGGCCCGATTGGACCCAATGTTCTCTTCAAGCGTTGGGCCTGATTGGCATGTAATTTATCGCTACATGTGGGAAGCAGATGAATACCGATCACTTCGCTACGTGTAAAACGTGTATAGGAGACAAAGTCAGTAAATTTCAGAGAACAGCGCCCAGCAGTTATTACAGAACACTATAAAACATATGCATGGGGTCCACGGAGACCCCACGTGCACCGACAAGGGTAAGAATATTGTTTTTGTACCCTACGTCACTAGACAGGTGTTAAAAGTGTAATTTCTTATTTAATACATTGTTAAAAAAGAATAACGGTTGTTTGGTTATGAATTTATTTATTTGACATGTTATGTGTGTCAAGGCGTTAATGATAGACTATAGAGGTGTTGTAAAAGTTTACCAGAGCAGCGTCTTACGAACTTGGATGTAGCCGTAATAATAAAATGTCTCCTTAGTATACGTTCAGAACATAATCGATCTATCACAATTACTATATTACTACGGATGTCGGTTTATTCGGAATCCCAACGATGACGCAGGTTGTAAATATCAAAAATGGAATCTGTGTCCCTAAAACATATATTTTGACACCACACACTACTACGTAATCAATATCACCACATCGCCCCGTTATCCCGCCGCAAAATGACCGTCACCTCGGAAATATGCTAAGTATGTTAACATGTGATCGTTTTACAATTTTGTAAATGCCAGAAATGGAATATGCGATCCCGAAAACATATATATCGACACCAAACACTACTATATAATTAAAATTTTCACATCGTCCCATTTTCCCCAACAAAAATAGCCACCATCTTGAAAATATCTTCATGCAGTTATGGAAAAATCTGGAATAAAGTTATGACCCCTGTAAATAGTAATGAAGTGCCAAATCACAGTTGATACGTCGATAACAAAAGTTGAAAACAAAATATGAATTGTATTATTAGCAAAAAATGGCTATCTTCAATTAATGGCATTCCATACCATGAAGACCAACTCAGAAAAAATGTGAACATAGGTTTTTGTCATTAAAACATCAAGCCCTATGAAATAAAGCTTGTTACCCGAAAAGTCGACGGATTAACATTATAGTCCGGCGGCAGGTCGATAACCCTAGAAATATAGTCCACCTAATGTTTTTTGATGGATTATATATCTTCAGTATGTGTAGATTGAGAATCCGGATGATGCCACCCTAGCACCCCTAGGGAAATTTAAATGAGGCATTTTCTGGTTATTTAGTGAGGTAAATAGTCTGACAGACCTCGGTTTGAAGATGAGTTTTATATTAATTCGACCCACTGAATCCAATGGGCATGGGTATTCCTAAAATTGACGGCTAATTGCGCTAGGGGGCCAAATTCAAAATTGTTGATGCTTATTTTGGCTGGAAACTTACAAAGTTTCCTAACACGGTGTGTAATATATTGAAATATAGGTTTTCGGTGTATTATATATCTTCAATATATGTAGTTTCGGAATCCGGATGATGCCACCTTGGCATCCTCAGGGTAATTAAAATATTCAAGATGGCCGTAATGAGGCATTTTCTGGTTATTTACTTTAACTTAATGTGGTACAATTTGGGACATATTATCTCGACCTCGGTATTAAGGTGGTTTCTGTAAGAATTTGATCTGCTGAATCATAAAGAGTTTGAGTATTCCTCCTAAAAGTGACGACTCATTCCGCTAGGGGGGCAAATTCACAATGGCAGCTCTCTTTTTGCGATAAAGTCATAATGTTCCCTAATACGGTGTGTAATATAGATTGAAATATAGATTTCCTGTGTCAATTTCAACAGATACAAACATAACTACATGTTCAATCAAAAGGTGTTCCATTCCGCTGATATTCTTCCCCTAATATTCTTATAAGGACACGCAATATACACGGTCAAACACAATCAACTATCAGACCATCTTGAGTTGAAAGCAAATGATTTTAAGAGTCATTCCACGAGAAAACCACGCGGAAGGTGGGGGTCGGCAGATCGAGCCAGAAGAACCGATATCAAAATCTAATCGTTATTGAGATATAGCCTCAAACTGATTTTTAGACATTTTTACCCTTTTTCATGGCATTTTTGGTCGATTTTCAGCCACCTATTCTGGCGAGTCTAGGGTTTGGATGAAAATAGTGGTGGTTGGTAATGTTAGTGGGGGTCTTCCTGTGTCCCCATGTACAGACCTTAAGGTCACATCTATTCTCCGGGAGTAATGGTCATCAAAATTGTAACATATGGCGAATAAAATAGAAAATATACACCTTCGAAGATTAGCCCTAATTTGTATGATGCGGGAGTAGGTCAAAATATCGAAATGGTTTTATGCTCGACCACCTCTATCGATATAAGAAATAAAATCTCTGTCACCTTGTTTCATTCAATGCGAAATCATGAGTCAAAGTTGGTGAATTTTCCATATCATAAATCTCTGATTCTCTATGAAATGACCAACTACTTTCATACAGGGTAAGCCAGCTTTCTCCAATCCTTCGCCAAATCATTCGCCCATGCTCGCTGGTAGCAGCAGTAAACCGACTCTTGCAAAACTGGTCTCTTTGATGAAGCTTGGTATCCAATCCAAGATGACCGCGCCCGGGACAGCAGAAAATTGAGGGTTTTCTTCATTTTTGACCATTGAATGTGGCACACATCCCACATATGAGAATTAAATGACTTCATACAATTGAAAGAGTGTACTACAAACATTAAGGTCCACTCTTTAGCACATTAAATAGCAATAAGATATGTGAGAACCGAATGGGAACTGATTTCTTGACGAAGTGGAAAAATAGCAATAAGATATGTGAGAACCGAATGGGAACTGATTTCTTGACGAAGTGGAAATTTTGATCTTATTGTGCTGCCAGTCGCTTCTACCTGGATCTCAAATGCAAAAGGACGTAAACATTCCCCGCATGGTACCACACCTAAGGGGAAATCATACAAAGACTGTGCTGTGTACTAAGAGTGTACTAATATAAGAACATCACATTAAGGTCCACCCTTTAGCAGATTACATAGTGATGGGAGCCGATTGCTTGACGAAGTGTATTTTTCTTATCTTGATTCGTCGATTCTAGATGGAAAGGTGATATGCGCTGCCCATCGCTACCGCCCCGGTCTCAAACGGAATATTCCATGAGGATGTAAACATCCAGTGCATGATACCACACCTAAGGGGAATCCATACAAAGACCTTGTCATCAGTAACTTCAAACCTCATAAAATAATTTTCTAAACTTATTCCATATAAAATAATTTACTAAATTTATTTTCCAAGTATTTGCATGGATCAAAATTTGAAACATTTTCTTAAGAAATCAAGTGTCCAACTGATCAACTAGCCTGGTCCCCGTCAGAGGTGGCCACTGATAGAAATATCGTCGATGGGGAGTCATAAGGTCGTATCTGGATTTTGCGAAATTGTCCAGGAGAGCCTAAACAAACACAGCACAAACAAGCATAAGAATCAAAATGTCTTATAAAATCGTCACGTCAAAATGTTGTATTTCTGAAGCTTTTCTTAAATATTTATTTACAAAATGTATGTGTAGCCATTTAAACAGTATGTAACTATCTGCACATATCAAGCTCAACATCTAGTACAGAAATAATGAGTAAAAGCTCGTTATTTGCAATTTGATACAGCAAAGACGTATCTCCGGAAAATATTCACCGTTACCTGCATCAATTTCATAGATTTCACAAAGTAAAGCTTCAACAATAATTTCAATAATACGCATTTAATCATGAAACACTATATTTCGTTTGATTGTAATATTTAGGTAAGACACAAAGTTAATTTTTTCAAGAAAATACAAGATTTTCCCTCTTAATATTTTTTTTTTGGAACACCCCATATACGACATGTTGAAACAGTATCTATAAACCCTCTTTTTATTGGCTTAGAAATACGACAACCAGATGAAAAGATGTGCAAGAACATTCTCATTCTGACGAAGCAAAAACGTAAACTTTGCAAAATATGCTAGATACAACCTTTTGACTCCCTTTCATGTACACATTTAGTTTTAGAAGGTCTGGCAAGATCCATTTTGGGCTCTGAAAATGATCATATGATGAAGTTGAATTTTGGACCCCATGCCATATAATTTACTTGAAGAACTAGCCTGTTTTTTTCACGGTCCATTTCCTCGTTATGGGCTGCATAACATTTCCGGCATGTACCTGGAATAGAAGAAAAAAATTAAAAACTAACAATAATTTTTTAATGCTTCCAGGTTAAAAAAAACAACACCTTCAGTAAAGGTATTACAGCTATATCAGACTCAAGGCAGCACGTTTGGGGACTTCTGAAGCCCATGACTTTACCCAGTCAGCTCGAAGTTCACCGCACAACACTTTTCGGCTTATTGTGTGTATACCGCACAACTCTTTTCTTATAAATTAGTTGTGGTCAAGCACACATAGATGGTTTTTATTGATATTTCAAAGACACAATTTATTCCTTCCTTTTTTTCAACAGTATTTTATTTCACTTAACCGATCCAGTAGGAATTAGCTGATTCTAATTGACACAGCACGGTTTTTCTATGTATTTCCCTTAGGTGTGGTACCATGCAGGGGATGTTTACGTCCTTTAGGAATATTGCGTTTGAAATCCAGGCGATAGCAATAGGCAGCACATTAAGATCAAAATTCCCACTTCGTCAAGAAATCAGTTCCCATTCGGTTCTCACATCACTTATTGCTATGTAATGTGCTAAAGAGTGGACCTTAATGTTTTTAGTACACTCTTTCAATTGTATGAAGTCATGTTAGTTCTCATGTGTGGGATATGTGCCACATTCAATGGCCAAAAATAAAGAAAAAACTCAATTTTCTGCGGTCCCGGGCGCGTCCATCTTGGATTGGATACCAAGCTTCATCAAAGAGACCAGTTTTGCTCGAGCCGGTTTACTGCTGCTACCAGAAAACATGGGCGAATGATTTGACAAAGAACTGGAGAAAGCTGACTTACCCTGTATGAAGTTGTTGGCCATTTCATAGAGAATTAGAGATTTACGATATGGCAAATTCACCAACTTTGACTTATGATTTCACATTGAATGAAAAGAGGTGACATATTTTATTTCTTATATCGATAGAGGGGGTCAAGCTGTGCATAAAACCATTTCGAAATTTTGACCTACCCCCGCATCATAGAAAATAGTGCTAATCTCCGAAGATGTATATTTTCTACTTTATTCGTCATATGTTACACTTTTGCTGACCATTACTCCCATAGAATAGATGTGACCTTAAGGTCTGTACATGGGGCACAGGAAGACCCCTACTAACATCACCAACCACCACTATTTTCATCCAAACCCTAGACTCACCAGAGTAAGTGGCTGAAAACTGACCAAAAATGACCTGAAAAGGGGCAAAATTGGCCAAAAATCAGCCCAAGGCTGTATCTGGGTGTGAAGTAGTCTTGAGGAGTCCATAAAATCCCCCCAAGATGAATTTGATCTGCCGACCCCCCACCTTCCCAATTCTGCATGGTTTTCTCATGGAATGACACTTAATTACTACTTCGGGCTCACATATTTGACTAGCGCCGGGGATTTGTCTAACTCACCCTCACTTGAATCACTGGAATACTCGCAATCGGTAGAATATTCTGATTCTTCCCATTTCATCCCATTTATCATTGATGCGCGCCGGTAAAGCTGGGGTTTGTATCACTCAGAGAAACATTTTTCATCACTTATTACACTCTGTTTTCCAGTAGACAAGGTCACACGGACGGGTGTCATGTGGATCATAATTTATGCTTGACAATTCGCTCTCCGTAGCTTCTGTTCATGTGGCTCTGTAATTTGTGCTCATAGTCTTGTGATACATAAGTTTTTTCGTTAACGGTTTTATTAATTACCATGGTCTTCTTAATTAGTTATTTTGTTGAACTTGGAAACCATATCTGCGTTTCGTCCGGTCATGGCATATTTCGCCATTCAGATAGGAATTTGGCGAACCCGAAAAGCTATAGTTTAATACATTATTAGTATTGTTATGCCTTGTCAAATATGGCCACCGTTTTGAATTTAAGCTCAATGTGGAATACTTTTTGGCCGGAACATGTTTTTATATCTGAAGTAGATTACACCGAAAACCTATTGTTTAATATATTGCACAGTTTTTTTGGTGACTATATGAGTTTCCCCTAAAATAAAGCTCTATTTTGAATATGGTCCCTAGTGGAATTGAGACAGCTTTTTTTAGGAAGAATACCCAAGTTCATTGGATTCAGAGTGTCAAATTTTGACAGAAATCCCCTTTATATCGTGGTCTGAGAGAATCTGTCCCGAATTTTACCCCACTAAATTGAAGAAAATAACCAGAAAATGCCTCATAAAGGCCATTTTGATTTTTTTTTAATTTCCTGAAGGATGCCATAATAAACCAAAAACCTATATTTCAATATGTTACACACCGTTTTAGGAAACTTTATACATTTACTGTTAAAATAAACCACCATTTTGAATTTGCCCCCCCCCCCCCAGCGGAATTAGCCGTCCGGGTTTTTAATATACACATACTAAAGATATATAGTCCATCAAAAAACATAAGGTGGAGTATATGTCCAGGTTAAGGCTTAAAATGGGGTTTGGCAACTGGACTATTAAGGATCGGACTATAGGTTTTTAATGGGAATGCCTTGATGAGCAGTCTGCGGATACTCAGCAGAGATATGCAATTTGATTGGTTGGTGCTTTGGGCCACGATAACTGTGGTTCTAACCGTGGTGATGAAACTATGTGTATAGTTTCATTATATTCATACCTTGACTAAATACCATTTCGGCTCATGGTAAGCAAAGCGATAAGCAATTTGATTGGTCGAGACTTTGGAGCTCGATGAATTTGATTCTAATTGAGTGAGAGTGATGAAACCCTGAGTATAGATTCATTATATCAATGCCTTGACGACGTGCGATGGTGGGGATTTTCTGCTAGCGATGATCGGCCAAGTCTTTGGAAAATGACAACGCTGCTTTAAATTATTGTAGAATGTATTAGCGTGGTGTGGATGTGCATTTGATGAATGTCTTGACTGGGTTGAATGATCAACGTTTTCTGTTAAAGCTAAGCAGAGCTAAGCAATTTCATTGGTCGATGCTTTGGGTCAGATAACTTTGATTCCAACCGATAAAACTTGGTCTATATTTTCAATACCAGATACTTAAAACCTAACTGAATTTGACCATTTATGTTGTTAACTTGTTGATATTAATACATCCTTGTGTAATTTCCGTTCCTATTAAATGGAAATCCTGGTTGAATGACGATGCAGGTCAAATTAAATTAAGTATTCTGAAATATTATGATAGTGAAAAGACAGGGGAATTTAAGAGAGAGCTAAATTGCAAAACTACATTTGTTTTCATCAATGTCCAGGTAGGAATTAAGTATTTTATCGATTTAAGATTAGTTTTCGGACACTAAATATACGAATAAACATCGTGTGTGTGAAATAAACATCATTCGATTTCATTCTAATGTAGAAGTGCGTTGCTTGTGAAATAAACATCATTCGATTTCATTCTAATGTAGTGCGTTGCTTGTGTATTTTCTGGAATCTTCGTTGTTAAATGAAGACAGGACTCTTGTTGGTTGTTAATTATATTATATTCTTTGGTAAACAATAATCAACAGCAGACAATTAATATAACAAATATTGGTTCTATGTCTAATAATAAATAAGCTCCAATATGGATATAGGGATTGACATAAACTTGTGTCTCCAAATACAGGTCTGTTCTTAGGAATGTGATCTAAGCTGATCTCCCAAGACATGGGTGTAGCAAGGTCTCCCCCAATTCTGTCATTTAGGTCTATATATATATCCCCATTCATCGCCTAGGGCATTAATCTTAAATCTATCGTCTATACAAACAATATACCATGGTAACTAAAACGCTATAGACCGTAGACGTTAATTACAATATATAAGATAAATTTAAAGTGTAAAACAAAGAATACTGGAGACAGGTGATTAAAGAAATATATGAACCCGTAGACGTTAATTACAATTTATAAGATAAATTGAAAGTGTAAAACAAAGAATACTGGAGACAGGTGATATATAACCCGTAGACGTTAATTACAATTTATAAGATCAATTTAAAGTGTAAAACAATGAATACTGTTGATAGGTGATTAAATATATAAGACAATATGAAATGAGGGGGGTAATTAATAATGGTTTACTGAATGAAGTAATACTGTGCGGATTAGCACGACGTATTAAACATTTACTATTGGGTCGTAATTCACTATACTATAGTAAATATGAAATTGCAAGCAAATTGGCCAATTCTGAGTAGTGTAGGATAAAACTCGATATTGAAGTTATGCTCGGGAAATAAAAACTGAAGAAAATAATCCGAGAAAAAGAAAAACTGAGCCGGCAGGTCAAGATTTTCTGTCGAAGGTTTTTTTCTGAAATCTTTCTTCCCCAGCATAACTGAAGTCGCGGACTTTATCTTGTTTATAAACCGTTTTTGTTTAAGTGTACGCGAAATGAGAATATCCCAGAATTCCCGTAAGAAAAAACTTATATGGAAAAAAAACCTACCCAGGAAGAATAACCCGTTACAGGAAAAAAATACATTCAAGAGAATAACCCCAAATTCCCCTGTATACACTTTTCAGACCTCCAGCTATTCTGGGCATAGAATATACACCCCAGATAAAAGAGATTTGCCGTTATAGGTTTATAATTAACATTAATGTGCTGAATGTACCAAGAAAGCGCAAATGGCTGCCGTTCAACTTGGACTGTTCACGTATTTCACCGAACATGGTGGATTAGAAACAAGACAGTATTCTTGTTTAATCTGCATGTAAATCATTGCTTTTAGAATAAGTTTCGTCTATTGTACGGTTCCAGAGAATATAGCTATACACCCTTTAATATTTGACAAAGCAGTTCATTCTAGAATATTCACGTCAGAGTGTTTGTAAAATGTGAGGTAAATCAAACTCATTGCTGGGGTTAAAAACGTTCAACGGTGTAGTGATGCCTGAGGCAAAATGATCGATTGTACCCACTTCCCCCCGGACTCAAGTTACAAGTATAGGGCCCGGTACTCTGAAGACATTTTAAATTAACTAGAGCAGATTGTACAACGATGTTAATTGCGGTAATTCAAAATGAAAATTAATTTCATTTTACTCTTTGCTAGCTGGTAGGTTGCCCCTCTGGGTTTCTGTAAAGGTCGTTTGTCTGCGATATCACTTTGCGGAATGCTGACGTTACATAAAGTAATTTCACGCGCAATGTTAAGGTCGTTGCTTTACCTATATTGCAACACTTTCTGCTTGTTATGCAGAGAGAGAGAGAGAGAAATGGGGTTTAACGTCCACTCGACACAAACTAGGCCATTTTGGGACTAACATGGTTTCAATTTTATTTCAATAATTCGCTTGCGCGTAGGGGTCTTTAGCAGTGGGAGGAAACCGGAGTGCCCAGAGGAAACCCACCAGGTTGAGAAGGCGCCCCTATCTCCATGCCACATACGCTCACACCAGGGATCGAAACCACAGCCGCAAGCCATAGGTGACCGGCCAGCTAGAGGTCGAAGCGCGGCACCCAACCCCCACTTGTTATGTAATATCCATGGATACATGTGGTAGTACTTATATGCAACTCTAATATATAAATAATAGACTTTATTTGGCAGATTCAGATCAAAATGTTAAACATAATGGTCGCCAAACTGCTTTGATGGCGATCTGGACAAGCTTACATTTTCAATCGGTCTGGAAATGTTGCGTCCATCGAGATAAAACTAGTCAACCACAGCGCTTCCGATAATTCTATGCACTTCGTATCATGTACGTTTTAAGGCGTTTCCTGCAGGATTAACCAGTTTCAATATCTTAAAGATATTTGTGTTGACACCTGTAAATTAGCCTACCTCTAAAGATGCTGTCCCTCTTTATTAGTTAATTGATATTATACTCATCCTTCATGAAAATCTGTTAATTATTGTTATTTTGTTCGAGATGCATTATGTGAGATTTAGATAAAAAGCGGTCCGTTCTTGCTATACTAAGTCAAAAATAGATAATGCAAAATGAATATATTGAAAATTTCATTCAAATTACTTTATTTTTATCAAAGCTATTAAAGTTTGAAGTTTTGACAAGATGTGATATAGATTATTTATTATTGTAACAACGGCACTTGTAATTCGAGACTTAGCCTCGCTTCGTCATATCTTCATGTAGTTTAGGCAATCGAAAGTATGAAAATACGAAACGAAATTATAATCTGTATTGACAATAATGATGTTTAATGAATATTTATGTTGTCAAGTAGATAATAAAACCTGAAGTACTTGAGTGACATAGGCACCAAAACCTGGACTACGCGAATGACATCAGCAGACGTTGCATTTTTTACTAATTATTAGCCAAGAAGCCATGATTAAAATATGTCTGCCAATTATATCCTTCAATTTAGCCTGGAAATACGGCATCTGTCATCGACATTGCCATTTACAAATTCAATTTTTATTATGCACAATCTATCTGGTGTATGTCCTTTTATCTAGCATAGATCAGTCTTCATCTGAGGTTTTATATAGTACATGTCCAATACAATGTTCATAATTCTAAAAGCATTATTTCTAGGCCCACAATTATCTTACGATATTCAGGCAGTACTGTTAATGGTGTGTAATATGTGTAATTAATGTATATGTAATTCTCTCTCTCTTCAGGGTTCAAGTTTTGACTACATATTGTTAAAGAGACATACGAGCCACATTGGAATTATGAGAAAACAGACTATGATGACCCTGGTCATTTTAATTAGTCTTCTGTTCTTGGCATCAACCGATACCAAAAGTACTGGTTCATCAAAAGGGTGCAAATTTAGAAAACAGTTCACTTTTTGTGTTGGGTTAAATCTTACATACATTCCTGAAATACCCGTAACAAATATTGAACTTCGTTTTGATAAAAACTATCTACCATGTATTAATCTAACTACATTTTCGAATATTAGCTATGCAGCCATAAAACTCTTATTTCTTAGGTCTAATGGTATTAAAACGATTGAAGAAAATGCTTTTCAAAATATTACAACACTGCATAGACTTGATTTATCTTGGAACAATATAACACAATTTAACTATTCGGTTTTAAAACAAAATAAAAAATTACAAATACTAAACTTATTGGGCAACCAAATATCTTCTGTAACCTTAGATTTCAACCCAGATCTTCAAAAACTGTCTCTTAATCACAACAACTTAAGAGATTTACCAAACTTTTGTGCTCCTCGAGTCTTTTACCCTAATTTAACGTATTTGCAATTCCAAAACAATAAAATCGATAATTTTATTCCCGACTATATTAATTGTATGAAGAAGTTGGATTATTTAAATTTGGCACTCAATGCTCTTGGAATCCTTAAAACGGACGGTTTCCATTACTTACCGTCTCTAAGATTTCTGTCGTTGCTTGAACAAAGAAACCCAAGACCACCTTTCATAATACAAGAAAGGGCCTTCAACAACAACTATTTGAAAGAATTATACCTTTCCAAGAATACCTTGACATCTAGACACGTATCGCCACAAGCATTTGATGGTTGTATCAATCTACAAATGTTAGGATTAAGGGGAAATTTTCTCGGTGATGATATTGATGTATTAAATAAAGCACTTTCTCCATTAACGTCTTTGGAGACATTGGTCTTGTCAAACGCTAGACTGGATTCTTTACCAAGGGTTATTGGAGAGAAACTTCATACATTAAAATTTTTGGATGTGCAATTTAATAAAATTAAATCCTGGCCAGCGAATTTCTTTAAGAACAACACTCGGTTATCCGAGATAAGTGTTAAACACAATAGTATTCAAACAGTTACACGCGGAATGTTTCCTGTTCAACTAAGAAATTCCCTTAAAATGATTAGTCTTGACCATAACCCGTTTATTTGTAACTGTGACATATATTGGTTTATTCAATGGATGCATGGTGAGCATAAGAAGTTTGTTGATTATCCAAAAGGTTACAGATGTCTTAATATAACTGAGAAGGTTTGTCTGAATAATTCAGAGGTCTACAATGTTGTAACAATTGTCGTATGTATTTTACTTGTAGTAATTGTATCAGCATCATTTGTGTATAAATATAGATGGCATATTAAATACCATATTTATATTTGGAGATACAGACAAAAACAGTTAATGCATATTGCAGAAAAACAATTTGTTTACGATGTTTTTGTGTCGTACTGTGTTGAAAACAGCATCTGGGTATCTGACAACCTTGTTCATCACTTAGAAGAGGATGCCCACGTCAAACTATGTATTCATCAAAGGGACTTTCTCGGTGGAAAACCAATCATTGATAATATAATTCATCACATGGAAAACAGTCGGAAAGTCTTAATGATTTTGTCAAATGAATTTGCTAGAAGTGAATGGTGCCAGTTTGAAATGAGTTTAGCTCAGAAACTGGTTTTAGATATGAGTATTGAGTCAATAGTTGTAGTATTACTAGAAGAGATAGAGGCCGTTAATATGAGTAAATCATTACACGCTCTGTTAAAAACTACAACTTATATTTCTTGGAGCGATGACGTAGAAGGTCTTTTTTGGGAAAGATTAAAAGCCTCTATCATTACTTAAAGATACATTATGTAAAATTTAGATAAAGAACGGGTCTTTACTCGACGTTTTGTGTTACCATAGTTTTATGCTTTAAATGACAATAACGTATGTGTCGTCGTCTAAAATCTATAAATATTTGAAATATACATAAAACCCAATAAAGTGCATGCTTTTACTAATGGGAATTTCCCTTTAACTCCACCTTTAAACCTAGCCTTAACTGCATTGCGGTAGTTTGGTTGAACGTGGTGTAACAGTGTTTGTCTTTGTCACACACTGTAATTGTTTTAATGTAATGATTTGCAGGCGATTAAAGAGTAGATATTCGTTTTGTAACTTTATAATCACCAGCGATGTGTACATATTTACTTATATTTACCCAGCCGTAATATATTGATGTATGTTTGTGCTTTTTGTTTAAAGCCCCAATAACACTCTTGTTGTAACTGAATAATATGTCCCAATCTTCATTCTAGTCAACAAATCGTATTTTAGAACATTCCAATTAAATGATGATATAAATTTCATCTTAACACACCTATTTTAAAAAATTGGAAAAATTCAACCAATTGATTTGAAAAGTCTAACGTAAACCTTTTCAAATGTGACTTGGATTTTAAAATATTTTCGAACCCTCTGGACAAGTAAAATAGGTTGTAATGGATAATTTACACAACAGGTAGGACACTTAAACATCTAGTACTTAGAATAAGGGTATTATTTATTTTCTGGAGCTACTAAGCCAGCAAGAATGTTATTGTCCCTTTAAACCTTTTTGATGTTTGTACTTTTTGTTTAAAACGTTATAATGTTTGTGTTTTTGTGAAACTATTTGATGTTTGACGTGTGTGTTTATATTTAGTCGGGATGAGGAGGTCCTAATTTCCGATACTCCGTGTAGGAAACCACAAGGGTTACTAATCAAATCACCAAGCAATTATGTGTGACAGTTTGAATTGCCTATGGGCACTGCTGTTGCCGTTAATATGTTGTTAGCGTTAACATCGAAGCTATATCTACTTACGTTGATGAATTGGGGAAAAGTATCACATGTTTTGTCAGTTGTATGGCTTGAAATTGATACTTCTATCGTTCATGATTTTTGACGTTTTAAATATGCTTTTATAATTATTTTTTTTGCAGATTGAATATTGGTTTTTATATGATTGAGATTTCTCTGTATCATTTTTTTTTAAATTTTGTACTTCTTATTAAAAGTGTTACAACTACACAATAATAGCGTATCTGTTTATTACTCGCATTAGGATGAAATCTGAAAGCAAGCGGCTAAAATGTAGCCCACTTCAATCTACGATTCTAATCTAATATTGCCAGATTAGACAGCATGTCGGAATACTGGTAGTAACGAAGTCGGCCGAGGTTTATTGAGTGTGTAACTGGCGTGTGAAACTCAAAATTAAATACCAAGCCCTCTCTCTTACAGGTTATTATTAAATTATGGAGGTAATCAAAGACCGGTACGTGTTTTATGCTCAAAGACAATTGATTGATGATTGCTTGTCGCTTGACACAGTCTGATGTCGCAATTTGGAATATTCAAAATCCGGATTTGCTTCGCTCGAAAAAAATTATCTGGGATGCTAAAAGTTCTCCACAAAGATAAGCTTTGAGGCCGACGTTTTTCGAAGAACAAGATGAGTGGAAGCCGTGGCCCATTCCTGGTATATAAATGGCTAGTAGTGTAAAGTATGAGCTCGACAGTATTAGATTCCAGTTACGTTAAGTCACTGAATGACTTGCAGTAATTTGGTGCCATTAACCCTTGTCGGTGCACGCTGTGGGATTCACATAGCGGGTATCAGGCGTCCATTTGGACCTCAGTTATAATTCAAAGTTGTTACGTACAGATATATGTATATTTGAATTAAAAGGCAGAGGTTTTATTTGCATTGATATTTGACCTTCGAACAGCAAGCTAAAATCTTGTCCATATACATTTTAGTGACATATGGAAAAAGATTTATAATTGTCGCAAAATTGCTATTTAGGAGATAAGCACCTCCTGTTTCGCATTTAGAGGGGTTTTATTGTCCAATAGACATGTTCTGGGATCATTACACGTTAGCGTTGCGGGTTCTTATGTAAAATCTCAGGACATGTCTATTGGACAAAACACACCTCTAAAACCGAAACAGGAGGTGTTTATCGACATTGTAACATGCTATTTTTAAGCATTTTAAAAGAACTTATTTTTATTGTGTAAACTGCAAATCGGTTTGATCACGTAAAAATCAATTTTGACGTAACAAAACGTTGTGACGTAACCGTACATAAATTATGAAAGAAAATGATACAATATGCGGTAAAGAGGTTAAATGGCATTTCAAGCTTGATACAAAACCATTGACTTTTTTAATTTTACCATTTAATGTTTGGTATTTGCAACATGTTGATGCTAAGAGCATACGCAGTTTGGTATAAAGCAGTAAACCAATTAGCAAATTCCCGACTGGAAGTTATCAGAGGCCCGATTGGACCCAATGTTCTCTTCAAGCGTTGGGCCTGATTGGCATGTAATATATCTCTGCATGTGGGAAGCATACCGATCACTCCGCTACGTGTAAAACGTGTATAGGAGACAAAGTCAGTAAATTTCAGAGAATATCGCCTAGTAGGTATAACACTATAAAACATATGCATGAGGTCTATGGAGACCCCACGTGCACCGATAAGGGTAAGAATATTGTTTTTGTATCCTACGTCATTAGACAGGTGTTAAAGGTGTAATTTCTTATTTAATACATTGTTTAAACAGAATAACGTTTGTTTGGTTATGATTTTATTTATTTGACATGTTATATGTGTCAAGGCGTTATGATAGACTATAGAGGTTTACCAGAGCAGCGTCTTACGAACTTGAATGTAGCAATAATAAAATGTCTCCTTAGTATACGTTCAGAACATAATCGATCTATCACAATTACTATATTACTATGGATGTCGGTTTATTCGGAATCCCAACGCCGACGCAGGTTGTAAATATCAAAAATGGAATCTGTGTCCCTAAAACATATATTTTGACACCACACACTACTACGTAATCAATATCACCACATCGCCCGTTTTCCCGCCGAAAAATGACCGTCATCTCGGAAATATGCTAAGTATGTGAACATGTGATCATCTTACGATGTTGTAAATGCCAGAAATGGAATCTGCGATCCCGAAAACATATATGTCGACACCAAACAGTAATAGTTAATCAGAATTTCCGCACCCAAAATGGCCACCATCTTGGAAATGTCTTCATGATGTGACGGAAAAATCTGAAATAAAGTCATGATCCATGTCAATAGTAATAAAGTGCCAGTTGATACGTCGATAACAAAAAACAACATGAATTGTGTGATTATTGCAAAATGGCTACCTTCAATTAATGACGTTCCATACCATGAAGACCAACTTAGAAAAAATGTGGACATTGGTTTTTGTCAATAAAACATCAAACCCTATAAAATAAAACTTGTTCCACGAAAATTCGATAGATTTGCATAAAGTGGCTGACTATAAATTTTAATAGCTGTGTAACTTTATGGAAATTTTGTCATATCCTGTTACTTTATATTAATAAAATGTGTTTCAGTCATCAGATAAAGAGGCGGAAATGATGTCGTTAAAGGACAATTTTGGGGGAAGTCATTATCACATGATGTGATAGATCTGGCTAAACACATTCCAAATATAATTTTCACGCAGGGATCATTGCTCCGATAGACCCGTAATAAAGGTTTCATGAATCGGAAGTGACGAACGCAAAAGGAAAACGCCAGTTATCTCTTTATATAACTGACTGAAGTGACGAGTGATTTGGTTTTTAGGGGTAGCTCCTACCCAAGAAGTAACATAGGTTAGGTGGCGTTGGCCTACCGCTTCCCATCTCGGAGTTCTATAACTTTAAGGTCGCCTGCAGAGTTGTAAACATGGCTATGTCACGTGGTTGTGGATGAGGATTATGAGTTATCCACTAGTTGATAAAAAAGCTTCCTTGTGTAATATTTCCCCGTTCCCATTATATATCGTCTTAATGATGACGCATGACATATGAAACTAAGTGTTCATGGTGGAGATATTAAATCACCGAACGGTAAAAGTGGGCTGTCGTTGACCCCCTTATCGACCGATGTATTTCATTATATTTATCGCTTTCTAGACGGTAATAATATCGAAACAGATGAAAATATTGTGACAGTGCAAAGAGCAGGAGGGGGGGGGGGCTAATCGAAAAACTTCAGTTAATTTCGTCAATGTACAGGTAAGAAAAAACTATCTTTTCGATTTAAGATTAATGTCCTCTCATTATTTTTGAATATATATTTTGGGGGTGCACAGATACGAATAAACATCATTATTTGTCAAATAATAAGTAAGTGTAAGTATTTTGAAAGCGATACAGTGTGGTACCTGAAGCCAGTGTCGATCATGTAAAACAGTAGTAATGTGATCGGTAGGGTTAGTTCTGGTAATGATTCGTGCTGATTTTGTGGAGGAGAGACGACTTATTTGCAGGAAGATTACATAGCAGGGAATTACAAATGGTGTAATGTTTGTTAGTGTAATTCAATTATACGTTTTCTCTTTTCAGAGTTCAAATTTGAACTATACTTTGTTGAAGAGACACATGAGCCATATTGGAATTATAACGAATCAGACTATGGTGACCCTTGTTATTTTAATTATTCTTCTCTTCTTACCATTAACCGATGCTAAAAGTATTGATGCCTCAAAAGGATGCAGATTTAGAAAGCATGTCACCCTCTGTGTTGGGCTAAATCTTACATTCCTGAAATACCTGTAACAAATATTCAACTTAGTTTTGAAAAAAACTATCTACCATATATTAATGTAACTACATTGTCGAACATTAGCAGTGCAGCCATAAAATTCTTATCTTTACAGTCCAATGTTATTGAAATGATTTCCAAAATATTAGAACATTGCATAGACTTGATCTATCTTGGAACAATATAACAAAATTTAACTACTCCATTTTAAAACAAAACAAAAAATTACAAAGACTTCAGTTACACGGCAACCAAATATCTTCTGTCACCTTTGATTTCAATCCATATCTTGAAAAACTGTCTCTTGGTTTCAACAATTTGAGAGATTTACCAAACTTCTGTCCTCCTCGAGTCTTTTATCCTAATTTAACTTCTTTGAAACTCCAAAATAATCAAATCGATAATTTTATTTCCGACTATATTAATTGTATGAAGGAGTTGGATTATTTAGATTTGTCATTCAACGCTCTTCCAATGTTTAAAACGAACGACTTCCATTACTTGCCGTCTCTAAGATTTCTGTCGTTGCTTTCACAAAGAAACCCAAAACCACCATTCAAACTACAAAAAAGAGCTTTCAACAATAGCCAATTGAAAACTTTATATATTTCCATAAATATATTAGCATCTACACACCTATCACCAGAAGCATTTGATGGTTGTGTCAATCTACAATTATTAGAATTAATGGGAAATTGCCTCTACGACGATATTGAAATATTAAATAAAGCCATTTCCCCATTAACGTCTTTGGAGACATTAGGCTTGGCAGGCAATAGACTGATTTCTTTACCAAGAGTTATTGGAGAGAAACTTCATGCATTAAAATTTTTGGATATCACATCTAATAGAATTAAATCCTGGCCAGCGAATTTCTTTAAGAACAACACACAGTTATCTGTCATACATGCAAGGCAAAATAGTATTGAAACAGTTACACGCGGAATGTTTCCTGTACAACTAAGAAATTCTCTTAAAAATGTTAATCTTGGTCATAACCCGTTTATTTGTAACTGTGACATATATTGGTTTATTCAGTGGATGCGTGGTGAGCATCAGAAGTTTGTTGATTATCCAAAAGGTTACAGATGTATTAATATAACTGAGAAGGTTTGTCTGAATAATTCAGAGGTCTACAATGTTGTAACAATTGTCGTATGTATTTTACTTGTAGTAATTGTATCGGCATCAATTGTGTATAAATATAGATGGCATATTAAATACCATATTTATATTTGGAGATACAGACAAAAACAGTTAATGCATATTGCAGAAAAACAATTTGTTTACGATGTTTTTGTGTCGTACTGTGTTGAAAACAGCAACTGGGTATTAGACAACCTTGTTCATCACCTAGAAGAGGATGCCCACGTTAAACTATGTATCCATGAAAGAGATTTTCTTGGTGGAAAACTAATCATTGATAATATAGTTCATCACATGGAAAACAGTCGGAAAGTATTAATCATTTTGTCAAATGAAATTGCTAGAAGTGAATGGTGCCAGTTTGAAATGAGTTTAGCTCAGAAACTGGTTTTAGACATGAGTATCGAGTCAATAGTTGTAGTATTACTAGAAAAGATAGACGCCGTTAATATGAGTAAATCATTACACGCTCTGTTAAAAACTACGACTTATATTACTTGGAACGGTGACGTAGATGGTCTTTTTTGGGAAAGACTGAAAGAATCTATCCTTACTTAACTTTGTGACCTGAGGCCACTGTGCTGCAGTGCTTAAAATCCGCGTCTTCACTCGACGTTTTGTGTTACCATAGTTTTATGCTTTAAATGACGTATGTGTCGTCTAAAAATCTATAAATATTTGAAATAGACATAAAACCCAATAAAGTGTATGCTTTTAATGATAGATATTTCCCTTTAACTCCACCTTTAAAATTAGCCTTAACTGCATTGCGGTAGTTTGATTGAACGTGGTGTAACAGTGTTCGTCTTTGTCACACACTGTAATTGTTTAAATGTAATGATTTGCAGGCGATTAATAAGTAGACATTCCTTTTGTAACTTTATAATCACCAGTGATGTGTACATATTTACTTATATTTACCCAACCATAATATATTGATGTATGTTTGTGCTTTTTGATGTTTGTACTTTTTGTTTAAAACGTTATAATATTTGTTTTTGTGAAACTATTTGATGTTTGGTGTGTGTGTTTATATTTAGGCGGGATGAGGTGGTCCTAATTTCCGTACTCCGTGTAGGAAACCTAGAATTTCTAATTGATGACTACCTACATAACCCCTGGATATATGAAGGCATAATATCTGGTCAAATTACCAAGCAATTAGGTGTGACAGTTTGAAGTCACTCCCGGTGTGTGCTTGCTATGGGCACTGCTGTTGTCGTTAATATGTTGTTAGCGTTAACATCGAAGCTATATCTACTTACGTTGATCAATTGGGGAAACGTATTACATATTTAGTCAGTTGTTTGGTTTGAAATTGATACTTCTATCGTTCGTGATTTTTGATGTTTTAAATATGCTTTTATAATTATTTTTTTTCCAGATTGAATATTGGTCTTTATATGATTGAGATTTCTCTGTATCATCTTTTTTTTTTAATTTTGTACTTCTTATTAAAATTGTTACAACTACACAATAATAGCGTATCTGTTTATTACTCACATTAGGATGAAATCTGAAAGCAAGCTGTTAAAATGTAGCCCACTTCAGTCTACGATTCTAATCTAATATGCCAGATTAGACAGCATGTCGGAATACCGGTAGTACCGAAGTCGGCCGAGGTTTGTTGAGTGTGTAACTGGCGTGTGAAACTCAAAATACCAAGCACTCTCTCTTAAAGGCGATAATTAAATTATAGAGGTAATTGATTGATGATTGCTTGTCGATTGACACCGTCTGATGTCGCAATTCGGAATATTCAAAATCCGGACTTGCTTCGCTCGAAATAATTATCTGGGATGCTGAAAGTTCACCACAAAGATAAGCTTTGAAGCCGACGTTTTTCGAAGAACAAGAAGAGTGGAAGCCGAGGCCCATTTCCTGGTATATAAATGGCTAGTAGTGTAAAGTATGAGCTTGACAGTATTAGATTCCAGTTTCTGGTATCTGGCATGCAGACCTGTTGTATAAATTATAGAATGACTGGCAGTAGTTTGGTACCATTAACCCTTTTGGGTGCACGTTGTGAGAATCACATAGCGGGTATCAGGCGTCCATATGGACCCCAGTTATAATTCAAAGTTGTTACGTACAGATTTATTTGAATTAAAAGGCAGCAGTTTGGTTTTTATTTACATTCAAACAACAAACTAAAATCTTATCCATATACATTTTAGTGACATATGGAAAAAGATTTTTAATTGTCACAAAATTCCTACTATGTGATAAAGAGGTTAAATGGCAATTCACGCTTGATACAAAACCATTGACTTTTTGAATTTTACCATATAAGTTTTGGTATTTGCAACATGTTGATGCTAAGAGCCTACGCAGTTTGGTATAAAGCAGCAAACGCATTAGCAAAGTCCCGACTGTGAGTTATCAGTTAGGGGCCCGATTGGACCCAATGTTCTCTTCAAGCGTTGGGCCTGATTGGCATGTCATATATCTCTGCATGTGGGAAGCAGATGAATACCGATCACTTCGCCACGTGTAAAACATGTATAGGAGACAAAGTCAGTAAATTTCAGAGAACAGCGCCCAGTAGTTATAACAAAACACTATAAAACATGTGCATGGGATCCACAGAGACCCCACGTGCACCGACAAGGGTAAGAATATTGTTTTTGTACCCTGACAAAAAACCTGGCTGAATTTGACCATGAACCATTTATGGTAAACTTTTTCCGTTAAAGCTAAGCAGAGCAAAGCAATTTCATTTGTCGATGATTTGGGTCAAGATGACTTTTAATACCCGGTACTTTAAAACCTTGACTGAATTTGACCGTGAACAATGTATGTATTGTAAGATTAGATAATAAATTTCATTGCTCGATACTTTTCAGATATTGTTGATATTAAGACATCCTCGTGTCATTTCCGTTCCTATTAAATGGAAATCCTGTTTTCATGGTGATGCAGGTCATATTAAACTAAGTATTCTAAAATATTATGATAGTGAAAAGACAGGGGAATTTAAGAGAGAGCTAAATTGCAAAACTACATTTGTTTTCATCAATGTCCAGGTAGGAATTAAGTATTTTATCGATTTAAGATTAGTTATCTAGCACTAAATATACGAATAAACATCGTGTGTGTGAAATAAACATCATTCCATTTCATTCTAATGTAGAAGTGCGTTTCTTGTGTATTTTCTGGAATCTTCGTTGTTAAATGAATGAAGACATGTCTCTTGTTGGTTGTTAATAATATTATATTCTTTGGTAAACAATAATCAACAGCAGACAATTAATATAACAAATATTGGTTCTATGTCTAATAATAAATAAGCTCCAATATGGATATAGGGATTGACATAAACCTGTGTCTCAAAATACAGGTCTGTTCTTAGGAATGTGATCTTAGCTGATCTCCCAAGACATGGGTGTAGCAAGGTCTCCCCCCAATTCTGTCATTTAGGTCTATATATATATATATATATATATATACCCATCCATCGCCTAGGGCATTAATCTTAAATCTATCGTCTATACAAACAATATACCATGGTAACTAAAACGCTATAGCCCGTAGACGTTAATTACAATATATAAGATAAATTTAAAGTGTAAAACAAAGAATACTGGAGACAGGTGATTAAAGAAATATATAAACCCGTAGACGATAATTACAATTTATAAGATAAATTGAAAGTGTAAAACAAAGAATACTGGAGACAGGTGATATATAACCCGTAGACGTTAATTACAATTTATAAGATCAATTTAAAGTGTAAAACAACGAATACTGGAGATAGGTGATTAAATATATAAGACAATATGAAATGAGGGGGTAATTAATAATGGTTTACTGAATGAAGTAATACTGTGCGGATTAGCACGACGTATTAAACATTTACTATTGGGTCGTAATTCACTATACTATAGTAAATATGAAATTGCAAGCAAATTGGCCAATTCTGAGTAGTGTAGGATAAAACTCGATATTGAAGTTATGCTCGGGAAATAAAAACTGAAGAAAATAATCCGAGAAAAAGAAAAACTGAGCCGGCAGGTCAAGGTTTTTCTATCGAAGGTTTTTTTCTGAAATCTTTCTTCCCCAGCATAACTGAAGTCGCGGACTTTATCTTGTTTATAAATCGTTTTTGTTTAAGTGTACGCGATATGAGAATATCCCAGAATTCCCGTAAGAAAAAACTTATATGGAAAAAAAACCTACTCTTGAAGAATAACCCGTTACAGGAAAAAAATACATTCAAGAGAATAACCCCAAATTCCCCTGTATACACTTTTCAGCTATTCTGGGCATAGAATATACACCCCAGATAAAAGAGATTTACCGTTATAGGTTTATAATTAACATTAATGTGCTGAATGTACCAAGAAAGCGCAAATGGCTGCCGTTCAACTTGGACTGTTCACGTATTTCACCGAACATGGTGGATTAGAAACAAGACAGTATTCTTGTTTAATCTGCATGTAAATCATTGCTTTTAGAATAAGTTTCGTCTATTGTACGGTTCCAGAGAATATAGCTATACACCCTTTAATATTTGACAAAGCAGTTCATTCTAGAATATTCACGTCAGAGTGTGTGTAAAATGTGAGGTAAATCAAACTCATTGCTGGGGTTAAAAACGTTCAACGGTGTAGTGATGCCCGAGGCAAAATGATCGATTCTACCCCCCTTCCCCCCGGACTCAAGTTACAAGTATAGGGCCCGGTACTCTGAAGACATTTTAAATTAACTAGAGCAGATTGTACAACGATGTTGATTGCGGTAATTCAAAAAGAAAATCAATTTCATTTTACTCTTTGCTAGCTGGTAGGTTGCCCCTCAGGGTTTCTGTAAAGGTCGTTTGCCTGCGATATCACTTTGCGGAATGCTGACGTTAATGGGGTTTAACGTCCACTCGACACAAACTAGGCCATTTTGGGACTAACATGGTTTCAATTTTATTTGAATAATTCGCTTGTGCGTAGGGGTCTTTAGCAGTGGGAGGAAACCGGAGTGCCCAGAGGAAACCCACCAGGTTGAGAAGGCGCCCCTATCTCCATGCCACATACGCTCACACCAGGGATCGAAATCACAGCCGCGAGCCAGAGGTGACCGGCCAGCTAGTGGTCGAAGCGCGGCACCTAACCCCCACTTGTTAGGTAATATCCATGGATACATGGTAGTACTTGTATACTCTAATATATAAATATATAGACTTTATTTGGCAGATTCAGATCAAAATGTTAAACATAATGGTCGCCAAACTGCTTTGATGGCGATCTGGACAAGCTTACATTTTCAATCGAGATAAAACTAGTCAACCACAGCGCTTCCGATAATTCTATGCACTTAGTATAATGTACGTTTTAAGGTGTTTCCTGCAGGATTAACCCGTTTCAATATCTTAAAAATATTTGTGGTGACACCTGTAAATTAGCCTACCTCTAAAGATGCTGTCCCTCTTTATTAGTTAATTGATATTATACTCATCCTTCATGAAAATCTGTTAATTATTGTTATTTTGTTCGAGATGCTTTATGTGAGATTTAGATAAAAAGCGGTCCGTTCTTGCTATACTAAGTCAAAAATAGATAATGCAAAATGAATATATTGAAAATTTCATTCAAATTACTTTATTCTTATCAAAGCTATTAAAGTTTGAAGTTTTGACAAGATGTGCCATAGATTATTTATTATTGTAACAACGGCACTTGTAATTCGAGACTTAGCCTCGCTCCGTCATATCTTCATGTAGTTTAGGCAATCGAAAGTATAAAAAACCGAAACGAAATTAAAATCTGTATTGACAATAATGATGTTTAATGAATATTTATGTTGTCAAGTAGATAATAAAACCTGAAGTACTCGAATGACATAGGCACCAAAACCTGAACTACTCGAATAACATCAGCAGACATTGCATTTTTTACTAATTATTAGCCAAGAAGCCATGATTAAAATATGTCTGCCAATTATATCCTTCAATTTAGCCTGGAAATACGGCATCTGTCATCGACATTGCCATTTACAAATTCAATTTTTATTATGCACAATCTATCTGGTGTATGTCCTTTTATCTAGCATAGATCAGTCTTCATCTGAGGTTTTATATAGTACATGTCCAATACAATGTTCATAATTCTAAAAGCATTATTTCTAGGCCCACAATTATCTTACGATATTCAGGCAGTACTGTTAATGGTGTGTAATATGTGTAATTAATTGTATATGTAATTCTCTCTCTCTTCAGGGTTCAAGTTTTGACTACATATTGTTAAAGAGACATACGAGCCACATTGGAATTATGAGAAAACAGACTATGATGACCCTGGTCATTTTAATTAGTCTTCTGTTCTTGGCATCAACCGATACCAAAAATACTGGTTCATCAAAAAGGTGCACATTTGCAACACTGTTCACCTTTTGTGTTGGGTTAAATCTTACATACATTCCTGAAATACCCGTAACAAATATTGAACTTCGTTTTGATAGAAACTATCTACCATGTATTAATCTAACTACATTTTCGAATATTAGCTATGCAGCCATAAAACTCTTATTTCTTAGGTTTAATGGTATTAAAACGATTGAAGAAAATGCTTTTCAAAATATTACAACACTGCATAGACTTGATTTATCTTGGAACAATTTAACAAAATTTAACTACTCAATTTTAAAACAAAATAAAAAATTACAAATACTAAACTTATTGGGCAACCAAATATCTTCTGTAACCTTAGATTTCAACCCAAATCTTCAAAAACTGTCTCTTAGTCACAACAACTTAAGAGATTTACCAAACTTCTGTGCTCCTCGAGTCTTTTACCCTAATTTAACTTATTTAAAACTCCAAAACAATAAAATCGATAATTTTATTCCCGACTATATTAATTGTATGAAGAAGTTAGATTATTTAAATTTGGCATTCAATGCTCTTGTAATCCTTAAAACGGACGGTTTCCATTACTTACCGTCTCTAAGATTTCTGACGTTGATTGAACAAAAAAACCCAAGACCACCTTTCATAATACAAGAAAAGGCCTTCAACAACAGCTATTTGAAAGAATTATACCTTTCCAAGAATACCTTGACATCTAGACACTTATCGCCACAAGCATTTGATGGTTGTGTCAATCTACAAGTATTAGGATTAAGGGGAAATTTTCTCGGTGATGATATTGATATATTAAATAAAGCACTTTCTCCATTAACGTCTTTGGAGACATTGATCTTGTCAGACGCTAGACTGGTTTCTTTACCAAGTGTTATTGGAGAGAAACTTCATACATTAAAATTTTTGGTTGTCCAATTTAATAAAATTAAATCCTGGCCAACGAATTTCTTTAAAAACAACACTCGGTTATCCGATATAAGTGTTAGACACAATAGTATTCAAACAGTTACACGTGGAATGTTTCCTGTTCAACTAAGAAATTCTCTCAAAAGAATTGATATTGACCATAACCCGTTTATTTGTGACTGTGACATATATTGGTTTATTCAGTGGATTCGTAGCGAGCATCAGAAGTTTGTTGATTATCCAAAAGGTTACAGATGTCTTAATATAACTGAGAAGGTTTGTCTGAATAATTCAGAAGTCTACAATGTTGTAACAATTGTCGTATGTATTTTACTTGTGGTAATTGTATCGGCATCATTTGTGTATAAATATAGGTGGCATATTAAATACCATATTTATATTTGGAGATACAGACAAAAACAGTTAATGCATATTGCAGAAAAACAATTTGTTTACGATGTTTTTGTGTCGTACTGTGTTGAAAACAGCATCTGGGTATCTAACAACCTTGTTCATCACTTAGAAGAGGATGCCCACGTCAAACTATGTATTCATCAAAGGGACTTTCTCGGTGGAAAACCAATCATTGATAATATAATTCATCACATGGAAAACAGTCGGAAAGTCTTAATGATTTTGTCAAATGAATTTGCTAGAAGTGAATGGTGCCAGTTTGAAATGAGTTTAGCTCAGAAACTGGTTTTAGATATGAGTATCGAATCAATAGTTGTAGTATTACTAGAAGAGATAGAGGCCGTTAATATGAGTAAATCATTACACGCTCTGTTAAAAACTACAACTTATATTTCTTGGAGCGATGACGTAGAAGGTCTTTTTTGGGAAAGATTAAAAGCCTCTATCATTACTTAAAGATACATTATGTAAAATTTAGATAAAGAACGGGTCTTTACTCGACGTTTTGTGTTACCATAGTTTTATGCTTTAAATGACAATAACGTATGCGTCGTCGTATGAAATCTGTAAATATTTGAAATAGACATAAAATCCAATAAAGTGTATGCTTTTACTGATGGGAATTTCCCTTTAACACCACCTTTAAAACTAGCCTTAACTGCATTGCGGTAGTTTGGTTGAACGTGGTGTAACAGTGTTCGTCTTTGTCACACACTGTAATTGTTTTAATGTAATGATTTGCAGGCGATTAAAGAGTAGACATTCCTTTTGTAACTTTATAATCACCAGGGATGTGTACATATTTACTCATATTTACTAATGTATTGATGTATGTTTGTGCTTGTACTATTTGTTTACAATGTTTTGATGTTTGTGTTTATATTCAGGCCGGATGACGAGGTCCTAATTATTGGTACGCCGTGTAGGAAACCACAAGGGTTACTAATCCTAACTGAGAATTTCTAATTGATGAATACCCACATAACCCCTGCGTATATGGAGGCATATATCCGGTTAATTCATCAACCAATCCATTGTGACAAATTGAATTTACTCCCGGTGTTTGCGCATGTACGTTTGCTGTTAATGTTAATATGTTGTTAGCGTTAACAATGAAGCGATATCTACTTCCGGTGATCAATTGATGAAAAGTATTACATGTTTTGTTAGAGTTTTGTCATTGATAAACATACTTGTTATCGTGATTAGCTGTTGTTTATAATGATCTGTTGTTAGACCATTAACAGATCTAAGTTGTCTGGCTTAAGAATAATAATTCTATCGTTCTTGATATTTGATGTTTTAACCATGCTTTAATAATTAACTATTTTGCAGTTTGCATATTGGTCTTTATATGATTGAGATTTCTCTGTATCATTGTTATTTTAATTTTGTACTTCTTATTAAATTTTTTTTACCACTTCACAATATAGCGTATTTGTTTTATTACTCAAAATGTTGGAGGTTTCGGGTCACGTGACTAGCGTGAAATCTAAGAGCCAGCGGCTGAAATGTACCCCACTCCAATTTACGATTCTAATCTAATATGCCGGATAAGACAGCGTGTCGGAATACCCCAACTGCCGCAATACGGGAAGTACCGAAATCTGCCGAAATCGTACAAGCGATTATTACATTATAGAGATAATCAAAGACCGACATGTGTTTTACGCTCAAAGACAATTGATCGGTGATTGCTTGTCGGTTAACACCGAGTGTCGTAATTCGGAATATTCAAAATCCGGGCTACTGCTTTTGGTTGAAGTAATAAGAAAATATAAATTGGGGTATGATGACGCATTTCACAAAATGCCCTAGTGTTGATTTTATGTTAAAGTATTATTTAGCGAGATGTGTTTTACATAGGCTTAGCTTTTTAACCAATCCCATGCAGACACTCTGAATAACCTGTTGCTCTAGAAAAAAATATGTTTTATAGTTCACCCTCACCCAGACGCTTTGTTGCTGACTGCCTGCGAAGACGTTGAATCAAGTTCAACTCCCTCGATCCGCTCGAAAATTGATCTGGGATGTTGAAAGTTCACTGCAAAGCTAGGCTTTGGAGCCGACGTTTTTCGAAGAACACGATGAATGGAACCCGGGGCCCATTTCCTGATATATAAATGGCTAGTAGTGTAAAGTATGAGCTTGACAGTATTAGATTGCAGTTTCTGGTATCTGGTATGCAGACCTGTTAAGTATAAATTATAGAATGAATGACAGTAGTTTAATTCTATTAGAATATTGTTTTTGTATCCTACGTCATTTGACAGGCGTTAAAGGTGTAATTTACTGTTTAAAAAGAATAACGGTTGTATGGTTATGATTTTACTTTTGGTGTTTATTTATTGACAAGTTATGTGTGTCGAGGGGTTAAGGATAGAGGTGTTGTAGAAGATGACCAGAGCAGCGTCTGACGAACTTGAATGTAGCAGTAATAATAAAATGTCTCCTAATATACGTTCAGAACAAAGAACACGGTACATAATCGATCTATTACAATTACTATGTTACTACAGATGTCGGTTTATTCGGAAACCTAACGACGACACTGGTTGTAAATATCAGAAATGAAATCTGTGCCCCTAAAAACATATATTTTGACGCCAAACACTGCTACTTAATCAATATCTGCACATCGACCCATTTAATAATGTTGTCAATGCCAGAAATGGAATTTTCGACCCCCCAAAACATATCTATATGGACATCAAACAATACTACCTACATCGTCCCATTTTCCCCACCAAAAATGGCCGCCATCTTGGAAATAATATCTTCATGAAGTGATAGAAAAATCTGAAATAAAGTCATGACCTCTGTCAATACTAATAAAGTTAATACGTCGATAAGATTATAAATAAGTTGATAAGTAGTCTCTATCAACCTTGAGAATAATAGGTCATTGGCTAGATTATCCGGTCTTTTACTAATCATAAAGTCAAAGGAGGTAGCCTAACTAATCCTAAAACAATATTGCCATTTCAATACCTAACACTCTTAATTTCATGGACCATAATATGTGTGTGTGTGGGGGGGGGGGTCTAATTAATCCTAATTCGTCATCACGTTTCATGTTTGATTATATTAAAATGCAAGAATTGCACAGATTTATTGCGGGAAGAGACACAACTCTTATTTGACTTGGCTAAAAATACTAAATAATCAACCACAGAAACACAAAAACACTCTCGGTTACGCATGGGCAATGGAACTTTTCGTCAAATATTGACTACGGTCCCAGACCCTCCGTACCACACTGGTCAGCTGTGAATATTCGCTAGGCGGCTAGAGTCACTGATAAGGATGACATCGACGCGACTTAATTAGTCTCCCATATTAACTTTTTTCTTTCGATAAATTAAATTCTTAAACATTTTTGTATATATTAGAAAAATAAGTAAAGACGTTTAAAGTATTTGTAGTTAAAAAGTATTTCCTATTTAGTGTAAATGGGTATTAAGATGACGAAAAAGGCATCATTTTGCCCGGAGCAGTTACGTCTTATGTAAACAAAGCGCGCGCTCCATATAACTAAGTTCTACTCAAAAAAGAATATTAACAAGTCATTAAACATTAAACCCTGCAAAAATAAAGCTTGTTCCATTCTTTCTACAGATTTACATTAAGGATCGGACTATAAGTTTTGATAGGTGAATGCCTTGGTGGAATTCGAAGATGAGCTTTTTCTGCGTAGGCAAAGCAGAGAGAAGCAATTTGATTGGTTGATGCTTTGGGTCACGATAACTGTGGTTCTAACCAAGCGAGAGTAATGTGTATAGTTTCATTACACAGGGTAAGCAGAGGGATAAGCAATTTGATTGATCGAGACGTTGGAAGTCGATAACTTTGATTCTAATTGGTGAGAATTTTCTGCTTAAGCCAAGTAGCGGTGATCGGCCAAAACTTTGGAAAATGACAACACTGCTTTAAATTATTGTAGGGTGTATTAACGTGACGTGGATGTGCATTTGGCAAATGTCTTGACTGGTTTGAATGATTAACATTTTCCGTGAAAGCAAAGCAGGACTAAGCAATTTCACTGGTCGATGCTTTGTGTCAAGATAACTTTGATTCCATCCGATGAAACTTTGTCTACGTTTTCAATACCAGATACTTAAAACCTGACGAAATTTGACCGTGAACAATTTATGCGTGTACCAATATAAGATAATAAATTTCATAGCTGGATACTTTTCAAATGTCCAAATAACTAGTAAGTGTAATCTATTTATGTTGTTAACTTGTTGATATTAATACATCCTAGTTTAATTTCCGTTTCTATTAAATGGAAATCATCTCTTAATGATGACGCAGGTCATGTTAAACCAATTATTCTAAAATATTATGATAGTGAAAAGAAAGAATTTAAGAGATAGCTAAATTGAACCAATTATTCTAAAATATTATGATAGTGAAAAGACAGGAGAATTTAAGAGATAGCTAAATTGCAAAACTACATTTGTTTTCATCAATGTCCAGGTAGGAATTAAGTATTTTATCGATTTAAGATTAGTTCTCTAGCACGAAATATACGAATAAACACCATGTGTGTGAAATAAGCATCATTCCGTTTCATACTAAATATAGATATAGGACTAATGAAATTGCAAGCAAAGTGGCCAATTCTGGGTGAGTAAGTGTTGGATAAAGCACGAGACTGGGGTTATGCTCGGGAAAAAAAGGCTGATGGAACTAACCCGAAAAAAGAAAATAGAGACCGGTAGGCCAAGGTTTTCGTCGATTTGTTTCTGAAATCTTTCTTCCCCAGCAAGTTATTCTGGGCATGGAAAATTCCCCACAGATAAAAGAGATTTACCGTTATAGGTTTATAATTAACATTAATGTGCTGAATGTACGAAGAAAGCGCAAATGGCTGCCGTTCAACTTGGACTGTTCACGTATTTCACCGAACATGGTGGATTATTAATTAGTTTTCTTGTTTAATCTGAATGTAAATCTTTGTCTACACTAATATTAAAGGAGCTAAATCGCTAACATTTGGGACCTAGAAGTTGACACTAGTGGGTCGCAACGCATATAATACTGTAATATGAATGTATATAAAATGATTTACATTCAATGGTTTCCGTTTTTACTATAATTTCATATTAGTTATGTGTAGCGAAATAAGCCAGCAGTCTAAATCGACGGCAAATTTCTAGCGTCTGGTTATTCCAGTCTAGATACGCCGTTTGATTTGGTGCAGTGTGTTTAGCCTCGTCCCTGAAACGCATTATGTTACACGATTCGTGTGCCGATAGTAAAATGTTTATTTTCTTTTAAATATTAGATATCAGAAGCCCATCTTTTCCCGGTGAGATCACAGCATCAATGTTGATTTAAATTGACAAATAATTTGTGTTTTCTATGTTGAACATTATGGATGATATTGAGTTAGAGACTTAGCTACCTTAAATTAACATGTACTATTAGAGCAGTTTCATCTATTTTACGGTTCCAAAGAATAGAGCTATACCCTTTAAATATTTGACAAAGTAGTTCATTCTGGATTGTAACATGCTTATGGATGAATCTTGCGATTTGATTGGTCAGTAAGACACTGTCTTTGGGCAATGACTCCCCTCTGGTTCAGTAATTTCTTCTAAAATTCCAAACAGCATTTACAATGTCGATAAACACTTCCCGTTCCGCATTTAGAGGGGTGTTATTGTCCAATAGACATGTCCTGAGTTTTACATTAGAACCCGCACACTACCGCGTCTTGGGTCCTAATTTTCTCAGGACATGTCTTTAATAACACCCCTTTAATTGCGAAACAGGAAGCGTTTGTCTCCTAAGTATTCACGTTATATTGTGTGTAAAATGTGAAGTAAATCCAATCCATTGCTGGGGTTGAGTGGCATTCATAGGTTTAGTGATACCCGAGGCAAATTGATCAATATATCAAGTACTGAGTTTCTGTAAAGGTCATTTTCATGCGATATCAATTTGGGGAATGCGGACATTAAACAAAGTAATTTCACAAGCAATGTAAAGGTCAATGATTTATCTATATTGCAACAATTTCTGGTATGTTTATGTGATATCCGTGGATACATGGTAGTACTTGTATGCAACTCTAATATATAAATATATAGACTTTGTTTGAAAGATCCAGCTCAAAATGTTTAACATTATGATGGCCAAACTGCTTTAATAGCGATCTGACAAGCTCATATTTTCAATCGGTCAGGAAATTTTGCGCCAATCGAGATAAAACTGTTCAACCTCCGGGCTTCCGACAATTCTATCCACCTAGTATAAATTAGTATAATATACTTTTCATGCATGATTAATAAGTTTTAATATCTTAAAGATATTTGTGGTAACACCTATAAATTAACCTATCTTTAAAGTTGATGTCCCTCTTTATTAGTTAATTGATGATATCTTCATCCCGTACGTAACTGCATGGGTTTTCATTTTCACACGTATAAGTTAATGGCCATTTCGCTCAGTAATCTCAGCCAGGGTGAGTCTGTCTTTCAGATTGATCTTCATATCCTTGATGAAGATCTGTAAGTTATTGTTATTTTGTCCGAAATGCGTTATGCGAGATTTAGATCTTGCTAAACTAGTTTAAAAATAGATAATGCAAAATGAATATATTAAATATTTCATTCAAATTACTTTGTTCTGAGCAAAGCTATCAAAGTTTGAAGTTTTTGGCATAGATTATTTATTATTATAACAACGGTACATGTAATTCGAGACTTAGCCTCGCTTCGAAACGAAGTATAGATCTGTATTGACTACAATAATGTTTAATGAATATTTATGTTGTCATGTAAGTAACAAAATCTTACCTACCCGAATGACATCAACACCAAATCCGACATGGCATTTTCTATTCATTATTAGCCAAGAAACCATGGTTAAAATATGTCTGCTAATTATATCCTTCAATTTAGCCTGGAAATACGGCATCTGTTACCAACATTGCCATTTACAAATTCAATCTTTATTATCCACAATCTATCTGATGTATGTCCTTTTATCTAGCATAGATCAGTCTTCATCTAAGGTATTATATACTACATGTCCAATACAATGTTCATCATTCTTAAAGCATTATTTGTAGGCCCACAATTATCTTACGATATGCAGACAGTACTGTTAATGGTGTGTAATTAATTTATGTAATTCTCTCTCTCTTCAGGGTTCAAGTTGTGACTACATATTGTTAAAGAGACATACGAGCCACATTGGAATTATGCGAAAACAGACTATGACGACCCTAGTCATTTTAATTAGTCTTCTATTCTTGGCATCAACCGATACCGAAAGTACTGGTTCATCAAAAAGGTGCACATTTAGAAAACAGTTCACTTCTTGTGTTGGGTTAAATCTTACATACATTCCTGAAATACCCGTAACAAATATTGAACTTCGTTTTGATAAAAACTATCTACCATGTATTAATCTAACTACATTTTCGAATATTAGCTATGCAGCCATAAAACTCTTATTTCTTAGGTTTAATGGTATTAAAACGATTGAAGAAAATGCTTTTCAAAATATTACAACACTGCATAGACATGATTTATCTTGGAACAATATAACACAATTTAACTATTCAGTTTTAAAACAAAATAAAAAATTACAAATACTAAACTTATTGGGCAACCAAATATCTTCTGTAACCTTAGATTTCAACCCAAATCTTCAACAACTGTCTCTTAGTCACAACAACTTAAGAGATTTACCAAACTTTTGTGCTCCTCGAGTCTTTTACCCTAATTTAACTAATTTGCAATTCGAACACAATAAAATCGATAATTTTATTCCCGACTATATTAATTGTATGAAGAAGTTGGAGCATTTACATTTGGCATTCAATGCTCTTCGAATCCTTAAAACGGACAACTTCCACTACTTTCCGTCTCTAAGATTTCTGTCGTTGCTTGAACAAAAAACCCAAGACCACCTTTCATAATACAAGAAAGGGCCTTCAACAACAGCTATTTGAAAGAATTATACCTTTCCAAGAACACCTTGACATCTAGACACTTATCGGCACAAGCATTTGATGGTTGTGTCAATCTACAAATGTTAGGATTAAGTGAAAATTTTCTCGGCGACGATATTGATGTATTAAATAAAGTCCTTTCTCCATTAACGTCTTTGGAGAAATTAAGCTTGGCAGGCACTCGACTGGTTTCTTTACCAAAGGTTATTGGAGAGAAACTTCATAAATTAAAATTCTTGAATATCCCATTTAATAAAATTACTTCCTGGCCAATGAATGTCTTTAAGAACAACACACAGTTATCTGTCATATATGCAAGACAAAATAGTATTCAAACAGTTACACGCAAAATGTTCCCTGTTCAACTAAGAAATTCTCTTAAAAGGATTGATATTGGTCATAACCCGTTTATTTGTAACTGTGACATATATTGGTTTATTCAGTGGATTCGAAGCGAGAATCAGAAGTTTGTTGATTATCCAAAAGGTTACAGATGTCTTAATATAACTGAGAAGGTTTGTCTGAATAATTCAGAGGTCTACAATGTTGTAACAACTGTCATATGTATTTTACTTGGAGTAATTGTATCGGCATCAATTGTGTATAAATATAGATGGGACATTAAATATTATTTTTACATGTGGAGATACAGACCAAAACAGTTAATGCATATTGCAGAAAAAGAATTTGTTTACGATGTTTTTGTGTCGTACTGTGTTGAAAACAGCATCTGGGTATCTGACAACCTTGTTCATCACTTAAAAGAGGATGCCCACATCAAACTATGTATCCATCAAAGAGATTTTCTTGGTGGAAAACTAATCATTGATAATATAATTCATCACATGGAAAATAGTCGGAAAGTATTAATCGTTTTGTCAAATGAATTTGCTAGAAGTGAATGGTGCCAGTTTGAAATTGATTGGGCTCAGAAACTGGTTTTAGATATGAGTATTGAGTCAATAGTTGTAGTATTACTAGAAGAGATACATGCCGTTAATATGAATAAATCATTACACGCTCTGTTAAAAACTACGACTTATATTACTTGGCATGTTGATGTAGAAGGTCTATTTTGGGAAAGACTAAAAGAGTCTATCCTTACTTAAATTTATGACAAGCGACCACTGGACTGCAGTAATTTTTGTGCCTTGTTTAGTGACACCAACGTCCATGTTGTCTAAAGATCTGTCAATATTTGAAATAGACATAAAAACCCAATATAGTGTATGCTTTTAATGATAGTTACCCCCCCCCCCCCTTAACCCCATTATAAAACTATGCGATATTGTACTTTTTGTGAAACTATTTGATGTTTTGCTTTTGTATATACTGCTTCCAAAATTATCATATTTGTATTTTAAAATGCCATTCTATGTATGCCATCTATTTATAAACAAGTCCTTTCTCCAGCTTGTTTTCGAGTCGGATTGGGAGGTTGTAATTTAAATATAAATTATGTTAATTTATTCATACACTGATTTACAGTAGTTTGGTACCATTAAAATATTATTTTTGTATCCTAAGTCATTTGACAGAAGTCAAAGGTGTAATTGTGTATAAAATGCATTGTTAAAACAGAATAACGGTTGTTTGGTTATAATTTGGCTAAGTAGCTATCTATGATCGATAAAGACTTTGGAAAATGACAATTCTGTTTTAAAATATTGTAGAATGTATAAACGTGGCGAAGATGTGCATTTGATGAATGCCTTGATTGGGTTCAATGATTAACTTTTTCCGATAAAGCTAAGCAGAGCTAAGCAATTTCATTGGTCGATGCCTTGTGTCAAGTTAACTTTCATTCCAACGGATGGAGAGTGACGAAAATTGGTGTATATTATTTATGCCTGGATCCGTATTCAAAGGATATCTAAAGTCTAAGATTGTCACTTAACTACTAGCTTTCACATAGATATACGTAACTTTCTGTAAGTTAAAGGCAAGTGGTATTCAAATGCACTGCTATGTATCAAATCTTCCCTTAAAATTAAGCTACTTTAACTTTTAAGTGTATTAGTCTTTAAGATTAGATTAAGTGAAAAATATCCACTTAAAGGACAATATTGGTGGCAGTCATTATTACATATGTAACAGAACTGGTTAAATACATTCCAAATATAATTTTAACACATGGATCATTGCTACAGGAGATGTGTAACAAACACTGGAAGTGACGACAAACAATGACGAACACGAGGTATCCTTCAGTGAAGTTAAGTGGAAAAATTAAGTATTTTTATTTAACTTTTAGAAAACTTTTGAATATGGACTCAGGTACTTCGAAACCTGACTGAATTTGACCGTGAACAATTTATGCGTGTACCAATATAAGATAATAAATTTCATTGCTCGATACTTTTCAAATGTCCAAATAACTGGTAAGTGTAATCTATTTATGTTGTTGACTTGTTGATATTAAGACATCCTCATGTAATTTCCGTTCCTATTAAATGGAAATCCTGTTTTCATGATGATGCAGGTCATATTGTTAAACTAATTATTCTAAAATATTACGATACTGAAAAGACAAAAGAATTTAAGAGAGAGCTAAATTGCAAAACTGCATTTGTTTTCATCAATGTCCAGGTAGGAATTAAGTATTTTATCGATTTAAGATTAGTTAGCTAGGACTAAATATACGAATAAACATCGTGTGTGTGAAATAAGCATCATTCCATTCCATACTAAATTTAAATATAGGCCCAATGGAGCTGCATGCAAAGTGGCTAATTCTGAGTTTGGGTGAGTTCTAATTAATCGTGATTAAGTGTTGGACAAAGCACGAGACCGATGTTATGCTCGGGAATGAAAAACTAAAGAAAATAACGCGATAAAAAGAAAAACCGAGCCGGTATAGGTCAAGTTTTTCTGTCGAGGTTTTTTTTCTGAAATCTTTCTTCTCCAGTATAACTGAAGTCGAGGACTTTATCTTGATTATAAACCGTCTATGTTTACATGTACGTAAAATGGGAATATCCCGTAAAAAATAACTTATATCATGTTTTCTTATGGAAAAAAATCCTACCCTGGATGAATAACCCGTCACAAGAAAGAAAACCTTTCAAAAGAATAGCCCCAAATTTCCGTGTATACACCCAAAGCCGCCCGGACTCTCAGACCGCAAGTTATTCTGGGCCTAGAATATACTCCACAGATAAAAGAATATACCCACAGATAAAAGAGATTTACCGTTATAAGTTTATAATTAACATTAATGTGCTGATTGTACCTAGAAAGCGCTAATAGCTGCCGTTCAGCTTGGACTGTTCACTTATATCACCGAACATGGTGGATTATTAATTAGTTTTCTTGTTTAATCTGAATGTAAATCTTTGTCTACACTAATATTACATGTACATTAACATGTACTTTGAGAGAAGTTTCGTCTATTTTACAGTTCCAAAGAATAGAGATATACCCCCTTTAAACATTTAACAAAGTAGTTCATTCTGGATTGTAACATGCTTATGGGTGAATCTTGCGATTTGATTGGTCAATTAGACACTGTCTATTAAACAATAACACCCCACTGTTTTAGTAATTTCTTTTAAAATTTTAAATGGGTTAAACTCGTACATTCGAGGTACCGGTCGAAACCAATGTTAATTAAACGAATACGCCCCAATGAGTACGAAATTACCAAGAACAGACGACTTTGGTCCCGGGATTTCCCAAACTGACACCCCAAATATGGACTCCAGGGTGCTTGAAATAAAAATTTATACTCATACATTCGAGGTACCGCAGTTGAAAATAATTTTAAATGAAAAGTATATGCCACTGAGTACGAAATTAACCCATAACAGACAATTCGAAACCTGGAATGTCCCAGGCTGACACGCCAAATACATTCGAGGTACCAGTCAAAACCAATTTTAAATGAAAGAGTGCATCTCACTGATTACGAAATTGCTCAAAACAGTCGAATTTGGCCCTGGGACTATCCAAACTGTCACTAAATTTGACCCATCCGTAAAAAAGGGGTTTTATTCATACATTCGAGTTACCAGTTGAAACTTATTTTCAATGAAAGCGTATATGCCGCTGATTACGGATGGGGCCATAAATTCGCGGTACCAGCCAAAACCAGCTTTGAAGGAAAGAGTACATTTCACTAAGTACGAAATTGCCCATAAAAGACGCTTGTGGCCCTTGGACGGCCCAAACTGACGAGAATTGTCGATCGTTTGATTCACAGACGATAACTCCACCCACATATTCTTGATTATCCAGTAACGTTCTCAATAGCAATAGTACTCTCGCTTGACAGGCCTTACATCACTAGTTTCCGGTAGCGACGTCACCGAGTAAAAGTAAACGTTATCTTGGTCAGCCATTTCTGCTTTAATTTTACATGGACGACTGTTTAAATACAGGTTGTATCCAAGCCATCTGTGGGTCTACAGAGTTGATTTTGTGCTTGTTGTGTAAATAAAGGTCTAATAAATCATTTCTATAACATCTGAAGCCTAAATAAAGACTAACAACATGTTGATTTAGCTCTTGCATAATGCATGTTAAAGTGCACGATTCCACTCTTATATAATTTTTTTCGTACACGATTCCACTCGAAAAGAGTGGAATAAATATTAATTCGTTATAACGAAATAATAAGTATTTCGTTTAAACGAAATAATTGGTATTTCGTTTTAACGAAATACTTGGTAATTCGTTTAAACGAATAAATCATTTCGTTAAATGGAATTAATCAATGTCGATTTAACACGTCGACTATTGGCTCTAATGCTCCAAACACCGAATTTGAAAAAGAAAATCGTGATCTCTATCGTTATCGATATACGGTCGGGCTTGAGGCGGTAATCGATGTAGTAGTGGACCCAGGGAAAACCCATGAAGTTTGACAAGCGATCCCGTTGCTTGTCACGTAGAGGCGGTCAATTGGAATAACGACACTTGACCTAATGACGGACCTCGTGTATACAAGATTTTAGTCATGGGGATCATGTGATGGGTAAGGACTCCATGAAGCATTGGTGACATAAAGAGATGACTCACGTTCCTTTTCCCCCTATTCTGAGGATACATTTTAAATCAGTTTTTTCTTCATATATTGGTGTGAAGCATTGAGGTAAATGAGAGAACGGGTCCAATCGTTTCCGCCACCTTCTGATCCAGAGACCCAATCCCCAAACACTATCCCCATTACGAATAATCTTGTGAACCCTATAGAAGGAATAGTTTTTATACGCCCACATTTTCATGTACCAGTCTGTAACTTCATGGGTTATGGTCCCTGATTGTCCAAAAAATCACGTTTTTAGCTTGTGAACAGCGTAGAGGTCACAATTTTGAACCGATTGTTTTGAAACTTAAAATGCATGTTTATAACCCAAAGATATCGGTTCCTTTCGATATGTGCGCCCATCGGATCGTAACTTCCTGAATTATGGCCCCTGACTGCCCGAAAAATGGCCCTTTTTAGCTTACAGACCAAAATTGACAGACAAAATGACCGCCGTTTGTACGCGAATAGTGTGAAAATATGTTACATCAAGGTTGTGGACCCTATATAGGTTACAATTTAGATCCGATTTTGATGAAACTTGACATGTATGTTTATAACCCAAAGATCTTGGTTCCTTTCGATATTTGCGCCTATCGGATCATAACTTCCTGAATTATGGCCCCTGATTGTTGGAAAAATCGCTATTTTTAGCTTGTGGCCCCCTCTGTAGGTCAAAATGTTGTCCGATTTCAAAAACCGTTTGATTATATCACCGTTACATGGTTATGGAGTTTGAGTTCGAATTTCGTGAAAATCGGACCAAATTGACTGACAAAATGGCAATCGTTTGTACGCGAATAGTGGAAATATGTTGTATCAAGGTTGTGGAATGTGGACCCTATAGAGGTCACAATTTTCAACCGATTTTGATGAAACTTAACATGTATGTTTACAACCCAAAGATCTTGGTTCCTTTCGATATTTGCGCCCCTCGGATCGTAAAGTCCTGAATTATGTCCCTTGATTGTTTGAAAAATCGCTTTTTTTTAGCTTGTGGTTCCTCTGGAGGTCAATATTATTATCCGTTTTAAAAAAACGTTTGATTTTATCACCGTTACATGGCAATGAAGAATGAGTTTGAATTTTGTGAAAATCGGACCAAAATTTACGGACAAAATGATCGCCGTTTGTAAGCGAATAGTGTGAAAATATGTTATATCAAGGTTGTGAACCCTATAGAGGTCACAATTTTGAACAGATTTTGATGAAACTTGAAATACATGTTTATAACCTAAACATCTTGGTTCCATTGCATATTTGCACATATCTGATCGCAATTTCCTGAATTATGACCCCTGATTGTACGAAAATCGCCCCTTTTTATGTGGACGTATATTGTCGTCGCCCCTGTCCGTCCGTCCACAATTTGTTCGTGGACTCTCTACAGGTCACAATTCTTATCCGATTTTGACGCAACTTGAAATCTCGGCTGCTTTCGATATTGGCATGTATCGGATGAAAACTTCATGGATTATGCCCCCTGATTGTACGAAAAATCACGTTTTTAGCTTGTGGACCCTATAGAGGTTACAATTTTGAACCGATTTTGATGAAACTTGACATGCATGTTTATAACCCAAAGGTCTTGGTTCCTTTCGATATTTGCGCCTATCGGAATGTAATTTCCTGAATTATGGCCCCTGATTGTCCGAAAAATAACCCTTTTTAGCTTGTGGTCCCTCTGGAGGTCACAATTATTATCCGATTTAAAAAACCGTTTGATTATATTACCGTTACACCCTAAGGAAGGTTGAGTACGAATTTCGGGAAAATCGGACAAAAAATGGTATATGGACCCTGTAGAAGTCACATTTGTAATTCGATTTTGATGAAACTTGAAATTCATGGTAATAACCCAAAGATCTTGGTTCCTTTCGATATTTGCGCATATCGGAACGTAACTTCCTGAATTATGGCCCCTGATTATACGCAAAATCGCCTTATTTTAGCTTGTGGTACCTCTGGTGGTCACAATTATTATCCGATTTAATAAAACGGTTGATAGTATTACCGTTACACCATAAGGAAGGTTGAGTTCGAATTTCGGGAAAATCGGACCAAAATTGCCATACAAAATGGCCGCCGTTTGTACGCGAATACTGTTAAAAAATTGTATATCATGGTTGTGAACCCTGTAGAGGTTACAATTTTAATTCGATTTTGATGAAACTTGAAATGCATGGTTATATCCCAAAGATCTTGGTTCCTTTCGTTATTTGGACATATCCGAATCGTAACTTCCTGAATTATGGCCCCTGATTGTCCGAAAAATCGCCTATGGTCCCCCTGGAGGTCACAATTATTATCCGATTTAAAAAAACGTTTGCCTCTATCACCGTTACACCCTACGGAAGGCCAAGTTCGAATTTAGAGAAAATCGGACCATAATTGCCAGAAAAAATGGCCGCCGTTTGTACGCGAACAGTGTCAAAGTTGTGGACCATGTAGAGGTCACAATTTTAATTCGATTTTGATGAAACCTGAAATGCTTGTTTATAACCTAAAGATCTTTATTCTTTTCGATATTTGCGCATATCAAATTGTAACTTAATGAATTATGGCCTTTGATTAAAGGAAAAATCACTTTCGCTATTGCTTGTTCTCTATCTATCTCTCGAACAATTATTATCTAAAAAAAAACTCTGATTATATTACTGTTGCACCGTAAGGAAGGTTGAGTTCCAATTTCGTGAAAATCGTACTAAAATTGCCGGACGAAATGGTCGCCGTTTGTACGCGAATAGTTTAAAAATATGGTATATCATGGTTGTGGACTCTCTACAGGTCACAATATTTATCCGATTTTGACGAAAAGTAACATTTCTAGGTTGTGTACCGTCACACCATAATCATTGTCGGCTTCGAAGTTCATTAATATCAGACTGGAACTGACCAACAAAATGGCTGCTCCCAATACAGTATGAAATACAGGACTTAATGAGGAAAAATCACTTTCGGTATTGCTTGTTCTCTATCCATCTCTCAAAAATGTGGGCGTATCCTGCCTGGCAGTGCCAGCCTATCTTTTAACTTGTGGTTCCTTTGGAGGTCACAATTATTAACGGATTTAAAATAACGTTTGATTATATCACTGTTTCACCGTAATGAAGGGTGAGCGTGAATTTCGCGAAAATCGGACCAAAACTGATGGACAAAATGGCCGCCTCTTGTACGCGAATACTGTAAGAATATGGTATATCAAGGTTGTAGACCCTGTAAAGGTCACAATTTTAATCTGATTTTGATGTAACTTTAAATGCATGTTTATAATTATAATACAAAGATCTTGTTTCCTTTCGATATTTGCAGGTATCGAATTGTAACTTCCTGAATTATGGCCCCTGATTGTACTAAACATCGCCATTTTAGCTTGTGGTCCCTCTGGAGGTCACAACTATTATCCTATCACTAATGAAGGTTGAGGTCGAATTTCGTAATAATCGGGCACATTGGACCATAAGTTCCTGAATTATGACCAGTAATTATACGAAAAATCATGTTTTTTTTAACTTATCGACCCTATGGAGGTCACAATTGTATTCCGAATTATAAAAACGTTTGACTATATCCCTGTTACACATTAATGATGGTTGAGTGTGAACTTCTTGAAAATCGATAATTGAACAGCTAAATCCATAATATTAAATGTTTCGTATACTTAACGTTAGCATGGAGCAGTACTTTATAAAAAACAATCAAATTCTAATGATTTTCTGATAATTACTTAATATTCGACAACACTTGTTGACTGTCTGGACGATTTAGCTGCTGTGTGGGCGTATGTTTCGTTGCCTGACAACCTATTTTTTTACATATATTGTAGGGTATTAACCATTGGGTTCACAAGCTTTAGATGTCGCGGGTTCGTTCCCGGTGTTGGCCGAAAAAGTTCATCTGGTTTTTATCCGTGAGGCAGGGCAGAGGGCATGACAAGGAGAGCTGCCAAGTTCATCTGTTTTTTGTTAGTGATGCAAGACGGAGGGCCTAACAGTGTACACCTCAATGCTCCAAACACCAAATTTGAAAATAAAAGATGTTAAAAAAAATCTTTATCGATATGCGTAGGGGCTCGAGACGGTAACCCTGGAACTGCGAGACAAACCAGGTCATTCCTGGACTAACGCATATAATTCGCTTTCGCGTGGGGTTATGTAGCAATGGGCGGAAACAGGTGTACCCGGTTAAGACCTACGAGGTTGGACAGGCAGCCATACTTCTTGTCACGTACATGCAGTCAATCGAAACAACGCGGCCTGACTCAAGGACAGTCTTATGGTTTCACGCGCACCACTAGACCACCCAACTTCCATTTCTCTGGAACGGCAAATCGATAGGTTTCATACCTTAAATGAAATGAAATGGGCTTAAATGGTTTTCTGTTCTGCTTTGACTGGGCTATTGAAGACAGACATAATATTGTGCTCTGATGGATATTTTGCCCAAACAGAAGCGCTACCGCCTGTTCTTATATAGAATTGCAACTGCCAAAGGAATCTTTGTCGCGCACGCCAATCTGTACACGGGGCGTCACAATCTTGTGAACCCAACAGAAATCACCATGAGTGGACGGCACTGGCTATAGAGCCTGCAACTGAAAGGACTAACCCTAAAACAATTACATGCCGAGATGGTCTCCAATTCAGGGGATGATGCCCCTTCCTTTTCAAAACTAAATAAGTGGGCTGCAAAATTTAAGCGCTGCAGAGGGGGCCTTGACGATGACCCGCGTCCTGTAAGACCATTCACAGCAACCATTCAAGAAAACATTACCCATGATCAACAATTTGCCACTCGACATAATGCCGGTGTTGTGCGCTAGATGATTGAGCACATTATCCCCAACGAGTTAGGGGTAACAAAGCGGTGCCAAAGCTCATAGCTGTGGACCAGAAACGTGTCAGATTCGTCACGTCCCGTGACAATCTGCGCCGATTTGAAGCAGATTCTGATAATGTTTGGCCAGATTTGTAACCATAGATGAGACCTGAAAAATGGAACTAGAACGGCTCAGAACTTTGCTGTCAGCCCTTGTCCATTGCACCAACATTTACATTCAAGGCAAATCAGGGAGGGGGGGGGGGTCAAAACTTGTCAGTATACTTCCACCTAGGGTGATATCACGGACAATGCAGATATGTGAATAGTAGGCAAATATACAAAGAACATGCAACAAGATCACAACAATGGACTACAATTAAAACGTGAGACCTTTGATTAGGGGGCTATTTATAACTGAACCATTACAGCTGAAACTCTTTCGGCCATTAAAAGGCAGTTGGCGGGGATCCTATTGATTTATCAAGATCAATGTATTTGACAGTATTAATGGGAAACCATTTAACCTGGGCCATATATAACAAATAATTTAAAAACAAATTGGGGGGGGGGGGTAAATCTGTTATGAGCCATTGTGTACTCAGTGGGGTGTATACTTTGATTTAAAATTAGTTTCAACTGGTACCTCGTTTGTATGAATATAACCAATTTCTAAGCCCCGAGGGTCTTAACTAGAGTGTCAGTATGGTCCGTTCCATGGCCACAAGCGTCTGTTATGGACAATTTTGTACTCAGTTGCATGTATAATATGATCATTTAGAATTGGTTTTGACCGGTACCTCGAATGTATGAGTATAATTCATTTTTGGCCCCTTCGGTTTTAGGGTGTCTGTCGGGGCCATCCCAGGGGTCTAATCGTCTGTTATGGGCAGCTTCGTATTCAGTGGGATATACTCTTTCATTTCAAATTAGTTTCAACTGGTACCTCGAATGTATGAATATAATCTTTTTTTCAAGCCCTCTGGAGTCAATATTTGTTGTGTCAGTTTGGACCATCCCAGGGCCAAAATCGTCTTTTATGGGCAATTTCGTACTCAGTGGGGTGTATTCTTTCATCGAATGTATGACTGAGTTTAACCCATTGGGGGGGGGGGGGGGCGGTCTATATGTGTAATTAATTTATATGTAATTCCCTCTCTCTTCAGGGTTCAAGTTTTGACTCCACGTTGTTAAAGAGACACACGAACCATATTGGAATTATGACAAAACATACTATGATGACCCTAGTTATTTTAATTAATCTTCTATTCTTGGCATCAACCGATAACAAAAGTACTGGTTCATCAAAAAGGTGCAAATTTAGAAAACGTGCCACTTCGTGTGTTGGGTTAAATCTTACATACATTCCTGAAATACCTGTAACAAATATTCAACTTCGTTTTGAAAGAAACTTTTTGCCATATATTAATGCGACTACGTTTTCGAACATTAGCAAAGCCGTAGGCCTAAAGATCTTATACTTTAGGTCTAATGTTATTAAAACGATTGAAGAACATGCTTTCCAAAATATCACTACACTGCATAGACTTGATTTATCTTGGAACAATATAACAAAATTTAACTACTCAATTTTAAAACAAAACAAAAAATTACAAATACTTCAGATACACGGCAACCAAATATCTTCTGTAATCTTAGATTTCAACCCAAATCTTCAAAATCTGTCTCTTGGTTTCAACAACTTGAGAGATTTACCAAACTTCTGTGCTCCTCGAGTGTTTTACCCTAATTTAACTTATTTGCAACTCCAACACAATAAAATCGATAATTTTATTCCCGACTATATTAAATGTATGAAGAAGTTGGATTATTTAGATTTGTCCAAGAACGCTCTTCCAATCCTTAAAACGGACAACTTCCATGGCTTGCCGTGTCTAAGATGTCTGTCGTTGACTGAACAAAGAAACCCAAGCCCACCATTCATAATACATGTAAGGGCTTTCAACAACAGCCATTTGAAAGAATTATATCTTTCCAGGAATACCTTGGCATCTGCCCACTTATCGCCACATGCATTTGATGGTTGTGTCAATCTACAAATATTAGGATTGGGTGAAAATTTTCTCGGCGGCGATATTGATATTTTAAATAAAGTCCTTTCTCCATTAACGTCTTTGGAGTCATTAAGCTTGTCGGGCACTAGACTGGTTTATTTACCAAAGGTTATTGGAGAGAAACTTCATAAATTAAAATTTTTGGATGTTGCATTTAATAAAATTACTTCCTGGCCAATGAATGTCTTTAAGAACAACACACAGTTATCTGTCATATATGCAAGACAAAATAGTATTGAAACAGTTACACGCAAAATGTTCCCTGTTCAACTAAGAAATTCTCTTAAAAGGATTGATATTGGTCATAACCCGTTTATTTGTAACTGTGACATATATTGGTTTATTCAATGGATGCGCCGTGAGCATCAGAAGTTTGTTGATTATCCAAAAGGTTACAGATGTCTTAATATAACTGAGAAGGTTTGTCTGAATAATTCAGAGGTCTACAATGTTGTAACAACTGTCATATGTATTTTACTTGGAGTAATTGTATCGGCATCAATTGTGTATAAATATAGATGGGACATTAAATATTATTTTTACATGTGGAGATACAGACAAAAACAGTTAATGCATATTGCAGAAAAACAATTTGTTTACGATGTTTTTGTGTCGTACTGTGTTGAAAACAGCATCTGGGTATCTGACAACCTTGTTCATCACTTAGAAGAGGATGCCCACATCAAACTATGTATCCACCAAAGGGATTGTCTGGGTGGAAAACCAATCATTGATAATATAATTCATCACATGGAAAACAGTCGGAAAGTATTAATCATTTTGTCAAATGAATTTGCTAGAAGTGAATGGTGCCAGTTTGAAATCAGTTTAGCCCAGAAACTGGTTTTAGGTATGAGAATTGAATCAATAGTTGTAGTATTACTAGAAGAGATAGAGGCCGTTAATATGAATAAATCATTACACGCTCTGTTAAAAACTACGACTTATATTACTTGGAACGGTGACGCAGATGCTCTTTTTTGGGAAAGACTGAAAGGGTCTATCCTCACTTAAAACGGCAATTTCATATTTTTTAGGTATATTTTTAAAATATATTTAAAAAAAGCCTTAAAATAGGTGGTATCTGTAAACAAGCCTACCTTGTTAAAGAATAATCCTATTAATCCTATAATTCACTGTTGCCAGTTGAGAAATTGGCAAAAATATCATTTTCAACTTGAAATTCAAACGTTTGAAGATCGCCATTGCATGGAGGGGAATTAAACCCCCCTGAAATATTGCCCATGATCGTATCATAATAATAGAGAGTTGACAACCTTTTAAGCAAAAAACATGGAAATAAATATTAAAAATAAACACAAAAGTTATATGGATAACAATTACTATATTTCTATTAAAGCTACGTTTCAACAATGATTCTCTTGTCGTTATCAAGCACAATACTTGATTGTGCTTGATAACGACAAGAGAATCATTGTTGAAACGTAGCTTTAATAGAAATATAGTAATTGTTATCCATATAACTTTTGTGTTTATTTTTAATGTGTCCAATTACTAAATGCCATTGAAACAGGAAATAAATATGTTTTGACTCTCTTAGAAAATATGAAATTATTACTTTAAATTTATGACCAGCCAGAGGTCACTGGACTGTAGCACCCGATCTTGTTTGTTACTATAAGTCTGTGCTTTCAGTAACACTATGTCACTAATGTTTTTTTTTTTTTGTCTAAAGATCTGTTGTTAATATTACAAATAGACATAAAAACCTAATAAAGTGTATGCTTTAAATGAAAGTTATCCCCCCTTAACCCCACTCTAAAATTATGCGATGTTTGCACTTTTTGATGTTTTGCTTGTGTATATACTGCTTCCTAAATTATCACATTTGTATTCTAAAATGCCATTCTTTGTATGCCAGCAATTTACAAACAAGTCTTCTCTCCAGTTTTTCGCCCCCTTTGTAAATTGCTCCACCAAAGAGATTGTTTTCGGACCGGATGGGGAGGTCGTAATTTAAATATAGATTATGTTAATTTATAAAATGACGGGCAGTAGTTTAATTCTATTAAAATATTGTTTTTGTATCCTACGTCATTAGACAGGTGTTAAAGGTGTAATTTTATATCAAATACATTGTTTAAACAGAATAATGGTTGTTTGTTTGCAATTTTATTTTTAGTGTTTAATGTTTGAAAATCTTTACCGAATAAATATCTTATCAGTATACCTTCAGAACGATCTATCCAATATATCATCCATCTATCACACTTACAGGTAGTATTCGGAAAATTAATGTGTTACTGGTTGCTCCTATATCTTACCGATTTATACTGGGTTACTAGTTTACATTCATACTGCAGGGGCGGATCTAGGAATTTTGAAAAGCGGGGGCGCCGCAAAATGAGGGCACTTACTGCGGAGACGAGGAACGATGCTGCGAGGGGGGAGGGCAAGACAATTATCCGCCATTTCCTTGTATTTGTAGACATTCCAAGAGCTATTTGGCTGATATTTTCGTCTGAGTAAACGTTCGGAGGGGACATATTTGGGTCTGAAAAAGGGCACTTTCAGCAGTAAAAAAGGCACGTTCAGCAGTAAAAAAGCGGCACTGTCGAAAATTAGGGGGCGGGTGGATCCGCCTCTGTACGGCTAGGTGATACACCGGAACCCTTTCACTTCACTCTTATTGCGAACCGTACGTTTCTATCTGGACACAGATCACTAAATATTTCTACGCCGTAGGGCCAAAGTTATTTTTAGTCTTTCTCTCCCTTCCCTTTTCCTTCTTTTGTATGGCGATTTTTGTTGGCTTTTTGGTGTAGAATCGAAGAAAAGAGTTTGAAAATAAATTTTCTGCCAGGTTTTGGTGAATATTCATGATTTTGTGGCGGAAGGATACAAGAGTTGTGAGGTTGGTTACATTGAAAGGGATGGCCGACAATTGCATGTTTAGTTGTCTCTACATGTACTTCCAGCTTGTGTATCTCACGTTTTTCATGGTGAACCTCATACGTGCTTTAGGGCAAGAGTTTGCCACATGTCGGTCCATCTGTGGCAGGAAGCGTTTTACCCAACGAATATTTGGGGAAAAGTTACAGTCGGTATAAGAGACGAGAATTAACATTAAAGTCAATGGGGAAATAATTAGTGATCTGTGGCCATCCACAATTAGCATTATCTCGGGAACAGACACGAAGCTCATTGGTGGATATTTTATTTTCTACATCGACGATTTTAGTTGCAAATACTTAGTACCCTTCGAGAATATTGAGAAGTATTTATTCTGATTCCATTTAATGGGACAACTTATAGTCGTTCGAAAAGGAGAAAAACCGTGGCCACGTGTACACATTGACTGTTAAAATTCTGTCATGGCAAACTGTTCCTATCGCATAGCATACTGCATGGCGTATGCTCGTCTTCATTAGCCAGTCGGCGCAGAACAATAGGACGTTAAAATCTCGTTTCGTTTCGTTTCATTTATTTAGTCTTTGCTTGTATGAAAGGTGTAAAAGGGTCCAGGCCCTGATAATATAATAGTTAAATAATTGTTCAATATGGTCCCTCATTCGGAGTACAGATCTACGTTCAGTGAACAGTGAATAAAAGTTTAAAATTGGAGAAACATAAATGGTGGACAAATTGAGAACACTTCTTTACAAAATGTCGAAGTAAAGAAAAGTAATTTATTTCTGTTTTTATACATCACGGATTGTTATTCCATTATAAATTTACATAAAACATAACGATTACATATAACAATAACCACACACCATTATTTGCCTCTATGTAATTTTGCACGTGGGGCATGGGTAACATACAAGGAATGTTTTCATATTCATTAATTAGTGCATAATTATCATACTACCACAGCAACAGGCACGTAGACGATACAAACTTTGTATGTTATATTATACAATTTCTTTGTGTAAGGTCACACTCTACATGTAATTAACATATTCCTACATGTCATTCACATCCGCTACATCCCTTATACACAATTTATATTAATGTAATATATCGGTAACCAAGGCCGGATTCAGAGACCATGGATTGGGGTGGGGGGCTGCGAGCGCCCATAGTACGAAGCACACCACGAGGGTCCAAGTTGGTTTCCCCCCGGACCATTTCGAAAAGTAGAAGTCCGGAGATCACAATATTCCTGAAGCAATGGCCCAAGAAATCCCTCTCTGACCATTGCTGGATTAGCTTCTGATTCTTGAACTTTTGCGGGAGTATGTCTATTCTTCCCGTTCAATCAAAGCTATCACTTTTAAGTACAGCAACATGACAGTCCTTCGTTTAATCTGGATCTTCCCTAAAACTTTGGACAGTGATTTAAGGTATTAAAAACGGTGAAAGTATGTTCGTTTCCAAAAGGTATTGTTTACATTTCATTCGACTTGATAGCCTCGGTTGTCACCTTACATGTAAGGTGATATAATACGACATAATGCGCCTATGCTTTGTGGAATGTTTCATACAGAATGTTGTTGATAATATTATTAATACATAGTGAAGTTTCATTTCTTTGGTATATCGTTCAACAGTGGAAGCCATCTCCAATGTCAATGAGTAAAAATTAAGTTGATGAATTGCATTAAATTAAGGGACTAATTTATGAATTTATATACAAATGATTCGGCTACAATTAATGTGTCTGCCCTTTTAAATATTGTTCATGTCAACTTGAACCAAAATATTGTATATGTCATACCTTGGGGTGATTAATGAAAAATATTAACTTTACTGTCGATAACGATGTTTTTCGTCTATCAAACGATTGTCAGAAAACCAAAGTAGCACGTGCGCTTGACGTACTTACTTGGGTAAATGCGTAGAAACTTAGCTTTAAATCGTTTTAACTGTCAATAATAAATAAGTCATTTTGTTTACTATATCGTTTTTGTTTTTGTAAGTATTGTTGTGTTTGCTATGTAAATGAATGATGCTATTACGTACGCACAATAACGAACCAGCCACCATTAAACCCTCATATATATCAAATTTATTACGACCTTGTTTATTGTAAGAGAGCATTCAACTACTTCCTCTTACGATGTTCAACGTCCTTGTATTTCATGGTAATAATCTAATAATTCATACGATTTCCTTTACACTTCACACTACAGAGCAGTCACAATTAGAAATTGGTAATAATGTTTTTGAATCTGGTGACTGGTTTGGAGCACCACAACAATTCGTAGCTTGAGTCTTATTATTACTGCAACCACAGCCAGATGTTAACGCCCTGTATTTCTCATTGCTTATGTCCTTATTAGAACTTGGAGCAGTCTTCGTCGGATTCCTTTCCCAGCCTCGTCGAATTTTTCGAAGTCTTTTAGAAACACACGGCACCGCAAGTAAAAGTTTTAAAACTAACACAAGCAGAGGTAATTGTATCGATAAGAATGTAATAGAGCCAAACATTTTCCACGGTCCGGCTTTAATCCATCCTGGTATTCCCATGATCATGGCATGCGCAACGGATAAAAACAATGCTGCGTAGCCTAGTTTAGACTGAACAAATCGCCATTCTCGCCAATTCAAAGATTCTCCTATGCTAGGCAAACTTGTTAAGGCGAGAAAACAGAGGATATTCAACCTCGTTTTGAAAGAAACTTTTTGCCATATATTAATGCGACTACGTTTTCGAACATTAGCAAAGCAGCCATAGGCCTAAAGTTCTTATACTTAAGGTCTAATGTTATTAAAACGATTGAAGAACATGCTTTCCAAAATATCACTACACTGCATAGACTTGATTTATCTTGGAACAGTTTAACAAAATTTAACTACTCCTTTTTAAAAGAAAACCAAAAATTACAAATACTTAACTTATTCGGCAACCAAATATCTTCTGTAACCTTAGACTTCAACCCAAATCTTCAAAAACTGTCTCTTGGTCACAACAACTTGAGAGATTTACCAAACTTCTGTACTCCCCGAGTCTTTTACCCTAATTTAGCTTATTTGCAACTCCAACACAATAAAATCAATAATTTTATTCCCGATTATATTAATTGTATGAAGAAGTTGGATTATTTAGATTTGGCATGAACGCTCTTCCTATCCTTAAAACGGACAACTTTCATGGCTTTCCGTCTCTAAGATATCTGCCATTGTATGAACAACGAAACCCAAGTCCACCTTTCATAATACAAGTAAGGGCCTTCAACAACAGCCATTTGAAAGAATTATATCTTTCCAGGAATACCTTGGCATCTAGACACGTATCGCCACAAGCATTTGATGGTTGTGTCAATCTACAAATATTATCATTAAGTGGAAATTATCTCGGCAACGATATTGATATTTTAAAAAAAATCCTTTCTCCATTAACGTCTTTGGAGACATTGGTCTTGTCAGGCAATAAACTGGTTTCTTTACCAAAGGTTATCGGAGAGAAACTTCATACATTAAAATTCTTGGATATCACATTTAATAAAATTACATCCTGGCCAATGAATGTCTTTAAGAACAACACACAGTTATCTGTGATATATGCAAGACAAAATGGTATTGAAACAGTTACACGCAAAATGTTCCCTGTTCAACTAAAAAATTCTCTTAAAGAGATTAACCTTGGCCATAACCCGTTTATTTGTGACTGTGACATATATTGGTTTATTCAATGGATGCGTGGTGAGCATCAGAAGTTTGTTGATTATCCAAAAGGTTACAGATGTCTTAATATAACTGAGAAGGTTTGTCTGAATAATTCAGAGGTCTACAATGTTGTAACAATTGTCGTATGTATTTTACTTGGAGTAATTGTATCAGCATCATTTGTGTATAAATATAGATGGGACATTAAATATTATTTTTACATGTGGAGATACAGACAAAAACAGTTAATGCATATTGCAGAAAAACAATTTATTTACGATGTTTTTGTGTCGTACTGTGTAGAAAACAGCAACTGGGTATCAGACAACCTTGTTCATCACCTAGAAGAGGATGCCCACGTTAAACTATGTATCCATGAAAGAGATTTTCTTGGTGGAAAACTAATCATTGATAATATATTTCATCACATGGAAAACAGTCGGAAAGTCTTAATCGTTTTGTCAAATGAATTTGCTAGAAGTGAATGGTGCCAGTTTGAAATGAGTTTAGCTCAGAATCTGGTTTTAGATATGTGTATTGAGTCAATAGTTGTAGTACTTCTAGAAGAGATAGAGGCCGTTAATATGAGTAAATCATTACACGCTCTGTTAAAAACTACGACTTATATTACTTGGAACGGTGACGTAGATGGTCTGTTTTTGGAAAGACTGAAAGAATCTATCCTTACTTAACTTCGCAACCTGAGCTGCAGCGCTTAAAATCCACGTCTTCACTCGACGTTTTGTTTTACCATAGTTTTATGCTTTAAATGATATTAACGTATGTGTCGTTTAAAAATCTGTAAATATATGAAATAGACATAAAACCCAATAAAGTGTATGCTTTTAATGATAGTTATTTCCCTATAACTCCACCTTTAAAATTAGCCTTAAATAATATAGTTTGAACTGGTTTTATTTTCGTATTAAATAACATAAATTTTAATTTTTACAAATTGGCCGATATACCGCTAATAACTATCTTGAAAAAACCACGTTTAGTAAACGAGGCATTTTACCAAGCTTCGTTCTGAACAATATACCTCGTTCCAAAAAAAGGGCAATTTAAAAAACCCTCGTTTCGGAACTGCAGACAACGAGGCATTTTCTTTACCTCGTTTGGACAGAAAAGCCGAACGAGGCATTCTGAGGTTTATAGTGTTGGATTTTAAAATATTTTCGAACCCTCTGGACAAGTAAAATAGGTTGTAATGGATAATTTACACAACAGGTAGGACACTTAAACATCTAGTACTTAGAATAAGGGTATTATTTATTTCCTGGAGCTACTAAGCCAGCAAGAATGTTATTGTCCCTTTAAACCTTTTTGATGTTTGTACTTTTTGTTTAAAACGTTATAATGTTTGTGTTTTTGTGAAACTATTTGATGTTTGGCGTGTGTGTTTATATTTAGGCGGGATGAGGAGGTCCTAATTGCAGATACTCCGTGTAGGAAACCACAACTTACTAATCCTAACCGAGAATTTCTAATTGATGAATACCTACATAACCCCTGTGTATATGGAGGCATATATCCGGTCAAATCACCAAGCAATTATGTGTGACAGTTTGAATTGCCTATGGGCACTGCTGTTTCCGTTAATATGTTGTTAGCGTTAACATCGAAGCTATATCTACTTACGTTGATGAATTGGGGAAAAGTATCACATGTTTTGTCAGTTGTATGGCTTGAAATTGATACTTCTATCGTTCGTGATTTTTGACGTTTTAAATATGCTTTTATAATTATTTTTTTTTGCAGATTGAATATTGGTCTTTATATAATTGAGATTTCTCTGTATCACCTTTTTTTTAAATTTTGTACTTCTTATGTGACACTACGGGTAAGATAATGTCGGGACTATCCTGGTCACGGACTCGTTTAGGGCTTTTCTTCGGACTTCACGTTGTGGGATGTGACACTATCCTGTGTCGCGGTACCAAATTGACGACTGTGACACTCTAGAGACACGTACTGTGTGTCCGTACGGCCAAATCTTCTGTCACACTGTCGTTTGTCTAGGTGGGACTTGACGTTGTGATCAATAACAATTCAACTCTTTTCTGTACTCTTGAGATATTCTTTATATGTTACAATAATATATTCTACAGCCCAGATACAACTATTGTTCTTTAGGTATATAAAACGTTAACCACTATAATGTCTTGTACATTGCTTCATCAGGACGGCTGCGTCCGGCCAGTAAGCCAGGCTAGCTCCCGGGGGGAACTTCCCCTTGGCTCTCTCGAATGCTGTCTGCTTCCAGCCTGGAAGCCGGGCAGCTCCCGGTTTGTACTTCCCCGTGGATCTCTCAAATGTTGTCTGAGCGTAAATCAAACAAACTCTCTCCTATATAGAATGTATAATGCGTCATCTATTAGGGCGGGACAATTACCATTTATGGGTAAGTGTTTCGTAAAGGCACCGTTTTACGTCAACACTATTCTAGTTAATTGTACTAATCTGTGTACGTGAGGACTGGACGATAGTACCCTACTTTCCAGAAATGTATACTGACATATCTGTCTGCGAGTTAGTCTAAGATAGTAGTAGAATAATGCAAGCTACTTCATTACCCTAGTTATCGTCATACATCATGTAGGTAAAGAATTCTATATTAAACAGAACACTAAGTCTATAGTGTTACAATTCGTCCCCTGGCAACGCGTTAAATAAGCAATGTTGCTTAATTAACGTTGTTGTCAAACATGCATTAAATACAAATATGATATCAATATCATAAAAGCTCTGTATATGTCCTAATTCTAAAATACCATTATACTGATAAACATGCTACCATAATATAAGTTCACTGATTAACTGTCATATAAATACTTGGTTATAAGTTCCAACACAATAAAAAACTCTTTTTAATTTAAAGAAGTTCACTATTTCAATGTCAATTAGTTCACTGTTTATAACACTGCATAATTGCATGTCCAATTCAGAATTATTCTGTTTCTTGCACTGCAAATATGGTGATCCGCTATGTTAACACTTCTGATAATTCCGCTCCAGAACCATATTTTCTTGCATACTGGAATTATCTCAACTGGTTCGTCTTTGTTGGGCGATAAAATCTGTTAAGTTAACACGTCTTCTATTTCCTCTTTAAAACCATATCTGCTTAGATTCCGGAATTCCCTCAACTGGTTTGTCTTTGCCTGGCGTTAAGATAAGTACAATACTTCCCCGTAAACAACCGGTGTACTTGCTTAATCAGACCACTAATAATTCAATTACTTTACCCTTAATTAATAACATTTACTTTAATATTAATTGGATACGATTGTATCTTACTTAATCATAGTCTTACCATTGAGTTTATTTAAAATTAAACTTGTATTTACTTCATTGGGAATACACATGTATTAATCCTACTTCTATTTACTTTTAACTGAATTAACTATAAATAATAGAACTTAATCTGTCTCATTAATAAAATTTAGCAGTATTAATTACTATTTATCACCTACAGTAATTAATAACTTTGAAACTCATTAATGTTCTCCTTTACTTACTAAATACCTTTACCCATTAGTATTACCTGTTAACAGTGAATCACTTTACCTCATTAGCAAACCAATTAATTACCCCGACGGTATCTGGTTATTGTTTAAGACATTGTAACTTGGTTTATAAACCCACAATTAACATTGAGTATATACGATAGAAATGGTATACCTTTTTAACATTGGTGCTGTATGGAACTTTTGTATACACCCAAGCTTATAGTAACACGACGCGTGCTATTCTAACTCGTAGTGACGCCTCTTTTCTAATTTCCATATAGTTACTCCCACAAACCATCCTAAACCTTTTCGTGAATTCACTTCTGTCTGAATTCAAACGAAACAGCATCTCGAAACAAATGTGGCCAACATTTATTTCAAAACTCGATTTTATTATATCTCTGGTTGTAATAACGAACCAATCACTAACCGAAAGTTAATATATTCCTTACGTTTTTAAACACACATAACGATTTACAAATAAGTTCATGACGTTTTCGCTGTCATTAAGTATGGTCTAGTATACACTACGCATGACATATCAGGGAATTCAAAATTTATTCGACAGCTAACCGCACATTCGAATTCAACTTTAAATTACCCATTTTGCACCATGGTATGTTTTTAACACATACTTTTGAACATTTTGTTTTACTAAACAACAGGAACAATCTTGAATCCGACACATGGCTTATAAGCGACTCGCTATTGCCGGAAATCGTGTTTCAGTTTGATTGAACCTTTTATTTAAAACTTACATTACAAAACAACACGAAAATACAGAAACAGTTAATACCACTTGCATAATCTAAGCTATCCGCTATTGCAAGGCACACTGTTTCATTTTAAACGTTTTATTTAAAACCTTATACCGACCCACACGCTATCCTGTGATTTACAAAGGGACATTCAGTTTTAAATTTCCTGGGCATTTCCTTTTCCCTAAAACCTAAACGCTATCTTGCGATTTACACAGGTTTACATTATAACCTTATACTTGGTTCATATACATGTACATTACTTAACAAAACAATACATTACATTAATTTACAAAAAGCAAGTCTTCAATCTTCCTAAGACTTTTCGAAACGATGTGATTACGATCTACGCATCCGAATAATTCTTTTGGAGTTTTACGTCAACCGCGCAAACCCTCCATTTTCGAAATATCCTCTGCGAAGACCGGAGACAATCATTTATTTTCTTTTACCCAGCTTTCAATTGTACTAATCTTTTGTTTCAGTTTGTTTTCTTGTCGATTTTTCTACATTAATAGACAAATACGTACATGTTTAAACCTAGCCCTTATTTACTTAACAATGTGATGCATCTTCTCTTCCCTGCTATATATTTTAATACTTTTTCCTTTATTTCCTTAACTGAATTATTTTACTAGTTTACTATTTTGACATTCTCTTTAAAACTTTAGCAAATTCCTAACCTTTAAAATTTGTTTAATCTACCCCTTGGTCTTTTTGGCTTTCCGTGGTCAGTTTACTAGGAAATATGTACTTACCTAAAAACGACTGGAAACTTCTTCTTCTTCTTCCAAGAATATCCCCTAGGGTCGGAAATCCTTCGTCACGGCAACCAAAACGAGAGCTGTGACACTACGGGTAGGATAATGTCGGGGCTATCCTGGTCACGGACAATGATCGTCTGGGGCTTTTCTTCGGACTTCACGTTGTGGGATGTGACACTATCCTGTGTCGCGGTACCAAATCGACGACTGTGACACTCTAGAGGCACGTACTGTGTGTCCGTACGGCCAAATCTTCTGTCACACTTTCGTTTGTCTAGGTGGGACTTGACGTTGTGATCAATAACAATTCAACTCTTTTCTTTACTCTTGAGATATTCTTTATATGTTACAATAATATATTCTACAGCCCAGATACAACTATTGTTCTTTAGGTATATAAAACGTTAACCACTATAATGTCTTGTACATTGCTTCATCAGGACGGCTGCGTCCGGCCAGTAAGCCAGGCTAGCTCCCGGGGGGAACTTCCCCTTGGCTCTCTCGAATGCTGTCTGCTTCCAGCCTGGAAGCCGGGCAGCTCCCGGTTTGTACTTCCCCGTGGATCTCTCAAATGTTGTCTGAGCGTAAATCAAACAAACTCTCTCCTATATAGAATGTATAATGCGTCATCTATTAGGGCGGGATAATTACCATTTATGGGTAAGTGTTTCGTAAAGGCACCGTTTTACGTCAACACTATTCTAGTTAATTGTACTAATCTGTGTACGTGAGGACTGGACGATAGTACCCTACTTTCCAGAAATGTATACTGACATATCTGTCTGCGAGTTAGTCTAAGATAGTAGTAGAATAATGCAAGCTACTTCATTACCCTAGTTATCGTCATACATAATGTAGGTAAAGAATTCTATATTAAACAGAACACTAAGTCTATAGTGTTACACTTATTAAAAGTGTTACAACTACACAATAATAGCGTATCTGTTTATTACTCACATTAGGAGTTTCAGGTCACGTGGCTAGCTTGAAATCTGAAAGCAAGCGGCTAAAATGTAGCCCACTTCAATCTACGATTCTAATCTAATATGCCAGATTAGACAGCATGTCGGAATACTGATAGTACCGAAGTCGGCCGAGGTTTATTAAGTGTGTAACTGGCGTGTGAAACACAAAATCAAATACCAAGCCCTCTCTCTTACAGGTTATTATTAAATTATAGAGGTAATCAAAGACCGGTATGTGTTTATGCTCAAAGATAATTGATTGATGACTGCTTGTCGGTTGACACCGTCTGATGTCGCAATTCGAAATATTCAAAATCCGGATTTTGCTTCGCTCGAAAAAAATTATCTGGGATGCTGAAAGTTCACCACAAAGATAAGCCTTGATGTCAAAATTGAGGGCGGATGTTTTCTTACAGGGTATTCTATTATCCATTTCGGTTTTTATCAATTCTAGAAAGTCACTATAAGCACGTTGGATATCTTTCTGGCATTGCAGGTTACCTTCTATCGCTGTTATCTTTTCATACAATAATGGGTCAATGTTTGAGAATGATAGAAAGTCATCTGGGGTCTCACGGAGTTGATACCGTTTTACACTATGTCCAGGAGATATTACGTCATGCTGTCGTTGATTTAATTTATAGTCTACATGTATCTCCCAGATCAACATAGAGTGATCTGGGATTGACGTCGGCTGTAACTTAATGTCAGCTATTGCGTCTGTCATGGTTAAGACATTAAAATGTTTAATAGTTTCTAGAGATTCATGAGGCACACAAACATAGTCTACCACTGCTTTACCCTTCGTCGAAATTGATGTAAAGTCTTGTACCCCTACCCTACCATTCAACATAACAAAATTTGTCACGACCAGAAAATCCAGAAACAGTTTACCATGATGGTTCTTGTTAAAGTCAAGAATCTCTCGAGGGCCAATACCGTCCACCTACTCAACAGTATCTGAATCGTCAGCACAACGTGCATTAAAGTCACCGAAAATTTGAATATATCCCAACTGTTGATATTCATAAATTTGATTCGTTGTTAACTTGTTGATATTAAGACATCCTTGTGTAATTTCCGTTCCTATTAAATGGAAATCCTGTTTTAATGAAGACGCAGGTCATGTTAAACTAATTATTCTAAAATATTATGATAGCGAAAAGACAGGAAAATTTAAGAGAGAGCTAAATTGCAAAACTACATTTGTTTTCATCAATGTCAAGGTAGGAATTAAGTATTTTATCGATTTAAGATTAGTTTTCGGATACTAAATATACGAACAAACGTCGTGTGTGTGAAATAAACATCATTCCATACCATACTAAATATAGATATAGGCCTAATGAAATTGCAAGCAAAGTGGCCAATTCTGGGTGATTAAGTGTAGGATAAAGTACGAGACTGAGGTTATGTTCGGGAAAGAAAGACCGAAGAAAATAACCCGAAAAAAGAAAAACGAGACCGGTAGGCCACGGTTTTCGTCGATTTTTTTTCTGAAATCTTTCTTCCCCAGCATAACCGAAGTCGCAGACCGTTTATGTTTACATGTACACAAATTGAGATAATCCCAGAAATTCCCATAAGAAAAAACTTATATCATGTTTTCTTATGGAAAAAAAACCTCCCCTGGAAGAATAACCCAATACAGGAAAGAAAACTTTTCAAAAGAATAACCCAAATTCTCCTGTATACACCCAAAGCCACCCGACTGTCAGACCGCAAGTTATTCTGGGTATACAATATACCCCACAGATAAAAGAGATTTATTGTTATAGATTTATAATTAACATTAATGTGCTGAATGTACCAAGAAAACGCAAATGGCTGCCGTTCAACTTGGACTGTTCACGTATTTCACCGATTATGGTGGATTAGAAATTAGTATTCTTGTTTAATCTGAATGTAAATCATTGTCTACACTAATATTACATTAACATGTACTTAAAGAGCAGTTTCGTCTATTTTGCGGTTCCAAAGAATAGAGCTATACCCTCTTTAAATATTTAACAAAGCAGTTCATTCTGGATTGTAACATGCTTATGGATGAATCTTGCGATTTGATGGGTCAATTAGACACCGTCTATTGGACAATGACACCCCTCTGGTTTAGTAATTTCTTTTAAAATTCTAATCAGCATGTTACAATGTCGATAATAAACACTTCCTGTTTCGCATTTAGACGGGTGTTACTGTCCAATAGACATGTCCTGAGTTTTACTACCGCATCTTGAGTCCTAATGATCTCAGGATTGTATTTGGAACAATAACACCCCATAAATGCGAGAGCAAGAGAAGGAGAGAGAGAGAGAGAGAGAGAAATGGGGTTTAAACGTCCACTCGACACAAACTAGGTCATTTTGGGACTAACATATGGTTTCAATTTTATTTCAATAATTCACTTGCGCGTAGGGGTCTTTAGCAGTGGGAGGAAACCGGAGTGCCCGGAGGAAACGCACGAGGTTGAGAAGGCGCCCCTATCTCTATGCCACATACGCTCACACCAGAGATCGAAACCACAGCCGCAGGCCAGAGCTAGAGGTCGAAGCGCGGCACCACTATTCACATTTTTGTATCATTTGCTGGATAAAGACGAGGGTATCCTCGTCGAAACGTCGCTTAGTATCAAACTCAGTAAACCTGGACGAACGAGTTACCAATATCTAACCATATAGGCATCTACATACTAACCTGGGATGCACAGAACTGGGGGTCTGCCTGGCTGAGTTAATGGGTGTGACCCTGGTGACCCCTAGAATGACCCTCAAAATGGGTTAAACCCATACATTCGAGGTACCGGTCGAAACCAATGTTAATTAAAAGAATACACCCCAATGAGTACAAAATTGCCCATACAGACGATTTTGGCCCCTGGATTGCCTAAACTGACACCCCAAATATGGACTCAGGGAGCTTGAAAAAGGGTTATATTCATACATTCGAGGTACCAGTTGAAACTAATTTTAAATGAAAGAGTACACACCACTGAGTACAAAATTACCCCTAACAGACAACTCGACCCCTGGAATGGCCCAGACAGACACCCAAAAGCCGAGAAGGGGGGGGGTGTGCAAAATATGATGTACTCATACATTCCAGATACCGGTCAAAACCAATTTTAAATCACAGAGTACATCTCACTGATTACGAAATTGCTCATAACAGACGATTTTGGCCTTGCCACTCTAAATATGAACCCGGTGAGGGCGGGGGGGGGGCTTAAAAAGGTTTTATTCACATATTCGAGTTACCAATTGAAACTTGTTTTAAATGAAATAGTATATGCCGCTGATTACGGAATTGCCCAGAACAGAAGATTAAGCCAATGGACTGGCTCAAACTGATATCCCATAGACGGCGGGGTCATAAATTCGCGGTACCAGCCAAAACCAGCTCTAAATAAAGAGTACATTTCACTAAGTAGAAAATTGCCCATAACAGACGCTTGTGGCCTTTGGACGGCCCAAACTGACGCCCTAACTATGGGCCTATACTCTTATATTCGAAGCACCGGTAAAAACTAATTTTACTGAGTACAAAATTGCCATAATAGTTGGTTTCGGCCCTAGGGCGGCCCAAGCTGACACCCTAATATCAATCCCCGGGACTTGAGAAAAAGTTATATTCACACACCCGAGCTACCAGTTCAATTAAATTTTAAATGAAAGTGTATATTTCACTGAGAACTAAATGATCCATAAAAGATGATTTATGCCCCCGTATGGTTCGAACTGACACCCAAAATACCGTCCCCTTCTAGGTTTGATAAAGGTTATAGTGACAAGTTTTGAAACATTTTTCCCTTGATTCGCCTTCAATGTGAATGTAGGTGCAGTGTAAATTGTATTTGGCTAGAATAACCATCTTCATTCATGGTATTATTTGGTAAGTAGGGTAACCTTAGGAAATGTGGTCGCTCAACTGTTGCAATTAAACTTAGAGGGCAGTTCCATACACTAAGAACAATACCTGTAGTGTTAATATGTTTTCATACCAGACCATCTTGTAAACCCATCAGAAATCACCAGAAATGAACAGCACTGACAATAGGGCAGCCATCAAATACCTGCAACTGAAAGGACTAACCCTAACACAATTACATGCCGAGATGGTCTCCACTTCGGGGGATAATGCCCCTTCCTTTTCAACAATAAATAAGTGAGCTGCAAAATTTAAGCGCGACAGAGGGGGGCCTTGACGATGACCCGCGCCCTGAAAACATTACCCAGGTGCATGACATGGTGAAAGCTGATCGACAATTTACCACTCGACATAGTGCCGGTGTTGTGCGCATCGCTCGTTAGATGATTGACCACATTATCCCCAACGAGTTAGGAATAACAAAGGTGTGCCAAAGCCCATAGCTGTGGGTCAGAAACGTATCAGACAATCTACGCCGATTTGAAGCAGATTCTGATAATGTTATGAGACCTGAAAAAAGGAACTAGTCGGCCATCATTTTCCTAGTAATGATGACGCAATTTCAGCTATATGAAAGACTTTTTAGTGAACAGCATCCAGGCCTTGCAACATCGTTGGCAAAAGTGTGTACACCTTGAAGGGGACTATGTAGAAAACTTTATGGAACCATCGGCTTTGTACATGTCTTTTAGAGAACAGCTCAGAACTTTGCTGTCAGCCCTCGTCCATTGCACCTACATTCACATTCAAGGCAAATCGGGGGGGGGGGTCAAAACTTGTCAGTATACTTCCACCTAGGTTGATATCACGGACAATGCAGATATGTGAATAGTAGACACATATACAAAGAACATGCAACAAAAACACAACAATGAACTACAATTAAAACGTAAGACCTTTGATTAGGGGGCCATTTATAATTGAACAATTACAGCTGAAACTCTTTCGGGCATTAAATGACAGTTGGCGGGGAACCTATTGATTTATCAAGATCAATGTATTTGACAGTATTAATGGGAAACCATTTAACCTGGGCCATATATAACAGATGATTTAAAAACAAATTAGGGGTGAGGGGTGCTAAATCTGTTATGAGCCATTGTGTACTCGTTGGGTCCATACTTCCAATTAAAATTAGTATCAACTGGTACTTAGTTTGTATGAATACAACCATTTTTAAGCCCCGAGGGTCATAACTAGAGAGTCAGTATGGGCCGTCCCAGTCTGTTATGGACAATTTCGTACTCAGTGGAATGTACATGTTCATTTAGAATTGGTTTTGACCAGTACCTCGAATGTATGAGTATAATTCATGTTTGGCCCCTTCGGCTTTAGGGTGTCTGTCGGTGCAACCCAGGGGTCTAATCGTCTGCAATGGGCAATTTCGTACTCAGTGGTATATACTCTTCCATTTAAAATTTGTTTTAACTGGTACCTCGAATGTATTAATATAATCTTTCTTCAAGCCCTCTGGGGTCCATATTTGGGGTGTCAGTTTGGGCCATCCCCGGGCCAAAATCGGCCTTATGGGCAATTTCGTACTCAGTGGGTTGTATTCTTTCATTTAAAATTGGTTTCGACCGTATCTCGAATGACCGAGTTTAACCCATTTCTGGGCTCCCGGTCTATATGTGTAATTAATTTATATGTAATTCTCTCTCTCTCTTCAGGGTTCAAGTTTTGACTAATGTTGTTAAAGAGACACACGAACCATATTGGAATTATGACAAAACATACTATGATGACCCTAGTTATTTTAATTAATCTTCTATTCTTGGCATCAACCGATAACAAAAGTACTGGTTCATCAAAAAGGTGCAAATTTGGAAAACGTGCCACTTCGTGTGTTGGGTTAAATCTTACATACATTCCTGAAATACCTGTAACAAATATTCAACTTCGTTTTGAAAGAAACTTTTTGCCATATATTAATGCGACTACGTTTTCGAACATTAGCAAAGCCGTAGGCCTAAAGATCTTATACTTTAGGTCTAATGTTATTAAAACGATTGAAGAACATGCTTTCCAAAATATCACTACACTGCATAGACTTGATTTATCTTGGAACAATATAACAAAATTTAACTACTCAATTTTAAAACAAAACAAAAAATTACAAATACTTCAGATACGCGGCAACCAAATATCTTCTGTAATCTTAGATTTCAACCCAAATCTTCAAAATCTGTCTCTTGGTTTCAACAACTTGAGAGATTTACCAAACTTCTGTGCTCCTCGAGTGTTTTACCCTAATTTAACTTATTTGCAACTCCAACACAATAAAATCGATAATTTTATTCCCGACTATATTAATTGTATGAAGAAGTTGGATTATTTAGATTTGTCCAAGAACGCTCTTCCAATCCTTAAAACGGACAACTTCCATGGCTTGCCGTGTCTAAGATTTCTGTCGTTGACTGAACAAAGAAACCCAAGCCCACCATTCATAATACAAGAAAGGGCCTTCAACAACTGCCACTTGAAAGAATTATATCTTTACAGGAATACCTTATCATCTACCCACTTATCACCACAAGCATTTGATGGTTGTGTCAATCTACAAATATTAGAATTAGGTGCAAATTTTCTCGGCGACGATATTGATATTTTAAATAAAGTCCTTTCTCCATTAACGTCTTTGGAGACATTAAGCTTAGCGGACACTCAACTGGTTTCTTTACCAAAGGTTATTGGAAAGAAACTTCATAAATTAAGATTATTAAATATCCCATTTAATAAAATTACATCCTGGCCAATGAATTTCTTTAAGAACAACACACAGTTATCTGTCTTATATGCAAGACAAAATGGTATTCAAACAGTTACACGCAAAATGTTCCCTGTTCAACTAAGAAATTCTCTTAAAAGGATTGATATTGGTCATAACCCGTTTATTTGTAACTGTGACATATATTGGTTTATTCAATGGATTCGTAGCGAGCATCAGAAGTTTGCTGATTATCCAAAAGGTTACAGATGTATTAATATAACTGAGAAGGTTTGTCTGAATAATTCAGAGGTCTACAATGTTGTAACAATTGTCGTATGTATTTTACTTGGAGTAATTGTATCGGCATCAATTGTGTATAAATATAGATGGCATATTAAATACCATTTCTATATTTGGAGATACAGTCGAAAACAGTTAATGCATATTGCAGAAAAACAATTTATTTACGATGCTTTTGTGTCGTACTGTGCTGAAGACAGCACTTGGATATATCACAACCTTGTTCATCACTTAGAAGAGGATGCCCACGCCAAACTATGTATCCATCAAAGAGATTTTCTTGGTGGAAAACTAATCATTGATAATATAATTTATCACATGGAAAATAGTCGGAAAGTATTAATCGTTTTGTCAAATGAATTTGCTAGAAGTGAATGGTGCCAGTTTGAAATTGATTGGGCTCAGAAACTGGTTTTAGATATGAGTATTGAGTCAATAGTTGTAGTATTGCTAGAAGAGATACATGCCGTTAATATGAATAAATCATTACACGCTCTGTTAAAAACTACGACTTATATTACTTGGCATGGTGATGTAGAAGGTCTATTTTGGGAAAGACTAAAAGAGTCTATCCTTACTTAAATTTATGACAAGAGACCACTGACTGCAGTAATTTTTATGCCTTGTTCAGTGACACCAACGTCCATGTTGTCTAAAGATCTGTCAATATTTGAAATAGACATAAAAACCCAATATAGTGTATGCTTTTAATGATAGTTACCCCCCCCCCTTAACCCCATTATAAAACTATGCGATATTGTACTTTTTGTGAAACTATTTGATGTTTTGCTTGTGTATATACTGCTTCCAAAATTATCATATTTGTATTTTAAAATGCCATTCTATGTATGCCATCTATTTAAAAACAATGCCTTTCTCCAGCGTGTTTTCGAGCCGGATATGGAGGTTGTAATTTAAATATAAATTATGTTAATTTATTTATACACTGATTTACAGTAGTTTGGTACCATTAAAATATTATTTTTGTATCCTAAGTCATTTGACAGATGTCAAAGGTGTAATTGTGTATAAAATGCATTGTTAAAACAGAATAACGGTTGTTTGGTTATAATTTGGCTAAGTAGCTATTTATGATCGATCAAGACTGGAAAATGACAATTCTGTTTTAAAATATTGTAGAATGTATAAACGTGGCGAAGATGTGCATTTGATGAATGCCTTGATTGGGTTCAATGATTAACTTTTTCCTATAAAGCTAAGCAGAGCTAAGCAATTTCATTGGTCGATGCTTTGTGTCAAGTTAACTTTGATTCCAACGGATGGAGAGTGACGAAAATTGGTGTATATTATTTATGCCTGGATCCGTATTCAAAGGATATCTAAAGTCTAAGATTGTCACTTAACTACTAGCTTTCACATAGATATACGTAACTTTCTGTAAGTTTAAGGCAAGTGGTATTCAAATGCACTGCTATGTATCAAATTTTCCTTTAAAATTAAGCTACTTTAACTTTTAAGTGTCTTTAAGATTAGATTAAGTGAGAAATATCCACTTAAAGGACAATATTGGTGGCAGTCATTATTACATATGTAACAGAACTGGTTAAATACATTCCAAATATAATTTTAACACATGGATCATTGCTACAGGAGATGTGTAACAAACACTGGAAGTGACGACAAACAATGACGAACACGAGGTATCCTTCAGTTAAGTTAAGAGGAAAAATTAAGTATTTTTATTTTAACTTTTAGAAAACTTTTGAATATGGATTCAGGTACTTCAAAACCTGACTGAATTTGACCGTGAACAATTTATGCGTGTACCAATATAAGATAATAAATATCATTGCTCGATACTTTTCAAATGTCCAAATAACTGGTAAGTGTAATCTATTTATGTTGTTGACTTGTTGATATTAAGACATCCTAGTGTAATTTCCTTTTCTATTAAATGGAAATCCTGTTTTCATGATCACGCAGGTCATATTGTTAAACTAATTATTCTAAAATATTACGATACTGAAAAGACAAAAGAATTTAAGAGAGAGCTAAATAGCAAAACTGCATTTGTTTTCATCAATGTCCAGGTAGGAATTAAATATTTTATCGATTTAAGATTAGCTATCTAGGACTAAATATACGAATAAACAACGTGTGTGTGAAATAAGCATCATTCCATTTTATACTAAATTTAAATATAGGCCCAATGGAGCTGCAAGCAAAGTGGCTAATTCTGAGTATGGGTGAGTTCTAATTAATCGGGATTAAGTGTTGGATAAAGCACGAGACCGAAATTATGCTCGGGAATGAAAAACTGAAGAAAATAACGCGATAAAAAGAAAACCGCCCGGACTTTCAGACCGCAGGTTATTCTGGGCATAGAAAATACCCCACAGATAATAGAGATTTGCCGTTATAGGTTTATAATTAACATTAATGTGCTGAATGTACCAAGAAAGCGCTAATAGCTGCCGTTCAACTTGGACTGTTCACGTATTTCACCGAACACAGTGGATTAGAAATTAGTTTTCTTGTTTAATCTGAATGGAAATCGTTGTCTACACTAATATTACATGTACATTAACATCTACTTTGAGAGCAGTTTCGTCTATTTTACAGTTCTAAAGAATAAAGCTCTACCCCCTTTAAATATTTGACAAAGTAGTTCATTCTGGATTGTAACATGCTTATGGGTGAATCTTGCGATTTGATTGGTCAATTAGACACTGTCTATTGGACAATAACACCCCACTGTTTTAGTAATTTCTTTTAAAATTTTAAATGAGTTAATCTCGTACATTCGAGGTACGGGTCGAAACCAATGTTAATTAAACGAATACGCCCCAATGAGTACGAAATTACCAAGAACAGTCGATTTTGGTCCCGGGATTTCCCAAACTGACACCCCAAATATGGACTCCAGGGTGCTTGAAAAAAAAAGTTATATTCATACATTCGAGGTACCAGTAGAAAATAATTTTAAATGAAAAAGTATATCCCACTGAGTACGAAATTAACCCATAACAGACAATTCGAAACCTGGAATGTCCCAGACTGACACGCCAAATACATTCGAGGTACCGGTCAAAACCAATTTTAAATGAAAGAGTGCATTTCACTGATTACGAAATTGCTCATAACAGACGAATTTGGCCCTGGGACTATCCAAAGGGTCACTCTAAATATGACCCATCCGTAAAAAAGGGTTTTATTCATACATTCCAGTTAGGCCTACCAGTTGAAACTTATTTTCAATGAAAGCGTATATGCCGCTGATTACGGATTTATTAGCAGACGATTAGGCCAATGGGGTGGCTCAAACTGATAACCCAGAGACGATGGGGCCATAAATTCGTGGTACAAGCCAAAACCAGCTCTAAAGGAAAGAGTTATTTCACTAAGTACGAAATTGCCCATAACAGACGCTTGTGGCCCTTGGACGGTCCAAACTGACGAGAATTGTCGATCGTTTGATTCACAGACGATGACTCCACCCACATATTCTTGATTATCCAGTAACATTCTCAATAGCAATAGTACTCTCGCTTGACAGGCCTTACATCACTAGTTTCCGGTAGCGACGTCACCGAGTAAAAGTAAACGTTATCTTGGTCAGCCATTTCTGCTTTAATTTTACACGGACGACTGTTTAAATCCAGGTTGCATCAAAGCCATCCGTGGGTCTACAGAGTTGATTTTGTACTTGTTGTGTAAATAAAGGTCCAATAAATCATTTCTATAACATCTGAAGCCTAAATAAAGACTAACAACATGTTGATTTAGCTCTTGCATAATGCATGTTTAAGTGCACGATTCCACTCTTATATAATTTGTTCGTACACGATTCCACTCTTTTCGGTTAAACGAAATATTAATTCGTTATAACGAAATAATCAATTCGTTATAACGAAATAATTGGTATTTCGTTTTAACGAAATACTTGGTAATTCGTTTAAACGAATAAATCATTTCGATAAATGGAATTAATCAATGTCGATTTAACACGTCGACTATTGGCTCTAATGCTCCAAACACCGAATTTGAAAAAAAGAATCGTGATCTCTATCGTTATCGATATACGGTTGGGCTTGAGGCGGTAATCGATGTAGCAGTGGACCCAGGGAAAAACCCATGAAGTTGGACAAGCGATCCCGTTGCTTGTCACGTAGAGGCGGTCAATTGGAATAACGACACTTGACCCAGTGACAGACCTCGTGTATACCAGATTTTAGTCATGGGGATCATGGGATGGGTATGGACTCCATGAAGCATTCGTGACATAAAGAGATGACCCACGTTCCTTTTCCCCCTATTCTGAGGATACATTTTAAATCAGTTTTTTCTTCATATATTGGTGTGAAGCATTGAGGTTAATGAGAGAACGGGTCGTATCGTTTCCGCTACCTTCTGATCCAGAGACCCAATCTCCAAACACTATCCCCCATTACGAATAATCTTGTGAACCCAAAAGAAGGAATAGTTTTTATACGCCCACATTTTCATGTACAAGACTGTAACTTCATGGGTTATGGCCCCTGATTGTCCAAAAAATAACGTTTTTAGCTTGTGAACAGCGTAGAGGTCACAATTTTGAACCGATTTGGATGAAACTTAAAATGCATGTTTATAACCCAAAGATCTCGGTTCCTTTCGATATGTTTGCCCATCGGATCGTAACTTCCTGAATTATGGCCCCTGACTGCCCGAAAAATCGCCCTTTTTAGCTTATGGTCCCCCTGGAGGTCAAAATTGTTATCCGATTTAAAAAAAATACCGTTTCATTATATCACCGTTACATGGTTATGGAGGTTGAGTTCAAATTTCGTGAAAATCGGACCAAAATTGACAGACAAAATTGCCGCCGTTTGTACGCGAATAGTGTGAAAATATGTTATATCAAGGTTGTGAACCCTATAGAGGTCACAATTTTAAACAGATTTTGATGAAACTTGAAATACATGTTTATAACGTAAAGATCTTGGTTCCATTGCATATTTGCACATATCTGATCGTAACTTCCTGAATTATGGCCCCTGATTGTACGAAAATCGACCCTTTTTTAACTATGGTTCCTTTGGAGGTCACAAGTATTAACGGATTTAAAATAACGTTTGATTATATCACTGTTTCATCGTAATGAAGGGTGAGTGTGAATTTCGCGAAAATCGGACCAAAACTGATAGACAAAATGGCCGCCGCTTGTACGCGAATACTGTAAGAATAAGGTTGTAGACGCTGTAGAGGTCACAATTTTAATCTGATTTTGATGAAACTTTAAATGCATGTTTATAATTATAATCCAAAGATCTTGTTTCCTTTCGATATTTGCAGATATCGAATTGTAACTTCCTGAATTATGGCCCCGGATTGTACTAAAAATCGCCATTTTAGCTTGTGGTCCCTCTGAGGGTCACAACTATTATCCGATTTAAAAAAAAAACGTTTGATTATATCACCGTTTCACTGTAATGAAGGTTGAGGTCAAATTTCGAAAGAATCGGGCACATTGGACCATAACTTCCTGAATTATGGCCCCTGATTGTACGAAAAATCATGGGGTTTTTTAACTTGTGGACCCTATGGAGGTCACAATTTTATTCGGAATTATAAAAACGTTTGACTATGGCCCTGTTACACATTAATGGTGGTTGAGTGTGAACTTCTTGAAAATCGATAATTTGAACAGCTGAATCCATAATATTAAATGTTTCGTATACTTAACGTTAGCATGGAGCAGAACTTTATAAAAACCAATCAAATTCTAATGATTTTCTGATAATTACTTAATATTCGACAACGCTTGTTGACTGCCCGGACGATTTAGCTGCTGCGTGGGCGTATGTTTTGTTGCCTGACAACCCATTTTTAACATATATTGTAGGGTATTAACCATTGGGTTCACAAGCTTTAGATGTCGCGGCTTCGTTCCCGGTGTTGGCTGAAAAAGTTCATCTGTTTTTTATCCGTAAGGCAGGGCAGAGGGCATGACAAAGAGAGCTGCCAAGTTCATCTGTTTTTTTGTCAGTGATGCAGGACGGAGGGCCTAACAGTGTACACCTCAATGCTCCAAACACCAAATTTGAAAATAAAAGATGTTTAAAAAAAATCTTTATCGATAGAGGTGGGGCTGCGAAACAAACCAGGTCATTCCTGGACTAACGCATATAATTTGCTTTCGCTTAGGGTTATTTAGCAATGGGATAAAAATGGGGTCCCGGTTAAGACCTACGAGGTTGGACAGGCAACCATACTTCTTGTCACGTACATGCAGTCAATCGAAACAACGCGGCTTGACTCAAGGACAGTCTTATGGTTTCACGCGCACCACTAGACCACCCAACTTCCATTTCTCTGGAACGGCAAGTCACAGAGTACTAACAAATCGATAGGTTTCATTACCTTATGAAATGAAATGAAATGGGCTTAAATGGTTTTCTGTTCTGCTTTGACTGGGATTTTGAAGAAAGACATAATATTGTGCTCTGATGGATATTTTGCCCAAACAGAAGCGCTACCGCCTATTCTTATATAGAATTGCAACTGCCAAAGGAATCTTTGTCGCGCACGCCAATCTGTACACGGGGCGTCACAATCTTGTGAACCCAACAGAAATCACCATGAGTGGACGGCACTGGCTATAGAGCCTGCAACTGAAAGGACTAACCCTAACACAATTACATGCCGAGATGGTCTCCAATTCAGGGGATGATGCCCCTTCCTTTTCAAAACTAAATACGTGGGCTGCAAAATTTAAGCGCTGCAGAGGGGGCCTTGACGACGACCGCGCCCTGAAAGACCATTCACAGCAACCATTCAAGAAAACATTACCCATGATCAACAATTTGCCACTCGACATAATGCCGGTGTTGTGCGCTAGATGATTGAGCACATTATCCCCAACGAGTTAGGGGTAACAAAGGGGTGCCAATGCTCATAGCTGTGGACCAGAAACGTGTCAGATTCGTCACGTCCCGTGACAATCTGCGCCGATTTGAAGCAGATTCTGATAATGTTTGGCCAGATTTGTAACCATAGATGAGACCTGAAAAATGGAACTAGTCGGCCATCATTTTCCTAGTAATGATGACGCGATTTCAGCTATATGAAAGACTTTTTAGTGAACAGCATCCAGGCCTTGAAACATCGTTGGCAAAAGTGTGTACACCTTGGAAGGGACTATGCCGAAAACTTTATGGAACCGGTTTTGTACATGTCTTTCAGAGAACGGCTCAGAACTTTGCTGTCAGCCCTTGTCCATTGCACCAACATTTACATTCAAGGCAAATCAGGGAGGGGGGGGGGGGTCAAAACTTGTCAGTATACTTCCACCTAGGGTGATATCACGGACAATGCAGATATGTGAATAGTAGGCAAATATACAAAGAACATGCAACAAGATCACAACAATGGACTACAATTAAAACGTGAGACCTTTGATTAGGGGGCCATTTATAACTGAACCATTACAGCTGAAACTCTTTCGGCCATTAAATGACAGTTGGCGGGGATCCTATTGATTTATCAAGATCAATGTATTTGACAGTATTAATGGGAAACCATTTAACCTGAGCCATATATAACAAATAATTTAAAAACAAATTTGGGGGGGGGGGGGTAAATCTGTTATGAGCCATTGTGTACTCAGTGGGGTCTATACTTTGATTTAAAATTAGTTTCAACTGGTACCTCGTTTGTATGAATATAACCAATTTCTAAGCCCCGAGGGTCTTAACTAGAGTGTCAGTATGGTCGTTCCATGGCCACAAGCGTCTGTTATGGACAATTTTGTACTCAGTTGCATGTATAATATGATCATTTAGAATTGGTTTTGACCGGTACCTCGAATGTATGAGTATAATTCATTTTTGGCCCCTTCGGTTTTAGGGTGTCTGTCGGGGCCATCCCAGGGGTCTAATCGTCTGTTATGGGCAGCTTCGTATTCAGTGGGATATACTCTTTCATTTCAAATTAGTTTCAACTGGTACCTCGAATGTATGAATATAATCTTTTTTTCAAGCCCTCTGGAGTCAATATTTGTTGTGTCAGTTTGGACCAGCCCAGGGCCAAAATCGTCTTTTATGGGCAATTTCGTACTCAGTGGGGTGTATTCTTTCATCGAATGTATGACTGAGTTTAACCCATTGGGGGGGGGGGGGGCGGTCTATATGTGTAATTAATTTATATGTAATTCCCTCTCTCTTCAGGGTTCAAGTTCTTACTCCATGTTGTTAAAGAGACACACGAACCATATTGGAATTATGACAAAACATACTATGATGACCCTAGTTATTTTAATTAATCTTCTATTCTTGGCATCAACCGATAACAAAAGTACTGGTTCATCAAAAAGGTGCAAATTTAGAAAACGTGCCACTTCGTGTGTTGGGTTAAATCTTACATACATTCCTGAAATACCTGTAACAAATATTCAACTTCGTTTTGAAAGAAACTTTTTGCCATATATTAATGCGACTACGTTTTCGAACATTAGCAAAGCCGTAGGCCTAAAGATCTTATACTTTAGGTCTAATGTTATTAAAACGATTGAAGAACATGCTTTTCAAAATATCACTACACTGCATAGACTTGATTTATCTTGGAACAATATAACAAAATTTAACTACTCAATTTTAAAACAAAACAAAAAATTACAAATACTTCAGATACACGGCAACCAAATATCTTCTGTAATCTTAGATTTCAACCCAAATCTTCAAAATCTGTCTCTTGGTTTCAACAACTTGAGAGATTTACCAAACTTCTGTGCTCCTCGAGTGTTTTACCCTAATTTAACTTATTTGCAACTCCAACACAATAAAATCGATAATTTTATTCCCGACTATATTAATTGTATGAAGAAGTTGGATTATTTAGATTTGTCCAAGAACGCTCTTCCAATCCTTAAAACGGACAACTTCCATGGCTTGCCGTGTCTAAGATGTCTGTCGTTGACTGAACAAAGAAACCCAAGCCCACCATTCATAATACATGTAAGGGCTTTCAACAACAGCCATTTGAAAGAATTATATCTTTCCAGGAATACCTTGGCATCTGCCCACTTATCGCCACATGCATTTGATGGTTGTGTCAATCTACAAATATTAGGATTAGGTGAAAATTTTCTCGGCGGCGATATTGATATTTTAAATAAAGTCCTTTCTCCATTAACGTCTTTGGAGTCATTAAGCTTGTCGGGCACTAGACTGGTTTATTTACCAAAGGTTATTGGAGAGAAACTTCATAAATTAAAATTTTTGGATGTTGCATTTAATAAAATTACTTCCTGGCCAATGAATGTCTTTAAGAACAACACACAGTTATCTGTCATATATGCAAGACAAAATAGTATTGAAACAGTTACACACAAAATGTTCCCTGTTCAACTAAGAAATTCCCTTAAAATGATTAGTCTTGACCATAACCCGTTTATTTGTAACTGTGACATATATTGGTTTATTCAATGGATGCGTGGTGAGCATCAGAAGTTTGTTGATTATCCAAAAGGTTACAGATGTCTGAATATAACTGAGAAGGTTTGTCTGAATAATTCAGAGGTCTACAATGTTGTAACAATTGTCGTATGTATTTTACTTGTAGTAATTGTATCGGCATCAATTGTGTATAAATATAGATGGGACATTAAATATTATTTTTACATGTGGAGATACAGACAAAAACAGTTAATGCATATTGCAGAAAAACAATTTGTTTACGATGTTTTTGTGTCGTACTGTGTTGAAAACAGCATCTGGGTATCTGACAACCTTGTTCATCACTTAGAAGAGGATGCCCACATCAAACTATGTATCCACCAAAGGGATTGTCTGGGTGGAAAACCAATCATTGATAATATAATTCATCACATGGAAAACAGTCGGAAAGTATTAATCATTTTGTCAAATGAATTTGCTAGAAGTGAATGGTGCCAGTTTGAAATCAGTTTAGCCCAGAAACTGGTTTTAGGTATGAGAATTGAATCAATAGTTGTAGTATTACTAGAAGAGATAGAGGCCGTTAATATGAATAAATCATTACACGCTCTGTTAAAAACTACGACTTATATTACTTGGAACGGTGACGCAGATGCTCTTTTTTGGGAAAGACTGAAAGAGTCTATCCTCACTTAAAACGGCAATTTCATATTTTTTAGTTATATTTTTAAAATATATTTAAAAAAAGCCTTAAAATAGATGGTATCTGTAAACAAGCCTACCTTGTTAAAGAATAATCCTATTAATCCTATAATTCACTGTTGCCAGTTGAGAAATTGGCAAAAATATCATTTTCAACTTGAAATTCAAACGTTTGAAGATCGCCATTGCATGGAGGGGAATTAAACCCCCCTGAAATATTGCCCATGATCGTATAATAATAATAGAGAGTTGACAACCTTTTGAGCAAAAAACATGGAAATAAATATTAAAAATAAACACAAAAGTTATATGGATAACAATTACTATATTTCTATTAAAGCTACGTTTCAACAATGATTCTCTTGTCGTTATCAAGCACAATACTTGATTGTGCTTGATAACGACAAGAGAATCATTGTTGAAACGTAGCTTTAACAGAAATATAGTAATTGTTATCCATATAACTTTTGTGTTTATTTTTAATGTGTCCAATTACTAAATGCCATTCAAACAGGAAATAAATATGTTTTGACTCTCTTAGAAAATATGAAATTATTACTTTAAATTTATGACCAGAGGTCACTGGACTGTAGCACCCGATCTTGTTTGTTACTATAAGTCTGTGCTTTCAGTAACACTATGTCACTAATGTTTTTTTTTTTGTCTAAAGATCTGTTGTTAATATTACAAATAGACATAAAAACCTAATAAAGTGTATGCTTTAAATGAAAGTTATCCCCCCTTAACCCCACTCTAAAATTATGCGATGTTTGCACTTTTTGATGTTTTGCTTGTGTATATACTGCTTCCTAAATTATCACATTTGTATTCTAAAATGCCATTCTTTGTATGCCAGCAATTTACAAACAAGTCTTCTCTCCAGTTTTTCGCCCCCTTTGTAAATTGTTCCACCAAAGAGATTGTTTTCGGACCGGATGGGGAGGTCGTTATTTAAATATAGATTATGTTAATTTATAAAATGACTGGCAGTAGTTTAATTCTATTAAAATATTGTTTTTGTATCCTACGTCATTAGACAGGTGTTAAAGGTGTAATTTTATATCAAATACATTGTTTAAACAGAATAATGGTTGTTTGTTTGCAATTTTATTTTTAGTGTTTAATGTTTGAAAATCTTTACCGAATAAATATCTTATCAGTATACCTTCAGAACGATCTATCCAATATATCATCCATCTATCACACTTACAGGTAGTATTCGGAAAATTAATGTGTTACTGGTTGCTCCTATATCTTACCGATTTATACTGGGTTACTAGTTTACATTCATACTGCAGGGGCGGATCTAGGAATTTTGAAAAGCGGGGGCGCCGCAAAATGAGGGCACTTACTGCGGAGACGAGGAACGATGCTGCGAGGGGGGAGGGCAAGACAATTATCCGCCATTTCCTTGTATTTGTAGACATTCCAAGAGCTATTTGGCTGATATTTTCGTCTAAGTAAACGTTCGGAGGGGACATATTTGGGTCTGAAAAAGGGCACTTTCAGCAGTAAAAAAGGCACTTTCAGCAGTAAAAAAGCGGCACTGTCGAAAATTAGGGGGCGGGTGGTTCCGCCTCTGTACGGCTAGGTGATACACCGGAACCCTTTCACTTCACTCTTATTGCGAACCGTACGTTTCTATCTGGACACAGATCACTAAATATTTCTACGCCGTAGGGCCAAAGTTATTTTTAGTCTTTCTCTCCCTTCCCTTTTCCTTCTTTTGTATGGCGATTTTTGTTGGCTTTTTGGTGTAGAATCGAAGAAAAGAGTTTGAAAATAAATTTTCTGCCAGGTTTTGGTGAATATTCATGATTTTGTGGCGGAAGGATACAAGAGTTGTGAGGTTGGTTACATTGAAAGGGATGGCCGACAATTGCATGTTTAGTTGTCTCTACATGTACTTCCAGCTTGTGTATCTCAAGTTTTTCATGGTGAACCTCATACGTGCTTTAGGGCAAGAGTTTGCCACATGTCGGTCCATCTGTGGCAGGAAGCGTTTTACCCAACGAATATTTGGGGAAAAGTTACAGTCGGTATAAGAGACGAGAATTAACATTAAAGTCAATGGGGAAATAATTAGTGATCTGTGGCCATCCACAATTAGCATTATCTCGGGAACAGACACGAAGCTCATTGGTGGATATTTTATTTTCTACATCGACGATTTTAGTTGCAAATACTTAGTACCCTTCGAGAATACTGAGAAGTATTTATTCTGATTCCATTTAATGGGACAACTTATAGTCGTTCGAAAAGGAGAAAAACCGTGGTCACGTGTACACATTGACTGTTAAAATTCTGTCATGGCAAACTGTTCCTATCGCATAGCATACTGCATGGCGTATGCTCGTCTTCATTAGCCAGTCTGCGCAGAACAATAGGACGTTAAAATCTCGTTTCGTTTCGTTTCATTTATTTAGTCTTTGCTTGTATGAAAGGTGTAAAAGGGTCCAGGCCCTCATAATATAATAGTTAAATAATTGTTCAATATTGTCCCTCATTCGGAGTACAGATCTACGTTCAGTGAACAGTGAATAAAAGTTTAAAATTGGAGAAACATAAATGGTGGACAAATTGAGAACACTTCTTTACAAAATGTCGAATAAAGAAAAGTAATTTATTTCTGTTTTTATACATCACGGATTATTATTCCATTATAAATTTACATAAAACATAACGATTATACGGAAGCGTAATAGGGCCACATATTATTTTTTTTTATTATATTTTCAATTTTTCAAGTTAGTAACTTGAATTTTCAAGATATTAACTTGAATTTTCAAGTTATTAACTTGAATTTTCAAGTTACTAACTTGAATTTTCAAGTTACTAACTTGAATTTTCAAGATACTAACTTGAATTTTCAAGATACTAACTTGAATTTTCAAGATACTAACTTGAATTTTCAAGTTACTAACTTGAATTTTCAAGTTACTAACTTGAATTTTCAAGTTACTAACTTGAATTTTCAAGTTACTAACTTGAATTTTCAAGTTACTAACTTGAATTTTCAAGTTACTAACTTGAATTTTCAAGTTACTAACTTGAATTTTCAAGTTACTAACTTGAATTTTCAAGTTACTAACTTGAATTTTCAAGATAGTAACTTGAATTTTCAAGTTACTAACTTGAATTTTCAAGATACTAACTTGAATTTTCAAGTTACTAACTTGAATTTTCAAGTTACTAACTTGAATTTTCAAGTTACTAACTTGAATTTTCAAGTTAGTAACTTGAATTTTCAAGATACTAACTTGAATTTTCAAGTTAGTAACTTGAATTTTCAAGTTAGTAACTTGAATTTTCAAGTTAACTAACTTGAATTTTCAAGTTACTGTTATGTTATTAAAAGGGCGTTTTGATCGAATGATATAGTATGTCATGCAATGCTTTAGTCAATGGACGGCACGGTTATAGACCTCAATGACAAGGTCCGGGAGTAGCTTATTCGATCACGCAGGTTTCCCCCCTGCAGCGAAATTACTCCCCGCGAATTATGGTGTCGACGTACCATAAAACACCATTTATTCATTCATTCATTTTAACAGTATTGAGCCCTATAGAAAACATTTTTGAAGTACAAAAAAAAAATTAAATGACAAATCAAACGTCCCATTTCCCAGTTCTAAAAATAGTCTTTAGTGACATAATACACGACATTCTCCCCCCACCCCGCCACATGGATATCTGCCCCCGGATAACCCCCCTCCTTTTTAGGACTTTTACTCCCAGGACATTTCCTGCTGAAGACATCTTAACTCCTAGGACATCTCCCCCCGGACTTTTACTCACCAGACATCTGCCCCTGGGACATGTACCCCCACCCCCTAGGACATCTACCCCCAGAGTTTTACCCCCTCCCCCGACATTTTTCCTCTGGAACATCTGCGCCCTAGGACATGTCTGCTGAAGACATCTTAACTCCTAGGACATCTCCCCCCGGACTTTTACTCACCAGACATATGCCCCTGGGACATTTACCCCCACCCCCTAGGACATCTACCCCCTGAGTTTCCCCCCCCCCCCCGACATTTTTCCTCTGGAACGTCTGCGCCCTAGGACATGTCTGCCCCCTCCCCGCCACCCACCCTTTAGAGAGAGAGAGAGAAATGGGGTTTAGCGTCCACTGGACACACATTAAGTCATTTCGGGACTAACATATGGTCTTAATTTTAATTCGATAATTCGCTTGCGCGTAGGGGTCTTTAGCAGTGGGAGGAAACCGGAGGTGCCCGGAGGAAACCCACGAGGTTGAGAAGGCGCCCCTATCTCCCTCCATGCCACATACGCTCACACCAGGGATCGAAACCACAGCCGCAAGCCAGAGGTGACCGGCCAGCTAGAGGTCGAAGCGCGGCACTCTAGACCACTGGGCCATCCCAACCCCCATCCTTTAGAACTCTGGACGTGTAAAATAATGCACTGTAAAATAATTATACTTATTTTACATTGTTTCTTTGAGTACCTCGTAACACCCTTTAGAACCCTTATTTTACAGGTCAATAGTACAGAGTTAGATAGTAGAATGCGTCCATCGCCCTATTCCTAGCGTGTCGTAGTAGCCGACTCTTGGGGAGAGGTTCGGGTGGCTACGCCTTGATCTGCCATCAATAATGTCGAGGGTTCGAGTCCCATTCTCTGCTGTCTTAGTGACAAGGTGCAGGAGCAGCCTATCCGATCACTTAGGGGTACTCCCAGAACATAAGCAGATTATCGGCGATAACACGTAGATTACAATTATTTAGGGATCGAAACCACAGCCGCGAGCCAGAGCTGACCGGCCATCTAGAGGTCGAAGCGCGGCACTCTAGACTACTAGGCCATCCCAACCCCCACATTTAGAACCCTGGACGTGTAAAATAATGCACTGTAAAAAAAATATACTTATTTTGCATTGTTTCTTGGAGTACCTCGTAACACCCTTTAGAACCCTGGACATTACGAGGTACTCCAAGAAACAATGTAAAATAAATGTAAATATTTTACAGTGCATTATTTTACAGGTCAATAGTACAGAGTTAGAAAGTAGAACGCGTCCATCGCCCCATTCCTAGCGTGTCGTAGACGCCGACTCTTGCGGAGTGGGTCGGGTGGCCGACAAGCTACGCCTTGGTCTGCCATCAATGGTGTCGAGGGTTCGAGTCCCATTCTCTGCTATCTTAGTGACTGATTTTCAAGTTACTGTTATATTATAAAATAAGGGTTTTGCTTTAGGCAATGGACGGCACGGTTATAGACCGAGACACAACGACATCTACCCTGGGACTTTCACCCCCTGGACATTCCCCCTCCTTAGAGCATCGTGTAACGTCCCCCCCCCCCCCGAAGTATTAATGAAGTTATAACCGACTGTGATGTATATTTGGTCCAGGCTTTTATCCGTTACATATCCGTTACATTTCTGGTAGCCTATATGTGTGTCAAGGTTGCTGTGTGGGCGTATTATCTTTCTTGTATGCCATTTTACTACCCGGAATTTTCAGGTTATTGACTTACAGGCTTTAAAATTTAGAAGATAATTAATTAATGACCCTATTACGCTTCCGTAGAATTAACTGAGGCGGAAAGCGCATTGCGTTTATACTCAGCTCTGATAAAAAAAAAACATGTCTTCTCTTCATAAACTGGCAGTATTGACCTAAATAAATGAAAGTTGTTTATAGCACGTCGACACCGTAAATCTTGTCAATCTACGTGTTATCGCCGATAATCTGCTTATGTTCTGGGAGTAACCCTAAGTGATCGGATAGACTGCTCCTGCACCTTGTCACTAAGATAGTAGAGAATGGGACTCGAACCCTCGACATCATTGATGGCAGACCAAGGCGTAGCTTATCGGCCACCCGACCTTCTCCCCAAGAGTCGGCTTCTACGACATGCTAGGAATAGGGCGATGGACGCATTCTACTTTCTAACTCTGTACTACTGACCTGTAAAAGGGTTCTAAAGGGTGGGGTGGGGGTGGGATGTCCTAGTGGTCTAGAGTGCCGCGCTTCGACCTCTAGCTGGCCGGTCACCTCTGGCTTGCGGCTGTGGTTTCGATCCCTAAATCATGTCAATTTACGTGTTATCGCCGATAATCTGCTTATGTTCTGGGAGTACCCCTGAGTGATCGGATAGGCTGCTCTTGCACCTTGTCACTAAGATAGCAGAGAATGGGACTCGAACCCTCGACATCATTGATGGCAAACCAAGGCGTAGCTTATCGGCCACCCGAACCTCTCCCCAAGAGTCGGCTTCTATGGACGCATTCTACTATCTAACTCTGTACTATTGACCTGTAAAATAATGCACTGTAAAAAATTTATATATTTATTTTACATTGTTTCATGGAGTACCTCGTAAGGTCCAGGATTCTAAAGGGTGTTACGAGGCAATCCCAGAAACAATGTAAAATAAGTATAATTTTTTACAGTGCATTATTTTACACGTCCTGGGTTCTAAAGGGTGGTCTAGAGTGCCGCGCTTCGACCTCTAGCTGGCCGGTCACCTCTGGCTTGCGGCTGTGGTTTTGATCCCTGGTGTGAGCGTATGTGGCATGGAGGGAGATAGGGGGGCTTTCTCAACCTCGTGGGTTTCCTCTGGGCACTCCGGTTTCCTCCCACTGCTAAAAACCCCTACGCGCAAGCGAATTATCGAAATAAAATTAAAACCATATGTTAGTCCCGAAATGACCTAGTGTGTGTCCAGTGGACGTTAAACCCCATTTCTCTCTCTCTAAAGGGTGGGTGGCGGGGAGCGGGCAGACTTGTCCTAGGGCGCAGATGTTCCAGAGGAAAATTGTCGGGGGGAGGGGGTAAAACTCTGGGGGTAGATGGCCCGGGGGGGGGGGTAAATGTCCCAGGGGCAGATGTCTGGTGAGTAAAAGTTCGGGGGGCGATGTCCTAGGAGTTAAGATGTCTTCAGCAGGAAATGTCCTGGGAGTAAAAGTCCTAAAAAGGAGGGGGGCAGATATCCATGTGGCGGGGGTGGGGGGGGGAATGTCGTGTATTATGTCACTAAAGACTATTTTTAGAACTGGGACGTTTGATTTGTCATTTAATTTTTTTTTTTGTACTTCAAAAAGGTTTTCCATAGGGCTCAATACTGTTAAAATGAATGAATGAATGAATGAATAAATGGTGTTTTATGGTACGTCGACACCATAATGCGCGAGGAGTAATTTCGCTGCAGGGGGGAAACCTGCGTGATCGAAAAGGCTACTCCCGGACCTTGTCATTGAGGTCTATAACCGTGCCGTCCATTGACTAAAGCATTGCATGACATACTATATCATTAGATCAAAACGCCTTTTTATAATATAACAGTAACTTGAAAATTCAAGTTAGTTAACTTGAAAATTCAAGTTAGTTAACTTGAAAATTCAAGTTACTAACTTGAAAATTCAAGTTAGTATCTTGAAAATTCAAGTTAGTATCTTGAAAATTCAAGTTAGTAACTTGAAAATTCAAGTTAGTAACTTGAAAATTCAAGTTAGTATCTTGAAAATTCAAGTTAGTAACTTGAAAATTCAAGTTAGTAACTTGAAAATTCAAGTTAGTATCTTGAAAATTCAAGTTAGTATCTTGAAAATTCAAGTTAGTAACTTGAAAATTCAAGTTAGTAACTTGAAAATTCAAGTTAGTATCTTGAAAATTCAAGTTAGTAACTTGAAAATTCAAGTTAGTAACTTGAAAATTCAAGTTACTAACTTGAAAAATTGAAAATAGAATAAAAAAAAAATATGTGGCCCTATTACGCTTCCGTACGATTACATATAACAATAACCACACACCATTATTTGCCTCTATGTAATTTTGCACGTGGGGCATGGGTAACATACAGGGAATTTTTTCATATTCATTAATTAGTGCATAATTATCACACTACCACAGGAACAGGCACGTAGACGATACAAACTTTGTATGTTATATTATACAATATCTTTGTGTAAGGTCACACTCTAAATGTAATTAACATATTCCTACATGTCATTCACATCCGCTACATCCCTTATACACAATTTATATTAATGTAATATATCGGTAACCAAGGCCGGATTCAGAGACCATGGATTGGGGTGGGGGGCTGCGAGCGCCCATAGTACGAAGCACACCACGAGGGTCCAAGTTGGTTTCCCCCCGGACCATTTCGAAAAGTAGAAGTCCGGAGATCACAATATTCCTGAAGCAATGGCCCGAGAAATCCCTCTCTGACCATTGCTGGATTAGCTTCTGATTCTTGAACTTTTGTGGGAGTATGTCTATTCTGCCCGTTCAATCAAAGCTATCACTTTTAAGTACAGCAACATGACAGTCCTTCGTTTAATCTGGATCTTCCCTAAAACTTTGGACAGTGATTTAAGGTATTAAAAACGGTGAAAGTATGTTCGTTTCCAAAAGGTATTGTTTACATTTCATTCGACTTGATAGCCTCGGTTGTCACCTTACATGTAAGGTGATATAATACGACATAATGCGCCGATGTTTTGTGGAATGTTTCATACAGAATGTTGTTGATAATATTATTAATACATAGTGAAGTTTCATTTCTTTGGTATATCGTTCAACAGTGGAAGCCATCTCCAATGTCAATGAGTAAAATTAAGTTGATGAATTGCATTAAATTAGGGGGCTAATTTATGAATTTATATACAAATGATTCGGCTACAATTAATGTGTCTGCCCTTTTAAATATTGTTCATGTCAACTTGAACCAAAATATTGTATATGTCATACCTTAGGGTGATTAATGAAAAATATTAACTTTACTGTCGATGACGATGTTTTTCGTCTATCAAACGATTGTCAGAAAACCAAAGTAGCACGTGCGCTTGACGTACTTACTTGGGTAAATGCGTAGAAACTTAGCTTTAAATCGTTTTAACTGTCAATAATAAATAAGCCATTTTGTTTACTATATCGTTTTTGTTTTTGTAAGTATTGTTGTGTTTGCTATGTAAATGAATGATGCTATTACGTACGCACAATAACGAACCAGGCACCATTAAACCCGCATATATATCAAATTTATTACGACCTTGTTTATTGTAAGAGACTATTCAACTACTTCCTCTTACGATGTTCAACGTCCTTGTATTTCATGGTAATAATCTAATAATTCATACGATTTCCTTTACACTTCACACTACAGAGCAGTCACAATTAGAAATGGGTAATAATGTTTTTGAATCTGGTGACTGGTTTGGAGCACCACAACAATTCGTAGCTTGAGTCTTATTATTACTGCAACCACAGCCAGATGTTAACGCCCTGTATTTCTCATTGCTTATGTCCTTATTAGAACTTGGAGCAGTCTTCGTCGGATTCCTTTCCCAGCCTCGTCGAATTTTTCGAAGTCTTTTAGAAACACACGGCACCGCAAGTAAAAGTTTTAAAACTAACACAAGCAGAGGTAATTGTATCGATAAGAATGTAATAGAGCCAAACATTTTCCACGGTCCGGCTTTAATCCATCCTGGTATTCCCATGATCATGGCATGCGCAACGGATAAAAACAATGCTGCGTAGCCTAGTTTAGACTGGACAAATCGCCATTCTCGCCAATTCAAAGATTCTCCTATGCTGGGCAAACTTGTTAAGGCGAGAAAACAGAGGATGAGGAAAGCTACGAATCCCACTAAACACGCTGCTTCGCCTTTCCATACCATCCAAGAAACCATAGAAAGTTCCAGATCCGAAGAAAGATTTGCAGGTATTGTTATTGTGACTGGTTGGAACCATGATCTGTAATAAGTTGGACTCAGCAACAGTACGGAGAAAATGACGTGCGAGAAGACAAGTACGAAACTAATGATCCCAAACTGTTTTCTAACTTTAAGCCAGTTGTCTATCCATTTTGGAAAGCGTTTGTGTTTCGTACCGTTGTACAGTTGTAGAAGTCCTGCAACGTTGCCAGGTAGAAATGTAAGTGCTAATATCGTAATGGCGGTCATGCATAGTGGTTTATTCAGAACTTTAACGAATAGTTGATCCCAGCGAAACGCAGTTTTTACAACGAAGTAAATATAAACGATGTACAAACACCACAAATTAAAAATACCAAATGTAAGGAAAAGAGGAACTTTCCACCCAGGGAACAGATTCAACACAAAGTTTTCGATTTTTCTCGACGACGAGAGAACGCCGAGATCTACTGGTATAAACCCCAGATCTCTTGCCAGATTACTTGTTTGTTCTCTTGCTGTCAGGTTATCAGACGCGACAAACACTCGGCGGCTCCCGCCAGCGATTTCGGTGTCCATAACATAAGCGGAAATGACGTTGAAGCATTTTACAATATGGGCCTGGGGTAAAATAGTCGACAGATATTCAGCATTGGATTGTTTTCTTGACGGTATCTCTCTATTAGACACATCAATCACAACCTTTCCAGAAAACATGGGCGCGAGCGAGGTCAGTGTATCTTTGTAACTTTCAGCGTGAATTGCTAGAATTATTACATCGTTTTCCTTTATGCAATCGGCAATTGTCGTCAACTCGACGTCGCACAAACACTCATCAATAGCCGATAATTGTCTTTGACTTGGTCGTCTGCTTCCAATTGTCACTGTATAGCCAGAGAGTATACATCGTTTAGCTACAGCACGAGCAAAGTTTCCCGTGCCAATTATTCCCAGATGTCTATTTGATATACCACCATCTTCGCTAACCAAAGCCATTGTCTGAAATATATAGTAATTGTTAAAGTATTAAAATAAATTACAGCCGTTTACACAAGTGTGTATAAATGTTGCAGACCATAATGAAAATACCCAAAGAGGTTGGGCCGGCAACCCTACCAATTGTCACGTATATACCACCAGATTAGGATCGAAACCACGCGATTTGACTCAATGCCAGACCTTGTGATCTAAAGAGCACGCGTTAGACCACACCTCAAGCCCCCTCCAGGTGAGGATCGTCTAATTTTGTTCTTTACTGTATTTATCCATATGTTTCGTCTGTCCGGGATAATATATAATAACTGGAAATTAAATAAAACGAAATGGGGTTTAACGTCTCAATGTTCTGCTCCGACTGGGCTAAACCCCATTTCATTTAATTTTTTAAGCTTTAATTTTTTTTTTTTAATTCCATTACACGTCTATAACTAAACAATACAAAACAATGAAAGGAAATGGAAATCAAGATTTGCCCCGAGTTGCTGTCATTATACTTAAATGATTTTTTTATGACGTGGTTATAGTTACACCTTGGGGCAACAGGAAGTGAGTGTTAATCCGGGAAGCCCCGATGAAGTAGATATATGAATATTATAGGTATTCTGCAATAGCTTGATTATAAAGCAATATTATTGGGATGTTAATCGCGGTGTTTCCCCATCTTCAGTGTTTATGTGTACAAAGTAGCCACTGTTTCGTCAGTCAGTACTACATGACTGAACGTAAATTTTATCGCAATCAACCAAAGTCACATAAACGTCACAAAAACAAGAAAATTAGTCTAAACAACTATTATCAGTATGCGCTAAAATGTTTTCAGTGTATGGGGTGTTGACACTTCGAAACACAGTACTAAGTGTACTTATTCTGTTGTGTTTGGTAATAGTAACTAGGTTAATATAGGCCCATAGTGTGCCTATAATAGTATATGCTTGTCATTGAGCATTTTTGTAAACATTGTCAAATCCGTTGATTCATATATAGGACATATTAACATTTTGTGTTAAAGGGACACCCTTAACTTTCATTACTTTATCAATAATCTTTATAAAAGGGTCACATACCCACGGCACTCACTACAAGTTAGAATGGTTATTAACTGTTTGGTGCCTAAATGAGTGAATGAAATAGGGCGTCCTACTTATCTGCACCAAGTGGGATAATGAAGATGGGCCTATGCCCCATTTCATTTCAGTAAAATGGATTTTACATGAAGTTGTCAGAGGATGTCACTTGAAATCAGAATGCATTTGTCAAACAAAACAATAAACATTATTCGTTCCACAGAACAATTATTCAATAATACCAAACAATTTATATAAGAAACAAAAGTACGTCCAAATCAAAACATTACTCACGAGCACATTGCTGAAATATTCATTTTCATCTATTTTGTCTTGGTTTTTTGGGGGGAGGTGGGGGGTGGGAGTTATTAAAACAAAGCCCCAAAAACGAAGACTCACGTTTTTCAATCAATATCACATCAGTACACCAAAGCATAAGAAAATTTATTTTAAAATTAAGACATGCTATTTAGCAAAAAAAAAATATAAAGTGTCTTCCTTTTCAACATCTGCTTGGGTTTTAAATACAGAGAATAACAGGTGTCTTTGTTTTCTATCTCACGTCCTGTGTTCAAAGACGATGTTGCTGTTTGCCATTAAAGTTCATGGGCATTTTTCGGCTTGGCTCTCCCTTCTCAGTGATGCAGGATTGAGGGCCTGGTAAGGGACAACGTGTAGTCGTTTGAATTGGACGAAAAACAGAGTCCCTTTTACATTCTAACGAGCACGTAAATGAACCCTTGACAGTTGGCAAAACTGTCCTTATAGTACACTGTATGAGGTATGCCCGTCTTCATTAGTCCAGCTGGTGTGATTTCATGTCATTTTATTTCCGTGTTTTGGATGAACAGTCGAGACAAAATACAAAGCCCTTTCAATAATTTCCATAATATAAGTGTTTAGTTTGTGATATTACAATCTTGAAGGGGTCTTTATTAATGGGTTTTCGCTTACACATCCTTTGCAAATGTAGAAATGGAAGACATCCTTAACATCGTTTTGGCTATAATTTTCGATGAGCTTTATTGAGGTACAAAGAGGCGTTAATTGATTTATACACGTCCCACTTTGCATCAACAGACTTTAGAATCGCAGTTGTATCAAAGCTATATATCTTGTGGTGGGAATACAAAAAACGGCTTTGTCAAAACAAAAACAGACAATGTTAATGGGACATAATAACATTGAACAGCCTAAGCATAGAAAAATATTCTTAGTGAAATGAAATTGGGTTTAACGTCCTACTGTTTTGCTCCTAAACTGGGCTAACTAATACGGGCATACGCCGTAAAATCTGGATAAACTTTCCCGGCCAATGCAAGGGTCGAAACCCGACCTCCAGGCTAGCGAACCAGCGTCTTACCCGCTTAGCCAAGTGATCCCCAAATATCATGGTATACTTCCCCGTACAAATTATCTTCTCGGGGCGTATGTGTGCACACATTCATAAAAGGGAGTTCACATTTCACTCATCTATAAAACAATAAAAATGGTAGATTTTATCATTGTTGCAGAGTCATGCCATGGTCAACTATAATAAGTAAAACTGATAAAACATATGATAATTCTCAACGATTATACTTACATGACCCCAATACCACGTGAAGGTTGAATTTAGTGCTTTTTGACTGACCGTCTCAGTCTCGGTCTAATACATGTTGCACTGTTTGGTTCATATTAGGACATTGTGTTTCAAGAAAGATATGAAATTTCTATTTCTTTTTTTTAAATTTGTACATAATATAACAAAATAATAAAATAAATTTATGAACACTCCTTGATCTATATATTTACATATGGGGGCGCAGTGTGAACGTGCGCGATGTGAACGTGTGTTGACCCACCGTTAGTTGCATATGCTGGAAATAAATCGTCCTTGAAATTGTCTCAAGATTTGTCAAAGGATTGTGGACGAGAGGACAAACACAGTTACAGAGAGATGTCACCGGCACATACACGCACTCGAACACACCCATTTCAACTGTCCCCCTCTTCAAAGGTAAATGGTTAATAAACACATCAGGTTACAGGGTCTGTCATTGATGTGGTATGCAACAAGGAGTAAGGTCGTCTGTCAAACCTCGTGGATTTACTCCGGGTCCCCCGGTTTCCTTTCTATGCTAAACACCCCTACGCTCCAGCGAATCATTAAACTAGAGTTGAACCATGTTAGTTCCGAAATTACCTATTTTATGTCGAGTGGACGTTACACCTTCTCTTTCTCTCGCTCTCAAGTAGCTTGGATTTGAACTCAAACATGTACGTGACAAAGGGTGGGTTCGCCTGCCTAACCCCGTGGGTCTTCACCGGATTAAAACGATTTCCTACCTCTGTTAACAACTTCTACGAACAAGACAGTTATTGAAATAAAATTATACTCTGTTAAACCCATCTCTCTCTCTCGACACAGGTTAAGGGTTAAAATAATTATATAATAATAACTGATAGCAAATTTCAATGATAGATATGAAACAGTCATTCCGATACAGAAGATGATATGAACAACACAAGAACATGTAATATGTAACTGTGGTTACACAGTATGAACAATGCCAGAACGTATATTTACCGTTACACATAATATCGCCACGCTATCGTTAATATAAACTGAAACGGCCAAGAGATTTGAACAATTATCGAAAAATTGAATAATAATTAAAATGTGTACAAAGATACTCTATGACAATCGTTCTACAGTTATCATGGGTCCAGTTATCATTGTAAACATTGTGATATAATAGAATTAAACCTACTGCTGCCCTGGCAAACATTTACACGGGTTCATGACAGCAGTTGACAACAAAATTAACTTTGTGCCGTTTTTCATCTTGTTAATAAACAAATTCCACGATAAGAAAGATAAAAGTACATGACAGTACAGAATTAAAAATAAAATCATAGTTTAGTTCATATATATAATATTACATACCTTCCTGAATGGCGATGTTTGACGCATTTTTAATATACTAGTAGAACGGCTTGCTGCCGCTAATCCGTTTGAACCGAAGCTTCACAGCCGACAATAGTCGTTGTTTACACCGTCTATAGTATATAAGTAGTGTCTGTGTCTACGCTACATATGTATACAACCCAGCTTGTTCTTTCAAGCATAATATTAATTGTCATCACACGTACATTTATTAATAGAACAGTATGACGACACACTCGCTATAGCCAATGGCAATTCTTTAAAGGGACAATAACACTCTTGCTGGCTCCAGAATCCCGAAAATATATAATAGCCTTATTCTAAGTACTAGATGTTTAAGTGTCCTATTTGTTGTGTAAATTATCCATTACATCCTATTTTACTTGCCCAGAGGGTTCAAAAATATTTTAAAATCCAGGTCATATTTGAAAAGGTTTACGTTAGGCTTTTCAAATTAATTAGTTGAATTTTTCCATTTTTTTTAAATCAGGTGTGTTAAGATGAAATTTGTATCATCAATTGATTTAAATATTGTAAAATAATACAATTTGTTGACCAGATATCATTGTATCTGCCCGAAGCTGATCGTGTAATGACGTCATTAGGATTAATCAATTTCATTCATCAGATTAATTAATTCTCTGTAACCTCTATACTAAATCTGTGACAAGTCAAAAAAATGTAATTAAATAAAATGGCATTTAACATTCTTCTGTTCTCTTCCGACTGGCATACGCTACACAGTACGCTATATATGAGGTACATTTTGCCCGGAAAGCTGTACTACGGCCTACTCTTACATCGAATTCTAACAGCTAAGACATATTTTACGGCTTTTCGTCTCGTTCAAACAACTATACGTTGTCCCTCGCCAGGCCCTCTTGTCGAGTACCACTGACAAGGGTTTGGGAGCACGCCTGAAAATCTCGATGAATTTTTTGGTCAACGCAGGGATTATTTCTCGATTATTCTGAGCCACCGTGGAACTCGATACGTCGGAACGTAATGAACAGGTGCCTTTTCAAACTACAGATATGAACTAAATAATTATAAAATTTTGTTCAGTGACTGTAGATATCGTATGCGAAAAAGATTAGTTTCTCTTATTGACCATCCCACGCATTTATGACGATAATATTGTTTGTTTATCACAGTTGAAATGAAATCATAAAATTCCTAATCGTGACCGATAATATAATGACACGGTTCAATTGTTTCATATTTACCACACCAGTTATCGTGACGAATCTAGTTTAACTGTTATTTCTAGTTTGAACAAGTTAAGCTTTAAACATTTAATAACTGTTATCATGGTTGATTAAATCTTTATGAGATAACGTTTAATTAAAATCAATGAAGTGAGGGTAACATGGGTAATACCTACAGATTTATATATGCCGTATATGATAAATATACGAGAACCTGTACTTTCCGAAAGGAGATGAAAATAAAAGATCTAATGTAGTCTATTGTTAAAGGAGCTAAATCGCTCTTATTTAGTACATAGACGTTGACACAAATGGGTCGCAATGCCTATAATAATGTAATATGAATTAATGTATTTGAACTGATTTACATTCAATGTTTCCGTTTTTACTCTAATTTCAAATCAGTTATGTTCGGCGAAATACACCAGAAGTCTCAATCGAATGACAATCTCTAGCGTCTAGTTATTCCAGTCTACACCGATAGTATTTATTGCGCAGAATCTCCAGATAAGAATATGACGTCACCGATTGACATGACTCGTGGAATATGTCTAGATCGTTCTTTGAGTCTCTTGTTACAAATGGCCCTGAAACGCAATATGGTAAACGATTCGTATACCATGCAATGGTAAATGTTTTAATTTTATTCTAAAAATTGGATATCAGAAGCACACCAATGTTGCTTTAAATTGACAAATAATTCGTGTTTTCAATGTCGAAGACTTTGGATGATATCGAGTTAGGGACTTACCTACTTTAAATTCTGTATGTGATCACGTATGTGGTTGGGTGGGTGATATTGCATGGGAGTGGGGGTAAACATATTAGTCGAAACTCCGTATCGCTTTTCTAAGAAGATACAAAACCCCTAACATGAATAATGGACATATAAATTGATGTCTGTGGTGGATATCCGGCTAGAGTAAAAAAGATACACTTGGATCAGAGTGACAATAGATGCCAGACAAACCCTAATTCTATACAACTATATGTTTACTTATATTTGATGTAAATATGTAGCCAGTTCCGGGACCATAGTCAGTCTCTCTCTCTCTCTCTCTCTCTCTCTCTCTCTCTCTCTCGCTCTCTCTCTCTCCTTTAGCTTTGTAACTAATGTAATTGTATGTTATGAAAATTTCCGTGTCTATATTTATACGGAATGTTAGCTATTATCATTTTATATACTGTTTTCACATTCATTTCACTTACATTTTTTTAAAAGGTCACGACAACATGCAGCGAACGTGTTTCCACTTTTCAATTTAAATCACAAGTGTTTGAAGTTTTTATTTTAAGGCAAAATATGTAGATAGTTTTAACAAATGTGTGAAAATTCACACGTGTTAATTTCCTTTCTATGCTTGAAATAACCCCACATGTATTCATTACGCATATATGTGTGATGTTTTTGTTTGCTTTCTTTCCCATGAAAAGTGCAATTATAAATTGGCCTCAAACGATTTTAGCACAACGACTAGAATTGTACCATGTTTAAGCCAGAAATAGTATCTTTATCTTCTGTAACTAAACTACGTAAAAAACCGGGACAACGATGTGCCCGGACAGTGCATATTTCTGAAGCAATGTTTTTGATGTTACTATATCAGCATTGGCCTAGTAATACATAAGGTTCATGCTATTAGCTTATTAACATTGCTATCATTACTGTAGTAAAGAATGTGTTTCTACTGAGTTATCTTTCCCTTGCCCAAGTTTCTAGAAGTGATTTAAACGCGGACGCAATGTTACTGTTTGATTCCGTACACTGTATTGATCGATTCCTTGCGATTGAAATCGCAGTATTGGTTGCCTATCTTCACATGACACCTATTGTATAGCCGTCAGTCATATTGTTTTCCCAGTATCAATGATCGGACTATTACCATACGCTCGTTTTATCTTTGGAGATTTCCAACTCTTTGATAATAAAAAAAAATACTTCATGAATAGTAAGCCAAGATTTCTCACGAATTATATACCCTCACATAGAAAATTTAAGCATACGTACCATGATGACTTGTATAGGGGTTCAATCACGGTGGCTAAGTGGATAAGGCGCTGGTTCGCTAGCCTGGAGGTCGGGTGTTCGATCCCTGCATTGGCCGAGAAAGTTCATCTCGATTTTCCGGCGTGATTTCCCCTTGTCAGTGATACAGAAGGAGGGCCTGACAAGGACAGCTGCCTAGTCGTTCGGATGGGACGAAAAACCGAGGTCCCGTGTACACATTGGAGTGTACACATTGGCAGTTGGAATTCGATATAAGAGTAGGCCGCAGCGCCGCTGCCCGGGTAAAATTACCCTCATAGCACACTGTATGGCGTATGCCCGTCTTCCATTAGCCCAGGTTAGGTGCATAAGAGTAGGACGTTAAACCACATTTCATATCATTTCAAATACTGCAGTGTCCCGTCAATATTCTGTCTTAGATTCGACAAGAGTGTCAAGGGCAGGAAGCGAATAATTGAGATAAAGTACATGTATAGCCATACATATAGTCAGAAAATTATCTGGTGGTGTCAAATGGACGTTATAAACTATTTCCCTTCAACGCAACATCCTTCAGTTTCAAAAGTGGTTTGATGCAATCGCTTTATGACTAATATAATAAATTCCTTTCTAGAATGAATATTTTATGTATTTACATATAGAATATATATAAATGGTATGTCAAAGATATATTCATATTAAACCTTATCGTATTGTCATATTGCAGGTGTTCCAAGCAAATATCGATTTCCTTTCTTATTAATTTATATTTACAAAGGTATTTATATTATTCATTTTTTATGTTCATCTCACATGACGTACATTTAAAATAAAATCATGTAATTTTACAATTATTTCAACTTATTTTCGTCACAAAATACTTAATTCATCGAACATTCATATTAAATAAATATAAGGAGACCATTTCCGTGAAAACATGAATGATCCTCCGACTATGGCGTTATATTAAGAATGTTTATTATTTTCTAGATGCAATTTATTTTTGTAAAACAGATTTCAAATGAGAAATGGTATCACCGCCTGTTCTAGCATTAACCTTATAATGTAATTCTAAGTAAAGATTAAAATGATCAAAAATATTTATTGGGAATTAATTGAAACAGGGTTTAACATCCCACTTCACCAACCGGGCGGATGAAGACGGGCATACGCCGAACAGTTCTTGAACGGGCATACGCCGTACGAGTACACATACATGTACTTCGTTCTTACCCTGTCGGCGAGAAGGGAAAACTAGGCTGTAAAAAACAAGAGGAACATTCTCGATGAACACCGAGATCAAAAAGAGACCACGTTGATAGGCTATTGGGCTAGCACCATACTAAATGTGGCACCATGGTTCAACATAGACTAAATATAAATACTAGAATGGGAGAATTGACTTCATCTAAATTAAACGCATAAATAATGCAAGATCTAAATCTGCCAATTGCAGGTCTTTCTTTGCGCCTGAAATGTTTTATAAACTATTAATTAGACATTTATTAACAAAACACTACCATAATCAACTGTTTATGGCGTTCGCCATAAAATTGAATTTAATAACGGGAAAGCGAGGCATAGTCTCGAATATACCAGTGCCCTGGTTATCACACGGCACATATCTCTCTAAAACTACAAACAGTGATAAGTTGGCTCAGAATGAAGTCATTTGAATGAAATTTTTAATATTTTCATTTTGAATTATCTATATTTGAGATATTATGGCAAGAATTAGTAAACTCTCTATCAAAATCTACATAACGTACCTTTAATTCAAGGCAATAATATAATAAAATAGTTTATTAGACCGGTATAAGAATAACATGCATAGCTCTAATAATCGACTAAAGATTTCTAGTACTAAATTTACTTTACTGATGCATGTGAATTGTATATATTGTTTACAAAAACTTTGTTTGCGGATATATTCATTGCTTGCGGATATATTCAGAATATACACCGACTTTTTAGAAAGTTGCTTTCACATAAAAACGTTTCGATTTTTTTCTAACAATAGGAAACAGGAACAAATCACAAAAAAATGAACCCGATTTCACCTTAACATTAAATAAAGTTTCAAGATGAATAACCTTTTTCTGGTTTATTTTACTTCTTGGCTTGTTATTCAGTACAAAACGTGATTAACTTCACGATCGAATTTATTCTTCCGTAAATGTCAATACTGATAAGTACAAACTTTACTTTCATATCCATGTATAGGCTCGTATGAACAATTTGAAAAGGTGGAATACTCATACCACTCTAATAGTACTACTGTCACGTCAGCCACTACTTTTCTGCTCCAATCAGGATAATGGTGCGAATTTTGCCCGGACTATGGCATTAATAAGTACTCTTCATTGAATGCAACTGGCAACTTCCAATACGAGACTTCGGTTTTTCGTCCCATACGAACGACTAAACGGGGGTTATTACTCTGTACTTCCGTGATCTCCTGGTTAACGAGTCAGCTGAGTCATCGTGTCTCTCTGGGCGGCAAGAAAAACAATAATGGATAACAGGATCCAACTGATATTTGCCCAACACTTGTCAATTCGTAGTCTCTATCATCCAAACAAATATTCTTCGAATATTACGTTGAAGACTAGGGGGTTCTGGGTGACCGAGACTAGTCAATTCGTTATTTGTTAATATATCGCACATGCGTTAACCATTTGACCACCTGCCCCCCCCCCACGAACATACATTATGCAAGAAATAAATCTGCCTATTGCAGGTCTTTATTTAGGCTTCAGATGTTATAGAATTTTTTCATTTACACGATAAGCTCAAAATCAACTCTGTAGACCATTGGATGGCTTCGATACAGTTTGGATATAAACAGTCGTCAATTTAAATTAAATCAATAAATAACCGACCAAGCTAGCGTTTACCGTTAGTCACTGACATCACTACCAGTTACCGTCGATGAAGGCCTGCCTAGCGAGGCTATCAGCCATTGAGTATGTTACTTGAAAATCGAGAATATGGATGAAGTTTTCGTCTGTCAATCAAAAGATCGGTCATTATCGTCGACGTTGCGGACACAATTGATGTGTATTTCTATTTCAAACCTCCAACAGTGACAACTCCGTTCAGAATAAAGTAATTTGATTGTAATGTTCAATAAGTTCTTCTTTTATCATCTATTTTTGAATGACTATAGCAAGAATGACCAACTCTTTATTAAAATAGTGTATCTTTAATAGATTTTAAAAACGTTGACATAAAAACTTTGATTTGTAGAATGTTCCAAAGATAGAACACCGTTTCTCTCATTTATACAATTTTAATTTGTCATGTCGATCGTCATGTTATTAAAATAACATGACGATCGACATGACAATACATTTTTTTCTCGTTTAAAACTAGGTGGATTTGATTTGAGTATCTTTGCTCTACTATAATAAAATATCAAATGATGAAATATCAAAAAGGCAAGCGTCATTAAACCAAGTTCGAAATCATCTCAGAAAATACTGTTCATGACATCGTCTTTCATATTATGCAATCGCTTGCAATTCATTAAGAATGATATTAACGATTCTTCTATTTACATAAAATTTATATCGATTTTGTAAACAGTCAGGAGAAAAGCATGCGTTTCACACAGTGTGTCTTATTTACAATATACCTTCACATATAAATTATAGGAGTGTTTGTTATTACATGTATACGCTTGACTTTGATAAGGTCGACCAAACTAAACAGTATATCTAAAGACCCATTACATGTTAATGAAGATGGGACCAGCCCATACAGTCTGCTTTGGGGGTAATTTTGCCTAGATAGTCAACTGTCAGTGGTACTTTTTCCTGTACATGTAAAAGCGACCTCGATATTTCGTCCCATCCGAGCGACTGTGCGCTGTTCGTGCCAAGCCCAACGTTCTGCATCACTGACAAGGTAAGAATACGCCCAAACATCCCGAGGAACTTTCGCGGCCAATAACGGGATCGAACATAGGATTTATGAACCATAAATAAAGACTGGTAAAACAAGAATTATATTTAACACAATCGGTTAATTAATGGGAAGCATACACCTTGATTAAATCACCTTCAACTATTATAGAGTATTATTTAGCCTTGCAAGCATTTGTCTTGCTTTAGGTCTATCCCTACTTTATACTAATGAACTTTATTTATCAAGGTCACGAGGTAAACTTCTATGATATATTTTATACTATTTCTTATTAAACATAGGCCCCCTATCATAAATAAATAGAAAACAAAGACAAGCTCATTTCAAAGTAAATATTACACAGATCAAACATTTCTTAATCTCACGTGAGAAAACTCGGTCAATGGGGGGTAATCATCACGCGCTATTTAATTATTATTTTTAACTCCGCCCGACACGTGGGAGTCACCGATCACTCTATCATTGACTCAAAATCAACCCATTCAAGGTAGATTTTATATAAATAAAAGGCTAGACTTTTTTCTTAAGTTTTTGCAATTTTTACATTCTCATGAAAAACGAAACTAAATCTCATTACTAAACAACACGGGTTCTCAGCAAGTACTTCCTAAGCCTGGTATAATCTTTACTAAAGCTTCGTTTAAGTTCCGGAAAGAAGTCAAGATGAAAAATTGCCTTTTTTAAAGTCTGTTATTTATGTAGGACATATCAATGGTGGTTACTGGTATTTTCTTTTGTTGACGATTTTGTAATAATACCCGTATTATCTCTGCTTTATAGAGGTTTTATTAGTCATATATTAATTTGAAAGACGTTTTTATAAGTCTAAGCATGGTCTAACTTAGTTTAACCAGATTATAAACAAGAGTAGTATTAAAATACATAATAACCTTGATTTCAAATGATTACGTGATTGTTTAATGTAACTTTGATAGGCATTTAGAAATTAGAATTAACACAATCGGTTGCTATTCAGGATACGCCCACATTTGCAATAGACTGACGAATTAGAAAACCAATCTACTCAGAACTGTAACCTGTATCATGTTCATAAGGTTTTCTTAAACAGGGGGTGGGGTGAGGGGTAATTACGGGACGAAATTTCACGGATCGCTGAATATTTATAGAGTTCGTCCTATTAAAACCCCAATGCTACACACCAAATTTGAATTCAATACATAGATAATTATAGCCTCTATCGGGAACTCGGGAAATTGAGGTCTGACACACACCAAAATCACCCATCAGAGATTGTTTACTGCTGAACATGCAATTTTCGTTTGGATCGAACAAAAATATTCGCCTCCAGAGGCCGCAAAAACTTCACACATATTTGACACATTTTACATAGAAAGCAGGGGGAATAACTCTACGACTGAAAATCCAATAACTTGTAATCCTTGGCAACCTTGCTATTACATTTGCAAACTGATCCCGCAGTGAATATTCGCTTGGCCGCTTGACGCCTTTTGGGAGTTCAGAAGCTTTGTGAATGTTTTCACATTTTGCGAATTGCAGGGACATCAATCCGACACGGGCGATATTATGTGTACAATCTTTTAAACTCGTCCATTGCCAAGATCATTTGATCTTTTACATGAATTTTAAATTCACATGTAAATAGGACAAAATGTGGCATTTAAAGGTTCCAAATTTTTAGTATACGTATATTATGCTTTTACTCAATTGGGGCTGCTGTTTCGACGGGAGGTTTCGGTCTGATTGTCACGAAATTCGAACTCCATCATGATTTAGGAGATAAACACTTCCTGTTTCGCATTTAGAGGGGTGTTATGGTCCAATAGACATGATCTGAGATTTTACATTAGAACCCGCGACGCTACGCTACGAACATGTTACTGGGAACGGGTATCAAGCAAACGATACAGATGTGTGGATGGCAGACTGCAAGTGATCAACAACAAAAATATTGTTTAAACCAACAACAAACGTATCGTTATCAAGTAAAAATATAACAATAGATGCAGCATAGAAATAAATTTAGTAGTTGTGTATTGTTCCATGTGTTGGGTATCAAGTTGGGTAAAATGGTTGTTACTGAATGACGACTGGTTACTACGAGACCAACATTATGCATATTACCTACAGTGTTACATTTCATTTCATTTTAGACTGGCATATTTTGGTTACTTCGTGAACTACGAACTATAAAGTAAACACTGAGAATCCTGTTTATAGTATACAGGATTATACAGATATGTCAGAAATTCAAAACAAAATGAAATAAAATGATATTTAACGTCCTGCTGTTCTGCTCCGACTATCGAATTCAAACTGCCAAGAGATATTTCACCTGCATGTCAGGTATACACGGGACCTCGGTTTTTTGTCCCATCCAAACGACTAGACAGCTGTCCTTGTCAGGCCATCCTTCCCGCGAAATCCCGATGTAGCCATTGAACACGCGACCTCCAGGCCAGTGGACCAGCGGCTTAGCCACCGTGACTCCCTCAGAAATAGGATAACGTTTACATGTTACAGTGGGAATACTCTTTGGACAGGGAAAATATATCAAGCCAACTTATAAGAACTGATAACACGAAAACTACATGGTCCTTTTTTCTGAATAGTAAATATCATGTTATCAAAAATTATATTTCAAAGATTGTCAAAGTGACAATTTTATATGTAGGCGTTGTCGGTGCGTCTAAGATCATTGCAGCGGTGTAATTTACAATCACGTTAGTCCAGTAACTACAGCAACAGGAAGCGGCCCTAAAAACTTCAGACGATATTTTAATTCTTAAGTAAATAGCAGCTAAACGTTAACAAACTTGTGTTGACTTCTCATCTGTTAAACCCGTTAAAACTAAACAAAATATAGCATATTGAGTACAGCACTATTTCTTATAGTATTGCCTGTATATTATATTCACGATATAGATGGTTATATTGCCATTGCAGTGGTTAAACCAATTTCCACTTAGGATATATCCTTGGGATAACAATAGAAATGACATGAAATGGGGGTTACAGCCCTTCTGTTCTACACCAATGCAGACGGGCATACGTCATGTAGAATATAGGAGGAACAGTCCCACTGTAAAAGCTTCTTTTACGTGCACGCCCAGCGCCAATGTGTATACAGACCTCTTTTTTTATCCCAGGAACTTCTTGACTCAAACCGGACTTGAACTCGAGACATCCTTGTTGGACCACGTGACGTACCTTTAAACTATTTGTCTATTAATAATTCAAGTGATTAACTACACATCTTTCGGTTTCTCATCGGGACAAATCGGGACAAGCAATCAATATGGTATAAGCTGTTATTATCGAATGAAACATCTAAATTCCGGTAAATTTCTGGATCGATATTCCATTAATTACGCTGATTTTATTTATAGGCAGATTCCTAAGCGTTATCAGCAAAATAATATATACAACATACAGAAATATTACTTTTATCATGAAAGAAAATTATTAGCATGTCTTTATGTTTGTGGTGGTAATAAAATAAAAATGTTCCTAACAGCTGTCTGCTGTATTCTGAAAACCTAATTAAAATTCCTAATAAAAAAGCATTAAGGGTATAAAATAGTGAAATTATATAATTCATATATAAAGATATTTACCTTCTTCTTCCTAAAAATCGCTATTTATTTTCACTGTCGTCTTTAACTGGGTTTTTTTCTTCTACTTTTGTTTAGTCTACACCGCGTCTGTGTTGACAATTAGTCTGATATTGAGTGCATTCGATGAAAAAATAACAGTTGAATAGAAACGTCTTTCTGGTCATACATCTATTTTAACCAATCAAAGACGTGCTCGTGACTACCAGTTGTTCAATCTCCCATTTTAGGGTATTTTTAATCTGAACAAAACTACTGTTGAATTTGTTCACTGTCTATATATACACACCCTTAAACATGTTTTCGGTGTGAACAATTAGAGAGAGATGTGGACCTATCTGTAATACCCCAAAGCGCGTGTACTACCTGTTATGGGATAAGTGTCCGTGTGTCTCGTCAAAATTTGCAATCCTTTACAATCCTTTGACGTAAACTATCTTCTTTATTTTTTCCTTGGTCAACGAGTCAGTCTCATGACTCGTATGGCTCGCAGTGCAAACGATATTCGGCAAAAGACTTTGAATTCCACAGTGGTTGACTAAATACACAGAAATACAACTGTTTGCACAGTGATTTAAAAATAGCGGCAGATAAAACATAAACTTTGGTTTATGTAAGAAATAAGAACTTTTAAATATGACAAAATAAATAAAACAAGGACACACCAAGTGCATCCTCTATTTTCAGCGACAAGAAAATATGAGGCGCAATGTTTTTGCTCGACAAATCTGGTTTAAGTTAAAGTTATAAAGAACCCGCGTATTTAGTTATATAACAAAAATTTGTAAATAGTCATATACAACCATCCACGAGGACCGGATATTAGGAGCGCATGTATATTAGACTGGATCCCACCAAAAAACAAAGGCGTGTTTTTGTCCATATCGCCATATTAGGAAACGTGTGCGCATTCTTCACGTCATATTCAAATTCAAATCATTTTATAACAAATCAGCAAAATTATGGATTCGAAAAGCAGGTGGTTAGTAAGAACATGGACCGTCTATATACGGTCCATGGTAAGACTGGTTTTGTTGTAAACTCAATTCTGAACGTGTAGATTTTTCATTTTACTAGGCAAGCAGGGTCAACAACATATTGTTATCATTCTGATTAAAACACAGATCCTACTTCGATTCGTTTTTATATCCATAGTTCAAAATTTCATTTTACTTTGTCTTTATTTACTACACTAGAATCTGGAAGGGTTGCTATCATTGGCGTGTTCTGAATGATGTGAGGGGTTGGCCAATGACATCGACTTGTTGGCCTTTAATGCAATAGAAACGCCAACGCTGATGGATTAATCAAAGCCGCTCGTTTGACCTCTGACGTAAACTCCCACTACAACCGATCAGATCATCATGTTGTGTAGGGCATTGAAAGTATAAAAAATCGAAGGAAAGATCATATTGGTGGACAGAGCGGGACGCCAAATTTGACCAAAACTAGCATCCACAAATTCAATTTGCCGCAATACAAAACTTTTAACTCATTTGATGTTTGCTCAGGATTGTTACTTAATTTGAAGCTTTTGTTGTAATTGTTTACTTTCCTATCCAATCTATCCAATTATTGATACGTATAGGCTAGTAATGATGAATTACACATCTATTTCGATACGCGCAAAATTCGTTTTTATTTGGTTGATCAGTTGTGAACCCGTTCGGCACTGCTCTCGAAACCACTGTGTAATGATGTTATGTAGGCTTATATGTTCACATAGCTGACGGCATTGTTTTGATCTTGCCACTGAGGTGAATTTGGATACTCGGTATGTTGTATTCTTATGTCGTATCAAAGGACCTTGTCATTGACTTTGACATTTTGAATCCTCCAAGTTGTTTTATGTTTTCCTTTGGAAGTTAACAGACATAAACACGAAAATTCAAACTGCAACAATCGAAATTATTTTAAAAACTTCAACGGTACGTTATCTCGGTCAGCATGGGAACATGCCGATGTTGAAGGGGCAGATCCGGGGGGATCAAAGCGAGAGATAATGATATAGACATATTTATTATTATGTGATACCAATATTAATGCTTGGCATCAATGATTCTATTAATTTTGACCTCAAAAGAGATGTTGGATTTCTCTCTTTTAAAAGCTCAGAGACGATGATAGCATTATGCATTGTCAACTGTCAAATTTCCCTAACAGGAACCTGGCAAAACCCTCCTGCCAAAACTTCCTGGATCCGCCCCTGTGTTTATCCAGGTATACTCAGATATGAACATCAAAAACTGTCTGGTTTATTTTCAGATTCATGCTGTAGTTGGACGTTCAGGGGAAAAACCCCAATCTGAATATTCTAGAAATTAGAAGCGGATTTGATAACTTTCGTTTTATTTACATTATAAGTATTGTGTCTCCTTGTTGTGAACATCCGGGATCCTGATCCCGAATACACTGACTGTCTGTTCACATCAGATAAAACTACATTCTTCAACCTTATTATTTATACAGGAACGCCTAGTTGAAATATGATATCGTTCAGATAACTTTATAAATATGCAAATTGGAATTGAGATTGCGGAAGTTGGATTAATGTACAATGTTCGATTATGTCAACAGGATAAAGGATTTCACATTTACCTATGACGCTTGAACATGTTTTAAGATCTTCCTTGTTCGAGGAGAATTTTAATCTGAACACGAGTGTTTAGTCCGCATATGTGTGAACAAATAATAGATATATATAACTTCAATGAATAACCGGATGACAGTGGAGGGAAGTTTGCTGTAGACATTAGGCGTACACTGTAGGGCAGGTGCGGACTTAGAGAGGGGTGAGCCCCCTCCCCATGATTAGATCAAGTAAGCGTCCCCGTGAGACAAAGTCTCCTTAGACCCAGTCCCAAATTGTATATTATCGGAAATATTATACGTGGTGGTCTGGAATTTGTTCGTGCCTTCGGCGCTCGATTCCATTATTTCATTTTCACCATTCTTCCACTCCTGATCTTTGGTGATCACTAAGTCACGTGGACAATTTTAAACGTCATCGTAGACTCGGATTGAACTTATTTAATTACAATGCGTTTAGACCAGGAGCCCAGAGGGTCGAACCTAGACGAACGAGGTACCAATATTTGACCATAAAGGCATCTACATACTAACCTGAGATGCACAGAAGTGGGCGTCTGCCGGGGCCCAGTCCATGGGTCAATCTGATTAAAACACAGATCCAATTTCGTTTCGTTTTTTATAGTTCAAAATTTCATTTTTACTTGTCTTTACTACTCTTGGATCTGGAGGACTTGTTATTTAATCCGTGTTCTGGCTGAAATGAGGGGTCAGCCAATCAAATGGTCTGTCGAATCGACCGTTTGACCTTTTCATGCGTGGAACTGTGGGTAGATATTACCAGCCAACGACGTCTATACTATAAACACCAGCGGATAGAAATCATAACAAAACAAACGTAGATTTTGAAAAGCATGGCGGTCGCTGATTGGTTAATCGAATGACTGACGTTATCGGGTCAAATGTCCCGTGCTTGATACCTGACGTCATAGAACGTGAGCTTCCACTATAACTAGTTAGATCTACATGAGTGTAGGCCATCGAAAGTATAAAAAAACGAAACGAAATATAGATCTATATTTTAATTAGATTGGTCCATGGGTGTGACCCTGGTGACCCCTATAATGACCTTCAAAATGGGCTAAACTCATACATTCGAGGTACCGGTCAAAACCAATTTTAAATGAAAGAATACACTCTACTGAGTACGAAATTGCCCATAACAGACGATTTTGGCCCTGGGATGGCCCAAACTGACACCCCAAATATGAATCCAGAGGGCTTGAAAAAGAAATTATATTCATACATTCGAGGTACCAGTTGTAACTAATTTTAAATGAAAGAGTATATCCCACTGAGTACGAAATTACCCATAACAGACGATTAGACCTCTGGGATGGCCCAGACTGACACCCCAAAGCCGAAGAGAGTGGGGTGGGGCAAAAATAAAGTTTGCTCATACATTCGAGGTACCAGTCAAGACCAATTTTAAATGGAAGGGTACATCTCACTGAGTGCGAAATTGCTCATGTCAGACGATTTTGGCCCTGGGACTGTCCAAACTGACACTCTAAATATGACCCCCCGTCCTCCCTGGGCGGCTTAAAAAAAGGTTATATATGCATACATTCAAGTTATTAGTAGAAACTAATGTTAAATTCGCGGTACCGGTCAAAATTAACTCTAAATGAATTTGAAAGAGTGCATCTCACTAGGTACGAAGTTGCCCATAACAGACGCTTGTGGCCCTTGGACGGCCCAAACTGACACCCTAAATATTGACCGCAGAGCCGAAGGGTCAAAAATAGCTTATACTCATATATTCAAAGTACCAGTCAAACCAATTTTAAATGGAAGAGTGCATCTCACTGAGTACGAAATTGTCCATAACAGTTGGTTTCGGCCCTGGGGGCCAAGCTGACACCATAATATCGACCCCGAGGCTCGAGAAAAAGTTATATTCACACATTCGAGGTATCAGTTCAATTTAATTTTAAATGAAAGTGTGCATCTCGAAATGACCCATAAGAGATGATGGTTCAAACTGACAAAATGGTATTGTGAGGCCAGATTGAAACAAACTTTTGTCACCAACAAGTACAATCATAGACATAAGAGAGAGAGAGAGAGAGAGAGAGAGAGAGAGACAAATTAGGTCATTTTGGGAGTAACATATGGTTTCAATTTTATTTCAATAATTCGCTTGCGCGCAGGGGTCTTTAGCAGTGGGAGGAAACCGGAGTGCTTGGAGGAAACCCACGAGGTTGAGAAGGCGCCCCTATCTCCATGCCACATACGCTCACACCAGGGTTCGAAACCACAGCCGCAAGCCAGAGGTGGCCGGCCAGCTAGATGTCGAAGCGCGGCACTCTAGACCACTAGGCCATCCCCCATCCCTATAGACATAAGAACTGAACCTGTAGTGTTAATATTGTTTTCATACCAGACCATCTTGTGATTAACCCATCAGGAATCACCAGAAATGGACAAATCTGGCTATAGAGCAGCTATCAAATACCTGCCACTGAAAGGACTAACCGTAACACAAAAATAACTTGTGAGCCCTCAGTTAAGTTAAGATGACGCCATTTCAGCTATGTGAAATTTTTTAGGGGGGGGGGGGATAAAAAATATTCTTCCTGGCCGGCATCCAGGCCTTGCAGCATCGTTGGCAAAAGTGTAGAAAACTTTATGGAACCATCGGCTTTGTACAATTTTTTCAAAGAATGGTCCAGAACATTGCATGCAGCCCTCGGCAAATCAAAGTGGAGGGGGGGGGCAAAACTTGTCAGTATATTTTTTTTCAAACCTAGGGGGCAAAATTTAGGATGTCAGTTACGACCATCTCAGAGCCAGAATCATCTTCATACAAGGTCCTAAGCGACGTTTCGACGAGGATACTCTCGTCGTTATCAAGCAAACGTTGCAGATATGTTCGTTCGTTCCTTGGGTTTTACATCTACTTCCACCTAGAAAGGGAGCGGGCGGGGGGGGGGGTCAAGATTTGTTAGAATAACTTTTTTCAAGCCTAGCGATGTAAAATTTAGGGTGTAAGTTTAGACCAAAATCGTCTATATACATGTACAAGGTACTAAACGATGTTTTCACAAGGATAATGATACAGATATGTTCGCTCGTTCCTGGGGTTTTACGTCCACTCCCACCTTGGGTGATAACACAGACAATGCAAATATATAAATAGTACACAAATATCCAAAGAACATGCAACACAAACACAACAATGAAATACAATAAAAACGCAAGACCTTCGATTAGGGGGCCATTTATAACTGATTCATCCCAGCGGAAACTCTTTCAGGCATTAAAAGGTAGTGGGCGGGCAACCTATTGATTTATCAAGATCAATGTATTTAACACTATTAAAGGGAAACCAATTAACCTGGACCATATATAACAGATAATTTAAAAACCATGTGGGGGTGTAAATCTGTTATGAGCCATTTTGTACTCTGTGGGGTCTATACTTTCATTTAAAATTAGTTTCAACTGGTACCTCGTTTGTATGAATATAACCATTTTTAAGCCCCAAGGGTCATAACTATGGTGTCAGTTTGGGCCGTCTAAGGGTCACAAGCGTCTGTTATGGACAATTTCGTACTCAGTCACATGTAATCTTCTGTTATGGACAATTCCGTACTCAGCGGGATATATTCTTTCATTTAAAATTAGTTTGAACTGGTACTGTGAATGTATGAGTATAACCCTTTTTTAAGCTCAGGGGGGCATATTTGGGGTGTCAGTTTGGGCAGTCCCAGGGCTGAAATCTTCTGTTGTTATGAGCAATTTCATACTCAGAGAGAATTGGTTTTGAGTGGTACCACAGATTCTATGAGTATACCCTGTTTTGCTCACCCCCTCCCCCAACCACCCCTTTTCGGCTTCGGTGTGTTGGTCTGGGCCATCCCAAGGATCTAATCGTCTGTTATGGGTAATTTCGTTCTCAGTGGGATATACTCTTCCATTTGAAATTAGTTTCAACTGGTAACTCGAATGTATGAATATGACCCTTTTTTAAGCCCCTGGGGTGGGGTGCCACTTTGTGATGTCCCAGGGCTGAAATCTTCTGTTATGAGCAATTGTGTACTCAGTGAGATGTACTCTTTCATTTTAAATTGGTTTTGACCGGTACCTCGAATGTATGAGTAAACCCTATTTTGCCCCACCCTACCCCCTTCGGCTTTGGGGTGTCAGTCTGGGCCACGCCAGAGGTCTAATCGTCTGTTATGGGTAATTTCGTACTCAGTGGGATATACTCTTCCATTTGAAATTAGTTTCAACTGGTACCTCGAATGTATGAATATATTTTTTTTTCAAGCCCTCTGGGATCCATATTTGGGGTGTCAGTTTGGGCCATCCCAGGGCCAAAATCGTCTGTTATGGGCCATTTCGTACTCAGTAGGATGTATTCTTTCGTTTAAAATTGATTTTGACCGGTACCTCGAATGTATGAGTTTAACCCATTTTGGGGGTCATTATAGGGGTCACCAGGGTCACACCCATGGACTGGGCCCCGGCAGACGCCCACTTCTGTGCATCCCAGGTTAGTATGTAGATGCCTATATGGTCAGATATTGGTACCTCATTCGTCGATAAAGGTTCGACCCTCTGGGCTCCCGGTCTAGTTTCTCACCTTTGTATAATTCAGGCGCGGATCCAGAGGGGGGGGGGGGGGTCCAGGGGGTCCGGACCCCCCCCCCCCCCCTGCTCAGGCTTGAAAATTTTTTTATGCGATTTTATTGGCGATTTAGACCTGTTATTTTGGAATTTACCTTCCGGAAATACGTCAGAATGAACCAAATTGAATCTAATTTACCAAATTATCGGTTGAGCGCAATTAGTTACGCAATTATCAAACCTAGACCCCCCCCCCCCTGCAAAAAATCCTGGATCCACACCTGTAATTATATCTGCTGATCGGTTTCAGTCGAGTTAATTGCCCCAGGTTTAGAAATTGGAATCAGACCAGTTAATTGATAATGTCACTTACGAACATGGACTTAAAAGGCTTCAGACCTATACTCATAGCCATAGTTCAATGTCATTGTTGAAATATCGACGACGTATACATATTTTACATATTAGGATATCAATTTCTAACGTTGAAGCGGCACTGGATAATCATTATTGTAGTACATCCATCCGGGTCACGTTCAAGTATCAGTATAAAAATAGCTGCGGGGGCGAGTAAGTGTCTCAAATTTTATAGGCTATTTACCAATGTGCCAGTCTATATGAAACATTTAACTTCTTCCGAAAACTATTCGGAGACAATTTTCGCAAATCTTGTTCTTTCGCTACTGCAAATAACAGAATTTGCAGTCGGCATGTGGACAGGTTCGGTCTATATAATTCATAGGTCAGAATTTAACCTATTTTTTGGATGAACCATTACTTTACAAAGTTCCTTAATGCCAAACCCCTTATACATACACATTTAACAAGAAAGGTCGCCAAGTACGTTTGTCAGACTTTCGGTCGCTAAGTGGAGACACCTGAGCAAAGGTTAAATTTTGTGACCCAAGATTTTCGGTTTCATCGCGTGGACAACCCTTTGCTTTAAGTTCATTCTTATTGTGACTTCGTGGACAGCGAACTAGTTATTATAATATCGTCGTCATGTTTTAGTCAGTATGCATATTATTTACATTCAAGATATGACTTTATGAAACGTTGTATGTGGGCTACACATTAGCCTTTGTCATTCGATATTTCACCGCTTTTGTGACGTTTGCCTTAATGGAAACATTTTTGAATTGATTTTGTCATGTACAATTATTATTTAGTAGGCCTAGTTACTTTAGTAACGATGTCTGGTGGGGCTAAAGCTTTCCTCTTATTTCTAGTTCATTTAAGAATTGTCTCTGTCGCAAGATGTCCACTGACAGTTCTTACCGCTTCCTAATTAACCTGCAATATGAAAATACCCCAAAATACCAACTCTGTTCTCAGACTATTTTCGAACCAGTACCTTCTATTTTTCGTCGTGATTTATTTTTTGTTTTGTTTTGTTTTTCGCAAAAGAAATTATTCTTCGCCATACCTGACACACATTTATAATAATTGAACACTATTTTCAAGAAGAATTTAGCGATGAATAAACACGCGGTCTCGCGGTCTCGTAATGACCGGCCAATTCAAACGCTTTGAACTGTGCATGTTTTAATGGTAAAATTCTGCTTAAAAATGGTATTGAATTATTATAAATGTCTGTCAGGTGCGGCAAGAAATGACTCCTTCGTCAAAAAAAGAAAAGTCACGGTGAAAAATAGTTGTGAAATTTTGTTTCCTGGTCTTTAGATACCTCTATCGAGTAATTTAAAAAAAAAAAGAAAAAAAAAACACTGCAAACAAACTATAGTGTTGGGTATTTGCCACTGCAGTCAAAATGTATGCCCCCTTGAACCAGACAGCATTTAACTGTTTTGCTTTTAAAACCCTGTTGATCGGCTTCAATTCCCCAATAATGGTTCCGCCGTTTGATCGAGTATACCGGAGTTTGCCGAGCGGTTATTTACTGCGCGTCTCTAGTTTCAAGATGGCTGAAAAATAAAAACAGAAATTCATCTTTTATGATTATTTTCTGACTCCCCGGCGTACGAACAGGAGTTCAGTTGTTACATATTATACGAAGACCATTTAGGTCCATAGCCATAGGTATGATAGACCAATATAGTTATAGTTGAGAATTTCAAATAGAAAATGAGTACGCCGATGTCACCAAAAGCAGAAAATTACTATTTTTATTGTCAATTGTCATTGATTGATTGAGAATTTAAGTAAACATTACAAACAATTTCCCTATTGAAATGGAAAAATAACATTGCCAATATTTATACAATATTCACTGTACAAACTGCATATCATAGGAATATGTCAGCTTAGTTCAGCTCTGAACGATGGCGTGCTAAACGGTGGCGTGTCAATCCCTGTCCTGTGAATGCCTGACCGCCAATATAACTACACATTTAAGTGAGAAAATAAGACCTTGCTTAGCGACACAACACACTGTTAAAAAAAAATATGTCCCTGTCTTCTAGCTGATTTGACTTATTTCATTGAATGGGTAACGCAAAATTTATGAACTCGGGCATATAGGCTATTATAAGATAAGATGAAACGAAATTTAGGTAACCATGAGTGGAAAAAATCAAGTTGGTCAAATTGGTTAGAAGATGGGGACATATTTTTCAGTGTGCTGTGTCGCTCATACTGGGTCTAGCGAGGTAAGCAATGTCTTATTTTCTCACTATCTTCAAGTAGAATTTTGCGATTAAAAAACATACCGTACACAAGTACGTTTGAACTGATCAGCTATAAGGTACTTGAACATGGTAAACCTCATGATTTTTTGAAATCACAAAATTCTACTGGAAGATAGTGTAGAATTATAAAATATTCCTTTGTGCAAAACACAAAAAGAAATTAGATAGGTGGAAAATATCAATTGTATTTATTCAGCTGTAGCAATGGGTGGGTCAGTGCTTGAACTGCTGAAGTGTTGCAGGCCTACATGTATTTGTAAACCACAAACTGCTCCGATCAAGTCAAGAGAGAGTGAGAGAAATGGGGTTTAACGTCCACTCGACAGAAACTAGGTCATTTTGGGACTAGGGAGGAAACAAGAGTGCCCGGAGGAAACCCATGAGGTTGAGAAGGCGCCCCTATCTCCATGCCACATACGCTCACACCAGGAATGAAACCACAGCTGCAAGCCAGAGGTGACCGGCCAGCTAGAGGTCGAAGCGCGGCAAACTAAACCACTAGACCACACACCCCCCCCAGTCCGGATCAAGTCAAGAAGAGCCATTTAAAATGTCTAAATTTTCCAAATAATATACCGGTAACAAAATTATAAAGAATGCTTTCCCATAGTCAGTACTTCGGAGTATAATAGTAATTTAACCTCTCCAACCTCATGGGTGTTCTCTGGGTCTTCTGGTTTCCTCCCACTGCTAAAGACCCCTAAGCGCAAGCGAATTATTGAAATAAAATTTTAAAAAACATGTTAGTCCCGAAATGACCTAGTTTGTGTCTAGTGGACGTTAAACCCCATTTCTCCCTCTATATATAATAATAATTTAACTGATATGTTTTATTTCTACAGAAACTTTACCTTTAAAGAAGATGCATCGAAAAGATTGGTTTATTCAGGATAATATAGAAAATTGATATTTAAAAGAAGAAGACCCCTACGCGCAAGCGAATTATTGAAATAAAATTTTAAAAAACATGTTAGTCCCGAAATGACCTAGTTTGTGTCTAGTGGACGTTAAACCCCATTTCTCCCTCTATATATAATAATAATTTAACTGATATGTTTTATTTCTACAGAAACTTTACCTTTAAAGAAGATGCATCGAAAAGATTGGTTTATTCAGGATAATATAGAAAATTGATATTTAAAAGAAGAAGACATGAATAAACATTTTAATAATGTTTAATTACAACAAACCACGTAGTAAACTAACATCATTACATAGAGAGGTGAGAAGAAAATTTAAAAGACATTCTGTCTTAAAGTAACTGTGCATGATTTTTATTTTCAGAAAATATAAAACAGGTTAAAATTCAATTCAGAAATCAAAATATAAATGCTAGATAATATCTCGTCTTGTTTTTAATCTGCTTATAAACAGGTGCATCAATTAGATTGTTTGGAACATGAAGATGACAGTAGAGCTGGGCGATATTTCGGTATTTCGATATAAAACCGTCACAGAAATAAAAACTGTGAAAAATATCGTCTTCAGAAAAATATTGAAAAACCGAACATACTGCGATATATCGCGGTTTTGATTTTCCTGGATGATATTTAACATAAATATTGAACAAAATGTTTTCTTTTTTATGTTATTTACTATATTTTATTGCTTAATCATGAAAAAATACTGCTATAAACTCCTGAGTATTCATTCCACAAAGTTTGCAAATGCCGATATACGGGGTATTTCCAACTTTTTATGCATGTTTATATACATTTAAAAAGTGAAAGTATTGACCTTTTATAAAATATCGCGATATAGTGATTATATCGCGATATTTTTTGAAAATATCGTGATATCTGTTTCTACATGTAGGTATATCGCCCAGCTCTAGATGACAGTAGGTTTGTCATTCTGCACACAGATATCCATGTACATGTACTTCATACTTTAGATCTCAGCCTTAAATGGCCACCACGTCCAAAAATTTATTTACTGTTTTATAATGCAGTTCTACTCCATTTAATGATAATAATATGTGCATTTATATCGTGCACAGTTCATGCTAGTATGCATGCTCACTGCTGTTTCACATCTATCATGCGCACAAAGACTAAAAAAAAACTTTTTCGATTTTATTAAATGGAAGCGGAGAAATGCTTAACAAAATTCTTGAAGTATTCATAGAGTTTTCGACTAAAATCATTGACTAGCTTAGTGTCAATCTCAAGTGGAGATAACTGTAGAAAGTTTAGTATGTCGGGTTTATTTTACGTACATTGTTTGGAGCAGCATATAAGTACATCAAAGGAATACTGAACAGAAATGAAAGATTTTTTGACGGATATTCCTATTCGAGGTTCAACTTTATAATATTGTAGTTTGCAAGGACTTCCTTTAATACTTTTAGGGCTTCAATTTAAATCACAGCGGTACAACTAGTGTATAAATGAAATTTTGCTATAAAATATGTTTAAACAAGACGATGATTCAACCTTTTTGAGTAAGCTCCTCCCTCAAACTTGCTGTCCTGCAGCTTCGGACCAATTTCAATGTGTATGTGGTGAGATTTAAGATTCTCTCCTGTCTGTCTTCAGATTGCTTATATTAGCAAATCATTTCAAGGGGCTTATCTGTAGTCCTGATGATGTCAAACCCTAAATGTTAAGTCATTTTAAAATACTTGATGAATTTCAACACAATTCTGTTCAATAGGTATATTGCCCTTGGTGCTGTTTAGGGATTGGGAAGAGCTGTCTTTAAAGGGGGATAATGTAGGTAATCTTCAAAAATCCTCTTTGAATTTTGGAGAAACCATCCTTAGAAAAAATGATTAAAGTTTGTTAAAATGAAGGGACTGAGTGGGCTCCACAGAATCAATTTAAATATTTTTGACTTCTTCTCTGAAAGCTCTTGATAGAAATTGGTATGAATATGGCTTTGGTTGCAGCTGTTAAGGTTTGATCAAATGGGTTTGGCAGAAACGTGTATTTCTGACTTCACTGAAACTGCATGATGGATTTCAAACAAACATCTAAAACTGCTTGATGTTCGTAGAATTATATACTTGTCCCTATTTGATCAAGTAAAGTTACTTAGTTCCAAAGAAGCCTTGACACCTTGAATGGATATATTTTTATTAGATGTTTTTGGCTTCTTTTATTCTATCCTGTGTGATTGCAGATATATGTTGCTTGGATGATGCTGATTGAGATTTGTTCAAACAATCTTCCTGTGGCCCTTATTCTTAACTGATGCTCAGTTACAGCTCTTTTAGACCTCGTATTTAAACATGTATTATGCAAAAGCTAAATCTTCCAATTGCAATCCTTTGGTTGGGTCTGAAATGTTATCTTTATTATTTGTTCGACATTACTTAACTTATCCAGATCATAATCAACTGTATCGTTGGCCTGTGATGTTTAATGTATTTGAATAGGTTTTGTGATGGATAATCTAACGTAAAAATGGATAATCAAGACTTTGTTTGTTATCATACCAATGTTAGTAATGACGATCCAGACTAGCCTAAAATTCAATGCCTGATATCTTGTTCAGACTTCAGAGTGAAGCAATTTGACTGACATTTTCAGCATATTTTTTTTCCATTATCAATTTTTTTAACAAATATAACGAGAATGGTCAGCTCATTATCTCATCTTAACTACATGTAATGCCCCCTTAATCATCGATATTGTTATTTTGCAGCAAGACATTGTGTTAGGATCGGAACATCCACAAGTTGTATTAAGACAGACACATTCTAATGAATACAATATGAGGCGATATAATCAACCAGCAGACTTCACACTCAATAATTTTGCAGGTAAATATATCATTTTTTTTATTTAAACAATGTTTTATTCATTTAGATTTACAAAATTTATATAATAAATACAGGATACGATAACAAGCTTTATCAGCTTATATAAGATGGCTTACTTAATTATAATATACTTGCTATTGATGTAGAACTACACAAGATGGTTAGTTGGGTACGAGACCTAAAATCTGTGACCAATTTGCGGGGAAGTTGTTTTGAAGGTGGTTTCTATATGAAAAAACCCTGCTGAAGCGATTAAGCTTGGGTGCCTCTCTCTAAAATGCTGGCGGAAGCCGCTAGAGGGCCAAATTCAAAATGGTGGTCAGATGTGGCGGGAAAATATAAAATTATGTAATATAGGCGTCTGATGTGTCTATTCGTATGTTTTAAGGGTCTCTGAATCGAAATATTGTAATCAAAAATCAATCCAGCCACTAGTTTTGCCAATATGGCCGAAAAATCCAAGATGGCCACCATTTTTGCCCTGGAAAATAGTTTCGGGGTCGATGTCTTCAATTTTGATGAATTTGTGTCGATAGATGACAACCAACAATAATACCCACCGATATTTATCATCTGATATACTCTGTAGTCAAATGATTTTGATTTTAATTTAATCAACGCTTAATAATGGACCCATGTAAGGCCCTGTATCCATAGGCTGTTCACTTGTGGCGTGTTCCTTTGTGACCTTGTGACGCGCCACAAGGACAATGAACCTTTTGCAGCTGCACAAGAGGGAACACGCAATTACCAGTACGATATTGTATGGAGTTGCATCTCCCGGTCTGTTTCAAGGCCTGGAAACTTGTGTGAAATTCACCCAGTTCATCGCGAGTTCTAAAATTGGCCGGACCCAGCACCGTGGGCGTTGTCTGAAGACATGTTTGTCACATCGATGGGCGAGGCGTGACTGTTTTGGGGAATAAAGAAAACTAAGATAAAAAAGAATTCAGTTTATATAGTACAACATAAATATACAACATAACAATTCTTTCACGAGTGCGCGCACTAAATGAATTATGACGTTCAAAATGTTCACCCATCGGCAAGACCATACTTCGACGATACCATTTATCGGCGACCAGTTATCGACGATGCCATTCCGAGAGAGAGAGAGATAGAAATGGGGTTTAAGGTCCACTCGACACAAACTAGGTCATTTTGGGACTAACATATGGTTTCAATTTTATTTCAATAATTCGCTTACGCGTAGGGGTCTTTAGCAGTGGGAGGAAAACGGAGTATCCGGAGGAAAGCCACGAGGCTGAGAAGGCGCCCCTATCTCCATGCCACATACGATCACACCAGGGATCGAAACCACAGCCGCAAGCCAGAGGTGACCGGCCAGCTAGAGGTCGAAGCGCGGCACTCTAGACTACTAGGCCAATAGTGGTCAATGTAAATTCTTGAATCTTGTGTTGCTGCCCATGAATGACTAATTTTGGGCTTGAAAATAGTTTCATTTGTGGGCAAAAATTAGTTACAAGACATTATGGGAACAACACAAATTCTTATTTAGTCAACCATCTATATTATGGATATGATTTACTTTTTAGCAGACATTCACAAGTGCCAAAGTAAGTACCGGTACTGGAAAAAAATTTTTGCGTGCCAGCATTACAAGTACATAAAACGACTGATTTTAGCAAAGTTCATAGCATTAAATCTTAATCCTACTGTCTGACTTTATTAGGTAGTGTTTATGATATTATCCTTGAGCTTGCGGAACATCTGTAAATTATTGATTTTTTTGTTAAAGAAACTAGTATCAAATAAAAATTTCGATGGATTAGCACATTTTATCAACGGGCATACCTTCTGATTTATATATGGAACACGGTTTACACTTTCATTACATGAATATTCCTTGAATAACACGTGCCTAACGTAACAGCAATAGAAATAAGATATATGAAAGTGATCGCAGGAAAGTAATTGCATCATTCTCACTTCTGTTTGGGTTTAAACAGGAATTCCTTATCACAATCACTATTCTTTAATGTTTATTGATAGATAATTTTCTGGGTTTAATTATCACTGTAGTTGATACCCAAGCTTTTTGTTTTAATAAATTTGTTGGTATACCAATTATCCCAAACTATTCAATATGCCACAATAATTACAAACTATCAAGGCAAATGGTATGACTGTTAATGTACTTTTGTTAAACAAAATTCCTGCGGCCCTTGGAATTCCTTGAATATCGTTGAATTGAAAAATTATTTTAGAGGTCTTTAAAATGCTTAAATATTCAAAATTTTACCAGATCTCTCTGAAAATATTAAAAATATAACTTTCAATATAACTTTATTGTTTTGTTGACACGTTTTCCGGTGCCAAATTAATGATGACATGCGACATGTATTATAATTTAGTAGACTGATTAGTTGTACACCCTCTACAGCCCAAAATTAACTTTAATATTGGTTAGCAGTGATTTACAACCTCCGATCCTGTAACAACATGCACTGTTTTTAGGGGTCAATAGCACATGGCATATTTAATGATACCAACATATTAATTTACAGTAGAGTTGAATAGTAAAATGTTCAATTTATTTGTAATGAGGAAGAATGCTATCCAAATTTCACTGTTTGTGATGAGTAAAGATATGTGATTTTGTAGACAACGATAGAATTTGGAGTGCACTGTTTGAAAGATTGGCATTTTTGTACTATATCATTCATGGCAAGATTAGCCTATATGTTGAAAAATAAGAATTTACTCAAATGAGTCAAATTACTCAAATGTAAGAAATACATCAAATTGTTTACATTTAGATTTATTCATCTTTTTTTTAAATAAATGGAACTACTATAGTAATTAAACGTGAGTAGGTTTATATACAAGACGTCTGCTTTCAATGTTTTATATTAATCCGTATTTTTGATCTATTTTGTATTCCTACCACCAGCTTTTTTGTTTTGTTTGCTATATGCTTGTCATATATACATACCACAGACCAGAATTCTGAAGAACATTTTAAACTTGGTGCAGTTTGTTTGATTAAAGATACATTATGAGAGATTAGATAAAGAGTTGTCAGTTCTCACCCTAATAGTTAAAAACTATATAATATCAAGCGAATTTGCCAAAAATTTCAGTCAGATTGATCCACTATGAATCGAGATATTGGCTTTGGAAATTTCCGTCTAGCCTTGATCATCATTACTAAAGTCAGAATGATAATAAACATAGTCTCTGTTATCCATTTTTTGATTTAATTATCAATAGGCGTTAAGCAGCATAAAGGATTCTAGTCCAATCGATATCGAAGGCTAGCGTTGACATCGAGAGTTCATTATTGTCTGGATAAGTTAATTAATATCTGATTAATAATTTAGATAAAATTTCAGGCCTAGAGAAAGACCTGTAATAGACAGATTTAGCCTGTGCATGATGCACGTTTTATCATATATCAAAATATTCATTTAACATGGCTATTAATTTCTGTAGTTTAATGGCGCTCGCTACATCTTCTTTATTTATCATGTTGAATTAAAGTGAAAGTGGTAAATTAGTTTGAACTGAAATGTTATTTTGCTTAGTGATGGGTAATGATCTAAAATGCCGTGCAATTCCATGCCTGCTGTGGCTACTGTTTTTGCATAAAAACAGTGCATCTGAGGTCTTACCAAAATCATGATTAAAATTTCTAATTGTCATAGGTGTCTTCTTGCAAAATGTTTTTTTTCTTCTATTGTCATTTTATCATGATGTCAGTACCAACAATCACAACCAGTTGTTATTAAACATACATTATGCAAGAGCTGAACCTGCCTGTTGCGGGTCTTTCTTTAGGCCTGAAATGTTATCTAAATTATTAATTTAACATAAATTAACTTATAGAGACCATAATCAACTCTCGTTGTCTATGCTAGCCAGCGATATTTACTGCAGTAGGATCAGATTTGCTGCTCAACTTTCATTTAGGATTTAATCATGAAATGGATAATCGAGACTGTTTTTTATCATAGCAACTTTAGTAATGATGATCAAGGCTAGGCCGAAAATTCAATTTCTAAAATCTCGATTCAGAGCAGCTCGTTGTGACTGAAATTTTCAGCAAAATCCCATTTTAACTATTAAGAGTGAAAACTGACAGCTCCTTATCTAATCTGACATAATGTATCTTTAAATATGCGGGGAACTTAATTATTTGCTTTGTAATTCGTGTACTATATTTAGTTTATAAACAATATATATTATTTGTGTTTAAAATTAATACTTGCACTAGAATGTCTTTATTAACATGTACAAATGTATGGTCACACGTGAAATTGTTCTCACATGGAAAAGTGAATAAAAGAATACATTTGAGATTTCATAAGCCTATTATAGTACATAAATAGTACATGCATTAGGGGTGTATGGTAACATGGTTTTGAGCATTAGCCCACATTTATATAATAAAGCATAACAAATAAATGGCTTTAGTTAAGGCCAACAGAAAAATATATCTGTTGTTCAATAGAATGACTATACCATAATCAATCATTTTTTTTCATCTTAATAATTTATGGAATAATTTTATTGCTTTATTAGAAGTATAGGTTAGCTTTATTTAAAGTAATCTTTGATTTTTAGCCTGATTTTTTGATGGTTTTAATGAATGCTATTCCAGCTTTCAAAATATTTTTTATGATTGTCCTTGGTAGAATTATGATTCTAAATTTAGTGTTGTCCAGCTAGACCTTGTAATTATTTAGCTCATTTCTGTGTGGCAGCAACTATTGAAAATGTTTATATTCAAGGTATCACCAAATGAAAATGCAATTTGGGGATACCCCGTAACACCTTTAAGTGGAGGTTTGCATGTTTCACCTTTTTTTAATAATTGATTATTATAATGTTTTGATAGAAACCTTGTGACGATCAAAACAGATAGTAGATTTTTTCCTCAAACAAGGATTTATTCAATTTAAAGATCGAAAATTGGAGGTGTAGTACTGCCAGTATCTCCTTTAATAGATCACAAAAATATTTACAGGAACCACGATGGTTGAGTGACTTAATGCGCTGGCTCACTAACCATGGTACTTGACAATCAAGACTATATTGTGAAAAGTTCAAACACTGCTTTCTTCAAAAAGTAATTTTCAACATACTCATTTCCTATTTTTAAACTATTATAGCAAGAATGGTTAGCTCTTTATTTAAATCTTACACATAATGAATCTTTAAAAGGCCACAACTTGGAAATAGGAAATAAATTAAGATCAATGTGTTTATTAGATGCAAGTATTTCTATATTTTATGTGTGTAGCTAGATGAAGTCTGAGATAACAATTATTTTGCTGCTTTTAAAGCCAAACTAGAATTAGTAAACAGACATGCATAAATTGATAATTAATTGCAATTAAAGCTTAGCTAATTATTATCAAAATCGTTTGTTTGATCAATCAAGGTAAACTCTTTATTCTGAAATAAATCAGATAGGCTATGTGCCTTTAAATAATACAATCATCTGTGTACATGCATTAGTATTAATAGATTTAAAATCTGTTACAAATACTGCATGCGTCATTTATACCCAATTAACATAACAAATGTGTTCATTTTAAATTAGATGGAATATACATGTATGGGAATTGAATAAAATGATTACATGTAAATGTATAGTGACTGGAGGTACTTCATTGCAAAGCTATTCGAATTTTAATAAATGCTGTTGCCACTCTTGTAAGCTCACAGACCCTAAAGTTATGTCACATTTTGGAGTTCATCATGAGTTTCTAGCGTGGTTTCCTTTGTCAGCTGTACATGTATGGACATTGACATCCATGTAAAAGACCCCTTCTTAGTTTGTATTTGATATAAGAGTAGGCCTTAGTGCCATTGACTGGGCAAAATGTCCCTCATAGCACACTGCACGGCATATGCCAGACTTTATTAGCCCAGTTGAAGCACAAAAGTGAGATGTTAAATCTCATTTCATTTCTAAGCAGTCCAGAATGTAAGTTCAGTTTCTACAGAAATACAAAACAGTAGGGCTGCGATGGATTGCAAGCAAATTAATGAAATATAATTGACTCATATGTTAGTCCCGAAGTGACCTGTCTCTCACAAAACAGTATTTTTGACCAGCAAATGGGTCCCTACTTCTCTTGTTGTTCTTCTAAGTGATATTGATTTTTATAAAAAAAAGCCCATTGCCATGGCGCTACCAATTAAAGTACCCTCCAAATGTGCATTGATTGGAAGACTTTGAATATATATATGATGTCACAATTAAAAGATAACAGTGATGCCACCATATGCGCCATGCTGTGTTTCTGGTTAGACTTCCTTCATAACTGGCAAGATATAGTTTTTGGGGTAGTTTGAATGTTATGTCTGCTGAGGAAATCAGTTTGCTTTGTTCTTTTTTATAGAAAAAATTCCTATTCATTCTCGTGGTGGTAAAAGGCAAGTTATACCTGTAGCAGCATGTGCACCTGAACTAGCATCAGCAGATATAGTTGGTGATGAAGAAGATGGGGGTATTAGACCAAGACAACTCTCTTTTCAACCAAAATTACGACATCCAGCATTTCTTCCCGGTAAGTTTTTTTTTAAATGTCATATAAGAATCAAATGAATTGTCTTATCATTGCATGAGTGAGACATATTCCACAAGTCATGTCAGACTGTGACACCATTATTCTTATCTGGAGAGCATGCACAATAAATACTATTGGTCTAGATTGGAATAACCAGACGCTAGAGATTGCCATAACTGATTTGAAATTAGAGTAAACACAGAAACGATTGAATGTAAATCAATTTATATAAATTCAAATTTCATTATTATATATGCCCAAATAATTATTAGCGATTAAGCTCCTTTAAATTACATCTCAATACTGTCACATACAGACGGGGTATAACTCTTCTTTTGTAATCATCTATAAACGTTATAAATAATAATCCATGGATTTGGTTTTAGGTGATCGTGTTATATTTGCTGAAAGTCCATCAGCACCAGGAATACCTGTTATATATAGAACACCTGAAGAACGAACTACCAATCCTGACAGACTTAATTTAGACAGGTAATGTAGCTGAAACTTTGGGGTGGAGATAACGCAAGATAGATCTTGTTCTGTTTGAACATTAAAGGGAGAGAGTCTGTTCCACAATACCATTCCAATATCCCGACAAAGACAGCTGTCAATTTGTTCGGATGGTACAAAACTACAAGGTTTCATGTATATATTGGCATAGCGCCACTGTCGGGGCAAAATTTGCCCCGTAGCAGACTGTATGACGTATGCCCGTCTTCTTTAGCCAAGTTGGAGCAGAACAGTAGGACGTTAAACCTCATTTCAGTTTTGACTGATAGACCTTTTTAGATTTAACTTTCAGGATATTTTAGTTAGCATGGGATTCCAAATCTCTCAACCAATGATCAACCATTTTAGATAGATTTTGAATATCTTTCTGTTTTTATATTTCAGACGAAAACTAAAAATGTGCCCAATATTAGAAGGAGAAGAACAGCTACGCCTATTGAACTATCAACATAATCTCATTTCTGAAATACAGCACCTTAGTTTGTTAAAACGTCTCATATTTTTAGATTTGTATGATAATCATATTGAAGAAATCTCAGGTCTTAGTGCTCTTAGATCTTTACGTGTGCTCATGCTGGGGAAAAATAGGTAGGTTTCATCCATTTGTTAATTAAAAGGGTTAAAATCATTTGTTAATTAAAAGGGTTAAAATCATTTGTTAATTAAAAGGGTTAAAATCATTTGTTAATTAAAAGGGTTAAAATCATTATATTACCATTGATATTTAGGAAGAAATAAATGTACCAATGAATGATTTCTGTCACCGTTAAAAGACACAATTTTAGTATTTTGATAATGAATCAAATTTTTGTTTCACCAATCTAACTCTATAGATTAGTCATGTAGATGGAATTCAGCGTTGATTGTCAGGCAAATATAATATCATCATTTTGCTTTTAGAATTAGAAAAATCCAGAATCTAGATTCTTTGGTGAAGTTGGATGTGTTAGACTTACATGGAAATCAGGTAGAACCAGAATTTATATTTGTTCTTCAATCAAAAGTTTCCCTGTTATTTTAATATTTGATGTGCGACAATATTGGGAAATGTTTTCACTGGAAATTACATGCAGTATTTTCAAATAAATTTTGTGTAATATTCTGACTAACAATTTTGGGCAATATTTTCACTAAAAATGTTCAATATGTTTTCAGTGTTTTTACTAAATATTTCTTTTAATATTTTCACTGAAACATCATGCAATATTTTTGCTAAATATTTCATTTACTATTTTTGCTAAATATTTCGTTCAATATTTTCAAATAAATGTGTATGTTCTATATAAGTATTAATGAATATGTATTGTAGATCAGTGTAATAGAGAATTTAAGTCACCTGGTAGAATTAAGAGTTTTAAATCTAGCTGGTAATCTCATCGTTAATGTAGATAATCTCTCAGGAATGGATGCCTTAGCAGAATTGAATCTTAGAAGAAACCGTATACAATCTGTGGTAAGAAATTAATCTTATCTGAACATTCATAGTCAAAGTCAACTGATGAACTTGGTTATGGTTGTTGCATGGTTTGGAGATGTGAGTAGGTAGTTTAGCTGATAATCTATTTGTGATATACATTTTTGTAAACCATACCTATGATTTATAATAGACATGGTTTACAAGACATATGTCTGGTTATTTTTGCTACAAACATATAATAGATCAAAAGAGATCAAAGATTTACTGTTATAATCCATAGTCAGGATTATGTGTACTACAACACAGGATTAGCAGAAGGAAACTGTATGATCTGTCTTATTAAATAACGAATTAGGATATTCGTGACTTGAGCTATCAATGGCGACAGTATTGTATGTAATATTGTCTTTATTGTACTCATTTATTTTAACATCATACTTTTGATTGACAGGTAGATGTAGATAACTTACCTAATCTACAGAGGTTGTTTTTAAGTATCAATGAAATAAATAGGTAGGTATATTTGATACTTACTTTTTATAATATATATAACTGGTATCTACATGTCCTGCGTATTCAGTTGAACATGGCAACATACAAATGGATACCTTCATTTTACATGTAATGTCATCATTATATTTGCATGTTAGACACAGGAAATTGACAGGTCAAGAGGTCAAACATGGTTTGCAAAAAAAAAAAAAAGAAGATATGATTAGAAGTACAAGAGAAGTGTCATAATAAAAATGAATTCCTTGTCTTTTCTCAATTTTTACCTTATTGTTTTTTGATGTTAATTTATTAAAATATTCGGGAAGTAGATGTGCAAATTTTTTATTATTTTATGATTGTATGACTGGCTCTAAAATATTGTAAATAGTATTACCGGTACCCATTTAGAGTCATTAATGAGGGTATTATAGGATAGTTTTGACGGGTAAGTTAAATTTTCAGACGGTCATCATCTATATACAAATGCTGTTTATAGTAACTACTTTAATAAAATATTGTTCAATTATGCAGTTTATACTTTTAGACAGTGTTAATATTTGCCAGTCTTGAGATTGAAATTGTCTAAGAACTGAAGTCAGTCTATTTAGATTCCAAACAATTAGAATTCCAAATAGCTTTTGCATGTAAAAACAACTAAAATGTATATATACACAATTTGGGAATGCCTCATGTTAAAAATGGTCACATTCTTTGGAGAAAAAAATGTCAAAAATTGACCGACTGGCAGTATTTTGAAGTGAAAATCCTTGTTACAGACTGTAAACAATGTTAGTTCTAAAGTGAAAGTAGAAATGTGTTCTTTTGTTTCAGTTATGAAGATATATCATGTCTAGGTGATTCCCATTGTTTATCAGAAATCTCTCTTGATGGTAATCCATTATGTCAGGATCAGTATTATAAACAAATTATATTACGACATATGCAACAACTTAAACAATTAGATATGAAGAAAGTCAGTGTAAGTATATAACTTTATCAACTTGATCACACATGCTGAAATAGTATATATATTGTCCGGCGTAGTTAATGAATGTTTTTGTACTTTAAAGATATGTGTGTTCACTTCAAAAACTTAAAGCTCAGAATTTGTTAGACTAGCAGCAGTGAATAAATTTTAATATTTTTGTTATTTGTTGGTTTTAGTTGTAAGGGACAATATGTCAGACACTAGTATGTGATATGTATCAAATCTGTTCCAGACTACATGACAGTCACGAAAGAGATCCATATTCGATGTCTGACAATGTTTTGATTTGTGCCAGACATCTGGAACAGGTGCCTTATTTTGCGGCTTGGTCACATTGCTTGCATAACTTCTGATATGCCCGTATTGACTTCCTAATAATTGAGAGAGAGTAATGAGGTTTAAAGTCCACTCAATACAAACTAGGTCATTTTGAGACTAACATAATGTTCAATTTTTATTTCAATACTTCGCTTGGGCATAGGGGTCTTTAGCAGTTGGAGGAAACCAGAGAAAACCCACGAGGCTGGCCTCTATTCCTTGTCACATACAACCGCGGAGTCAAAACCATGCCAGTTGACTCAATGACAGCGCCCTCGTGCTAACCATTCGTAAATCCAATCCCAAACTATAGCTAAAATTGATGATTCAGTCACAGGTTGTATAGTGTATATGTTAATTGTAGGAAGAAGAGAGAAGAATAGCTCTAGTAATGGCCAGGAAAGAAGCAGAAAAAAGACGAGAGAATAACAAACTAGCTGTCTTGAAGGTAGATCCATTCAAAACCTTATCAGTTTTCTATTGAATACAATATTTTTGCTCAACATTTAACTCTTTAATTAGAGAACAAAGAAAGATAAAAAAAAAAAGTCAGACAATACTCTTCACTCGGTGATACCAGTGGGTTAAAGTATTTGATTTTATTAAAGGAAAAAAGAAGACTGGCAATAACCAATGTTAAAAGAAACTGGGAGTTATCACAAGGTTCCAATATGTCGAAAACATCAAAGATGGTGAGGACATCACCTATGCCTGAATTATTTGCTAATCATATTGGTACTGTGAAGAATTCTTATCTTTTATCAACTAGTCCACAGAGTGAAGAACGAGACGACTGTGAATCTATTATGAGGTAAAGATTGATTTTCATTCCCAAAAAGGATAGATGATCAGAAATATTTTGCAAATGTGCTCAAAACGACATGGCAAATACATAAAAATTATATATTGAGGTAGATTATACAGTTTTATTTGGGTAGTGTGACTACTCACTTCAATGTTGATTTATTTGTGTTGAATCTAAATTTAATTTGATTAGTATGGAACCTTAATTATGGAACCTTAAAGATGCATTATGCATGATTTAGATAAAGAGCTGACTGTTCTAGCTTTAATAGTTCAAAAATAGATAATGAAACTTAATATATTGAAAATTTCGTTTAATTAGCTTAATTCTGAATGAAGTTATGACTGAAGATATTAGCGTAGATGTTCATTATCATAGTAACGGTACTTGACAACCAAGACTTAGCCTCGACTTTATATTTTTTATTCACAAATGTTTAAATCTGGGCAATCCGATGAACTAGAAAGTTAATTATTGGCCTGTCATGTTAATATATGTCTAAACAGTAATTTATATAACATTTAAAGAACTGCAATAGGAAGATTGAGGTCTTACATAATGCATCTTTAAATTACTTACTATTAAATCTGAATTGGATTATTATTGAACCTTAATTTGAAATTTATGAAACATAAATTTGATTAAACGATAAATTATTATTGAACATGAATATGATTATTATGGAATCTTGATTTGATTAATTGATGATTATTAATGATCCATAAATTGAATATTATTGAAACTAAAGCTTATTATTGAGCCTAAATTTATTGTTTTGTTTGAACTTTCTGAAAGTAGTATGAATTTGGAAACAAGAGTTAGTAAGTGTTCATATATGTATTCCAGCTATACACATTCCCACACAATCATATTAATTTAGAGCTTTTATTCACAGTGACAAAAGAAGTGGAAAGTCTTCCCGTCCAGAGAGTGCTCACAGTAATATGACGGAGTTCTCTATAGAAAGTTCTTCAACTATTACAGCTAATGAACGTTCACGAACTGCAGTTCGCAAAACAGATAAGTCAGCTCTTAAAGAAACTGTTGTTTACAGGTAAATTTAATTTTGTAATGAAATTATTACTATTTATACGCCCACATTGAAAAGTGATCATATGTTGCCATTGTCCCCATCTATTGGTCCGTCCATCCAAACAATTGCTTGTGGAGGCCTTAGGTAATATCTGATTGACTTTAAATTTCTACACAGTGTTTAAGGTCATAAGACATAGAATCCTATTGATTTGTAACAATCTCTGATAATTACTGCCTGAGTTATGGCCCTGTCCCACTTTGGAAAATCTTGTGAACGCTAGATGCTGAAGTTAATATCAGATTGACTGTCATGAGACAAAGAAGCCTATTGAGTTTCAACCATTTCCGATGATTACTGACAAAGTTATGGCTCTTGATCACTTAAGAAATCTTGTGGTTGCAGTAGAGGCTAAAGTTAATATCCGAATGATTTTAATATTTATATTTCTAAGAATATTTGTAAATATTATGCAAAATTCAGTTATGTTAATCGATTACAAAGTGATAATTGAACATTGTGTTTGATATTAAGTAAGTTTTTTTTTTCTTGTTTAAACAGTCAGAGAGCAGGATTAAGTAAAGAAGTTAGTGAATATGCTGATATAGATGGCGATACATTAACATTATATGGTAGTCAAGCATTAGAGAATATAGAGAGAAACTGGGGAATACAGGCAGCTGGAGCTATAACAACAGTTATATTTAAATTTGTAGATTTTGAACAAGTTGCTAAAATGTTACATAAAGTGAGAACAAGATTTCCTGCCACACAGGTATTCATATGGTTGATGAACCATTTTTATACGCCCACATAGAAATGTGGACGTATATTGCCGTCGCCCCCGTCCGTCCGTCCGTCCGTCCGTCCGTCCGTCCGTCCATCGTCCACAATTTCTTGTGAACGCACTAGAGGCCAGGGTTAATATCCGATTGACTTTAAATTTATACACAGTGTTTAATGTCATGAGACGAAGAAGCCTATTGATTTTCAGCAATATCCGATAATTACTGCCAGAGTTATGACCCTTGATCACTTTGAAAAATCTTGTGAATGCTCTAGAGGCTAAAGTTAATATCCGATTGACCTTAAATTTATACACACTGTTTAAGGTCATGAGACGAAGAAGCCTATTGATTTTCAGCAATATCCGATAATTACTGCCAGAGTTATGACCCTTGATCACTTTGAAAAATCTTGTGAACGCTCTAGAGGCTAAAGTTAATACCCGATTGACCTTAAATTTATACACAGTGTTTAAGGTCATGAGACGAAGAAGCCTATTGATTTTCAGCGATATCCGATAATTACTGCCAGAGTTATGACCCTTGATCACTTTGAAAAATCTTGTGAACGCTCTAGAGGCTAAAGTTAATATTGGATTGACTTTAGATTTATACACAGTGTTCAAGGTCATAATACGAAGAAGCCTATTGATTTTCAGCAATATCCGATAATTACTGCCAGAGTTATGACTCTTGATCACTTTGAAAAATCTTGTGAATGCTCGAGAGGCTAAAGTTAATATCCGATTGACTTTAAATTTATACACAGTGTTTAAGGTCATAAGACGAAGAAGCCTATTGATTTTCACGGATTTCCGATAATTAGTGCCAGAGTTATGGCCCTTGATCACTTCAATAAATCTTGTGGATACTCTAGAGGACAAAGATGATGTCCGATTGACTTCAAATTTATACACAGTGTTTAAGATCATGAGACGAAGAAGCCTATTGATTTTCAGCGATTTCTGATAATTAGTGCCAGAGTTGTGTCCCTTGATCACTTCAAAAATTCTTGTGGATGCTCTAGAGGCCAAAGTTAATATCTGATTGACTTTAAATTTATACACAATGTTTAAGGTCATGAGACGAAGACGCCTATTGATTTTCAGCGATCTCTGATAATTATTGCCAGAGTTATGGCCCTTGATCACATCAAAAAATCCTGTGGACGCTCTAGAGACCAAAGTTAATATCTGATTGACTTTAAATTTACACACACGAAGAAGCCTACTGATTTTCAGTGATTTCAAATAATTACTTCCAGAGTTATCTCCTTTGATCACTTCAAAAAACCTTGTGACGCTATAGATGCCAAACTTATCATCCGATTGACTTCAGATTGATACACAGAGTTTAAGGTGTTGAAACGAACAAGTATTTTGATTTTCAATGAATTTTGATAACTGAACAGCTAAATCCATGATGTTAAATGTTTCCTATACTAATTGTTAGCGTTGGGCAAAACTTTATAAAAAGCAAACAAATTCTAATGATTTTCAGATAATTACAAAATGAGTTGTTACTCTTAATCAGATTTTAGTGTATAACAAATGTTTCATTCCCCAAAAAAGTAAAAATATGCGACAACCCTTGTTGACTGCCCGGACGGTTTAGCTGCTGTGGGCGTATGTTTCGTTGCCTGGCAACCTATCTTTATTACCTAAATGTCTAAAAGACAAAATTTTATCTATTTAAAATAGGAGATATATATTTTTATTGTGTTTAGCAATTCCACGCTGTACCAAAAACTGACATCCAATGTGCAAGAGCATGTTAAAGATCCTACAACAGCAAATACAAATCATGGAATTTTTTTTTACCTTAAATGGCCAAGTAATTTCAATTTTCTTTAAGAAATATGAGTGTTACATGTAAATATATAAAATGGTCAGAGGTAGTATTATCTTAAAGACCACATAAGATGGCCAAACAATTTTTTCGGTACATGTTATCAATAGTTACTAAATCCATTTTACGGCAAGTTCAAACTAATTTGATTAAAATTAAACTTCATTCAGTTTTCATTTTGAATCGGTGAAGGAACCAGTGATGAGACTATACAATACAAAATTTGAAATTTTCAATCTCAACTGTGTATTTTTCGGACAGTGTCAAATTTTTCAGCACTGAAGTGTTCTCAAATTGATTATCTAACAATATCAATAGTAGATAATGTTCCGTCTTGGATTCATTCTGATTAAAGCTAGGCCCATGAAAAGTCTTTTTAACCAAATCATGTAGGTTGGGCTGGCTTGTTTATCTGCAGATAGCAGCCAAAGTGACTAAGTGCGTAAATTCTTGGTTGCTGGCCTGGGGGTCGCGTGTCCGATCGCAGTGTTGGCTGAGAAAATTCATAAGGATTTTCCGGTTTGTTTTCCCCTAGTCAGTATACCCATGGCCAAATTTAGGACCTATAACGTTTGCTCATTGTTAAATATGAAAACATTAAATTTTCAGACTCTAGTTTTTAGTGCTACAAATATACACAGTCTACAGCAAATTAATGCTTTGTCACAAGTTAGACGATTAGATAATCTAACAATAGATCTCGATGGTAATCCAGTTACTAAATTCACATTATGGAGAATGTATACTATATTTCGATTGGCTCATTTCTCATTGAAAAAGATCAATGATGTGGTGGTAAGTATAACAACTTGACTTTTGTTTACACAAACGTAAAGTGATCAAATTTATAACCTTTGCTTAAATGTGATTTTAAAACATTGTCTTGATGGGGTTGAAGGAGCTTGTGAGTGGGTCAGTGAGTAGTGCGCTGGATTGCTACCGGGAAGTTCTGGTTTTGACCGCGAAAGTTCCTCAGGATATTTAGATGTGGTTTCTCCTGGCAAGATGCTGGGTCTGGCAAGAATCAGCATCTAGACTTTCGGATAGTCCAAAAAAAAAAATGAGGTTCAATGCAGAGGCGGATCCAGGATTTTCGGAAAGAGGAGGCGTGCCGCATCCACTTGGGAGTGCGAATCCCGGAACAGTGATTTTTGAGTGGAAAAAAATGCCTACAAGGACTAATTTCATACTAATACTGTAAATTAGGATTTCCAACCTAAACTATTTTTGTTCTCCTTTCTCGCGAGAATATATGGAGCTAAAAATTGTTCGCCACCTCAAAAAATAGAGGGGGCGTGCGCCGGGTGCGCCCCCCCCTCTGGATCCGCGCCTGCAATGTAGCGCCTCAGTCTGGGCAAATTTTCCACCTCGTTTCACACTCCATGGCATCTGCCCAGATCCAGAACATCAAACCATATTTCCTTTCTAATTGATGGATGATCTGATGTTCACTGTGATGTTTTGAGATATTCAAAGAACTTATTTAATTTTCAGGTCAGTCCTACAGATATAGTTAATGCGGAAAAACTATTTGGACCATTATCACATATTACTACTTCCCAATTACCACAATCTCGATTATTATCATTACTTGGTGAAACAAGGTTTGTTATCCATTATATATTAAATTCTAATAATAACCAGTACAAGATATGATTTGATGATGCATTTAGAAATAGAAATTATTAAACACGCTTGATAGGATTAATGATACGTCCACATTGAAAGTGGAATTTTAAAGTCTCAAGTTAACACCAGTTGACTTTAAATTTATACACGGTGTTTATGATATATTCATGAGATGATTTGATTTTCTACAATTTTTGTTCCTTAGTTTCAGATTTGGGGCCCTTGTGGATAGTCTAATGTTATTGTCTGATTTTAACACAGTTTGTACGAAAACCCATATTTTCAATGATTTACGACAACTGGAACAGCTAATGTTGTTAACATATTTTACGTTAGCTATATCAAATTTTTATCATTTCTGATAATTACTTCATGGCTTGTTGCTTGTAAGTCCTACCAATTATATAACAACTTTTTATTTACCGCTTGGACGATTTAAGTGCAGTCTTTCATTCATTTCAGTTATTGATCTTTATATTTTGCAGAAAGAAACAACTACTGGCTTTAAGTGAAGATAAATCGAGAAAAGGTGATAAACAGGCAGAGAAAGCTCAGGGAGAATTTGTTGGTAGAGCTGGTTTAACATACCAAAGTTCTGATAATACGACCAAACATCAGGTAATTGTAACAGTTTGAATTTGGTGAAAATCAGACATAAACTGCCAGACAAAATGGCCACACCTGGTACGCAAATAGTATAAAAATATGGTATTTCAAGGTTGTGGACCCTCTAGAAGTCACAATTTTTATCCAATTTTTATGAAATATGTTAATAATCCAAAGATCTTGCTTCATTTCGATATTTGCGCATATGGGACCATTACTTCCTGGATTATGGTCCTTGATTGCACAAAAAATCACATTTTTAGCTTGTGAACTTTTCAAAGATAACAATTTTTATCTGATTTTAAAAAACGCTTAAATGTATCACTGTTACACCCTAATGACAGCTGAGTTCGAATTACGTGAAAATCAGACCGAAACTGTTATACGAAAATCGTGTAAAAATATGATATATAAAGGTTGTGAACTCACAGACCTTTACAAGCCACAAGAAGAATCAGCCAATTTGAAATCCCATTCTGAAGGCTTGATGGTAGTGTACACTGTACGCAAATATGACCACTACATCATGGCACAGATTTTCCACCCGAGCATCACTTTAAAAACATTTCTCCAGACTAGATTTTAAACTTCAGATTTTTTTTATTTATGTCTTACAGGATCAAGAAACTAAAAAACAGCTTGCCAGGAATATGATTAAAAGTTTTTCAAGTGAAGCTGTATTTAATGACAAAAAACAAAAGGAATTATTTCGATTATGGCCACAGATATTTCAAAATATGGTCCAGTCTACCCTCAATGACATGTCTAACATGAGGGAGTATATGAAAAAATCTATGGAAGAGTGTGAAAAAAGCTAGTATTTACTAATTATAAGTTTAAATTGCGTTGTAAATAAAATTCAGACTTAATATGTAATTTTTGGTTCAGCAATATGGTTGTCTGATGGAATATTTTAATGGACAATTGTCATGGCCAAGCAGATGCATTTATAAGAATATCACCTTGGGTTCACAGTTGGGGTCGGGGGACTGGAGCTTCATTATTTTGAGTCTATAATAGTGTCTTTGTCATTATGCATTTAAATGTACTTCAAAAAGTGCTCAATACCAAAATGGAGAAAAATGTGATTTTATATTCACGATTCATTGTATTTTATGTTTTTTTGTTCCTATGTCATTTATTATCCCCATGGACAAAAGTTTTCCCAACTGGTTACCATATATTCTTAAAATACATCTGGCATCTAAGCCAAATGTAACTCACACCCAGATCATGTTACATTCTCCCTAATTTTTTAGGCTTGTCTTATTGTTACTAGTAACTCACCTATCATCTTATATTCATATTTACGTTACTTTCATTTCCATCAGCACTGGTTTATGTATTTCACTTGTAATTGATTTTACCACAATTTCCGTTCATTATGTCATCACTATGAGTAGGATTTTGTGGTTTTCACCAAGATCGAAGAATGATTAAGCGAGTATTGTTACTCAATGCATATACCTGCAGGTCTTTCAGTTGTAAATACATATGGATGAAGAATCGTTGAATTTTGTAGACTAACAAAATCCTATATTTATACACAGTATCATTTACTTTTTTTGAAGAGAAAATAAAACTGTTTAAATTATTATTTTGTTGTTATTTTGGTAGTGAATCAAATATAATTGGTTAAATATTTCTTGTGGACTTGTAAAGGCTATTATCTGATTGACTAAATTTATACAGTGTTGATTATGGTCTATTATAATCATCCAATTGATTTTAAATTTATACATTGATTATATATGGTCCCCCGATATGAAATCTAGAACTACTTTTTAGTAGGTTAAATTAAAAAAATAGTCCTATTATTCACTATTCCAGTTAGGTAATTATGCTAAAATTTGACTTGCTAGAATAGTTCCAGTGGTTGTATATAATAGTGATTCTACAGCCTATTCAGCAATAGATATGGCCACTTGATCCATTCAAACTATTTGTTGTTTGCAATGTCCATATGTGTCTAGACAGCAGGGTTTGTCTTTTCGTTTTTGTGCAGGGTCTTTTAAAAATCTTGTGGCCCCTCAAACAGAGTTGCTTTACGATTGCTTTGAGATGAATCCTATTCATTTTAAACAATTCCTGATAACTAGAACAGATAAATTTATCATTGCCACCGGTACATTTTGATCAATTTGTAGAGCATATTAAATGTTCCCTTTACTAACAAAACGATAAATATCGAACAACATAGGTGCATATTACATTGGCAACCTATTTTTTTTTTTTATTAAACCTGGTACATTTGGGCTCTGAGTCCTGTTCCCAGACAAAACAAGTTCATATAAACAACCTTGTCATACCGTTTTCTGTGAGCTGTATTCTAAACAACCAGGTTTATTTCACACCTGGTTGCGCTGGACATTATAAAACCAAGACTTCCTGATCTTTTGTAGTATATAAACCCAATGTATGTCAAGCCTATTCCCAATTAACATATTAGGTATCTCTACTTATAATAAATGCATAGCTCAATTGATGTTAAAATGCTGCTATTTGTATGCAGAATTTTGAAAAGATAGGTTGCCAGGCAACAAAACATACGCCCACAGCAGCTAAATCGTCCGGGCAGTCGACAAGGGTTGTCGCATATTTTTACTTTTTTTGGTAATGAGACATTTGTAATACACTAAAAATCTGATTAAGAGTAACAACTTATTATGTAATTATCTGAAAATCATTAGAATTTGTTTACTTTTTATAAAGTTTTGCCCCACGCTAACAATTAGTATAGGAAACATTTAACATCATGGATTTAGCTGTTCAGTTATCAAAATTCATTGAAAATCAAAACTCTGTGTATCAATCTGAAGTCAATCGGATGATAAGTTTGGCATCTATAGCGTCACAAGGTTTTTTTAGGTGATCAAGGGAGATAACTCTGGAAGTAATTATTTGAAATCGCTGAAAATCAGTAGGCTTCTTCGTCTCATGACCTTAAACAGTGTGTGTAAATTTAAAGTCAATCGGATATTAACTTTGGCCTCTAGAGCATCCACAGGATTTTTTGATGTGATCAAGGGCCATAACTCTGGCCATAATTATCAGAGATCGCTGAAAATCAATAGGCTTCTTCGTCTCATGACCTTAAACACTGTGTATAAATTTAAAGTCAGTCAGATATTAACTTTGGCCTCTAGAGCATCCACAAGATTTTTTGAAGTGATCAAGGGCCACAACTCTGGCACTAATTATCAGAAATCACTGAAAATCAATAGGCTTCTTCGTCTTATGACCTTAAACACTGTGTATAAATTTAAAGTCAATCGGATATTAACTTTGGCTTTTACAGTGTCCACAAAATTTTTTGAAGTGATCAAGGGCCATAACTCTGGCACTAATTATCGGAAATCGCTGAAAATCAATAGGCTTCTTCATCTTATGACCTTACACACTGTGTATAAATTTAAAGCCAATCGGATATTAACTTTGGCCTCTAGAGCATCCACAAGATTTTTTGAAGTGATCAAGGGCCATAACTCTGGTAGTTATTATCGGAAATCGCTGAAAAACAATTGGCTTCTTTGTCTCATGACCTTAAACACTGTGTATAAATCTAAACTCAATCGGATATTAACTTTAGCCTCTAGAGCATCCACAAGCAATTGTGGACGCCAGACTGACGGACGGGGGCGACGACAATATACAACCACATTTCAATGTGGGCGTATAAAAAGGTGTTCAATAGCCATTTTCTCTCTACTTCCATGAATGCATTAGTTAACATTTGCCTTAGAAGGACAGAGTTGTTTGTAAATATATGTAGGCCTGCTTTACTTGCAACTTCATGTGCTTGGATACAGAAAACATAAAATAAAAGGAGAATTCTTTAATGACAAAATAAGAAAAAAGACTCCACAACAAACACCAAATAAATTATACTATTATGTTAGTTGGATACAATAATACTAAGATTAATCATACTTTAAACTGGATTACGTCATTTTTTAAATCGGACAATTTCATTTCCAAAATCAATGTGGTGCAGAACTACATCTATATATCTCCTGAATGTTAATATTTGGTATAATTATTTCAAATGAAAGACAAAAAAGCTATCTGGTACCATAATGTGCATAAAAATTACTTATTAATATAATGAAATGGGAATAATAAATGAATGAATCAACGCCATTGCAACACCAAGCTGAACTCTTTTCATCACTGTCATACCAGGACTCATTAGATTATTCTGGATATGAACCCGGCATCGTCTGCGATATCACCCTGGGGAGAAGCGGACGCAAAACCCTACTAAAAGAAGAATGAACCCGACACCATGGAGTAAGTCATATAGAGTGGTGCAAGGGAATTCAAGATGAAACTGAGTCTACAAATACTAAGAACTATCTTCATTCCTATCATTTAGCGCAATATATCTACTGACCATGATTAACATAATTTCCTAATAAATATACACTGATTAACAATAATTAGTCCATCAAGATAATGTTAAAACTGTCTGAAATTTAATTTGTGATCATTATAGCTTTCCTTCTCCATTTAATTTTTCAAAAAGATAATTACAATCACGATGTTAGGCAGATAAGGAAATTGTAAATCAAATTGTCCTTCCATCTACAAAGTTTAAGTCCATTGATACTACTAAAATAACATGAATAGCTTACTTTCAATTTCATATTTAAATTTACATATGTATGTATAACATTTATAATTTATATATGTATAAGGCAGTACATGCATGTTTAACAGAAGCCAACATTAACAAACTGAAAGCTTTATATAATATAACGTGATAATTACTTAGAAAATATTTAATATTTACAGTAATAAACTTATTTTATATTTAATATTTACAATAATCATTCACTACATATTACAAATTTAACATTAGCCACACTTTGGAGGCGAGACGATGAAAACAATACCCTACTTAAACATTAATCAGATTCATATCTTGTATGCTTGTGCTAGGCTTAATGAGCTTTTTTGTTTTTCCATAAAACTTAACTTCCAAAAGTAAAACATTCCATACAATCAATCAACAAGGTTGAAGAGACGTAGAAGATATTCACATTCACACTGTAGACGACAGAGACACAGACAGTTTACTATCATCAATCAATTGGTACATCAGGGTTTTATTTTAGTAGGGGATGCAATAACATGTGTAAAATATATTTATAAAAAGAAAAATAATGATGGTACTGTACACTTCCTGTATCTGTGTTCAAGAGTAACTGTCATGGTACAGGTCTGTGCTTTGAGCAGTATACATCCAGCTTTTAGGATTTTAATCCACTTTAGCTTGATTTACAATTCTTCTTACTGCTTCATCATTTAATGCACCTTCTCCTGCTTCACGTGCTACAAAATACACAATATAAATGTATCACCATCAGTTTTGCTTTATTATGAAGAATGTATGAATGAAACAATTATTTATCTCATACAAGTTCAACAGACACAGGTATTACCCAGACTGCAGATAATTAACAATAAGGGCCAAATTAAGTTCTGTTTTCAGTCCTCATCAATTTCCTACCTTGTCTTTTCATAAATTATTTAAGGGGAAATTATCTATAGTTTTAAAAGAGACAAGCACATATGCACCAGGAAATAATGTCCATGAGGAAGTCATGTTTATTTTATTAGTACTGGTATGTTCATGCTATTTGTCATATTCATAGTTGTGATCAACAGGTAATATATATATCACTGTCTGAAGCTGTCAGAGGAAATGCAATGGGGTTTAATGTCCTGCTCCTAAACTGGACTAATTTAGACGGGCATAAGCTACAAAGTGTGCTATGAGGGAAATTTTGTCTGGGCAGCGGCACTTCGACCTACTCTCATACTGAATTCTGACTGCCAAGGGATTTTTTCGTGCATGCCAATGTGTACACGGGGCCTCGGTTTTTCATTCCATTCGAATGACTAGACAGATGTCTAATGCACTGAATGAATGGTTTCTCAACCAAACAAAGTTACAATTCCAAAAAGCAAGCAATTCAAACAACACTGTAGCAATATACATTGTTTTACACATGGCAGTGTTTGGATTTTTGATATCATAGGCTAGTTTAAGATATTAGTTTTTCTTAATTTCTTGGTGATTATAAAAAGACACTGCCTCATAAAAGAGTCTTTACATAGGATTTACATATCTATAGATATGGTTAATTTCTATTAATACTAACATATTGACTTTTAGTGATAAATTCTTAAGATCAGATTTGGGTTCAAAGTTCAATTACATCATTTTGGTATTTACTACCGGGTACTTCCTATTTCAACATGTACTCATCATCCATAGACCGTTGCAGCATGTACGATCTACACTGATAGCTACATGTTAACCCAAATCAAACATAGAACCAGGAAACTTGGCTACATGTAGATGTATAAAGCGGGCATGTTTCTGAGTAATTAACAATACATTTGTAGGCATGCTTATAATTTGGAAATCAGCTTACAAAAGAAACTTCAAAATCTAATAACCTAATATGTGCATCCCAAAACAACTGACTAAGTCTTTATGGAACTGGTATGAGAGAATTAAGTATGTAAAGAAATAACTATAAAGTGATTCAAGGGATATTGAAAGCTTTTTAAAATTGCTGCAGGTTTCATGTATAAAAGCAGGTCAATTCTTGCTTTAGTAAACTGAAAACATATTTCTCCACTATTGTTGCCTTAATATCAATAAGCTTACCACATTGAAATTCTATAAATGCATTATAGCTAGAGAATGATCATGCAGCTTAATTCTCATTGAGTCATATACATAAAGATATCATAATGCATTGTATGTAAATCTATTCATCACAGCTCCATCAATGCTCTTATTCTGGTGTTTAATTATAAAGTTCCATTCAAGTGAAATGAAATATTAAAAGTCAAGAATTTCAATAGAATTATGTGCCTCCTTAGCCTATATTTTATGTAATTTGAACAAACAATGAAAGTGAAGACAAAGACAAAGGGAAAGTGAAAACATAAATAGCAAAACAAAAACAAAAAAAAGATGAAACACATTTAACTTAAAATCAGACCTAGCCATTTAAAGTGATCTAGCTTAAGTAATTTAGTGAAATACAAAATGGTCTAAAAAATTAATTCAATTCAAAGATTAGATATATTTTACATTCCATGAAATGAATCAAACCATTACAGTAAGTAAATTGTATCTTAATCAGAACCAGAACCTGAATTTGCCCAAAGTCTCTCTTGAAAATTCATCACTTACCCTCGCCAATTTGTTTCTTGGCATATCCAAAAACTGATAAAATTGAAATCAAAATAATTTTGCAAGAAAATTGAATTGAGCTACTACATAATGAAAATTTAAATAAACTAAAGAATAATCACTAAGTAAACAATTATCTGGAAAGCTAAACAAGCAAAATACACATTCAACCCATGATGAAAATACGTTTACATCATATCAGTATTGCACAGACATTGCGACATACGAACTAGGTACCGGTGCATATACATTGTATATTAGGTAACTTTAATTATAAGTCAAATATTACAATAGGGTCTGTTATTAATTCCAATAAATTCTATCCAGAATCAAAAGCATAGCAGCTTAAGCATAATAATTTGTGTTTATGAAATCATGAGACATCAAAATAGAACATTCTTTTGACAGTCATGCATAAATAAAATTATAGTATAAAATAACGCTGCATATCATTACAAAACATACACAAAGAACAAAAGTTGAATAATTTTGAGAAAATGTATGTTTTACCTTCTTGGATTGTTTCTTTAGCCTCATCAAGAGCTTTGTCTATTTTTTCCTGATGTCGAAGGATAAACGGCCGAATGAATTTCTTGTACAACATGTCGGATCCATTGCTTGGGATAGGGGCCATACACCAAACCAAAAATACACACTAAAGAAAAAAAAAAGACTTTATTCTTGCCTAAAACAAGATCAGAATTTGTTATGAAGAATGTTGGTTATGACTTTCAATTCATTTCAGCTCACAAATATGCAAGTTTTGTCATGTCAGTGTACATGTACATACTCAGAATTTCATAATTCAAAAAGTGTTCTAAGAGTCAGTTAGATTATCCCTTCACTGGACAGACTTATATTAAATTAGTTGAAAAACTTTTGTTTTACATCACATGACAATCATCTGGTAATAGCGTAATGTGATTTGTTTACAGGTTAACACTTTTTTTACAGGTCACTCAGTGACCAATATTAAAATCTGGGGGCGATGGGGTACATGTAGGTTATGTATCATAAATCCCCAAACAACGGAAACAAGTTATCTTATTATGATTACACTGTTGAAATAATCCTGTATAGTAGTTTCCATTAATAAGCTGGACTACGACACTACGTAGAATAACAAACCTTTAGTAACCAATAAAATGGTATCCAGAACAGGAATATGTCTGCAAAAAATTCTGTTAAGCTGAAAGCACTGTAAACCACCCAATAGGTGAGCCACTGAGTATCATCATCCTTACGAGAACTTTCTACAGCTTTCACTCTATAAAATTGATAAAACAGATATGGATAATTGGCACAAAGTTAAAATATAAAAATCATGGGTAATAAGTATTAATTTCACTTTATAAATTCTAAAACTGATCACCTGTTATATGGTGTAATATGTTATAATTGATCCCTGAACTACCATTTCCATCAATTAAAATATTGATCCTTGTGTGGGTAACATAATAATCTCATGTTGGATGATCAACATGGGGATCATCTGTCATTTAATGTAGAATCATAATTAACACCATACTTAATCTACAGTATTGTAAACAGATTATAATATTACTTACGATGCATAAGCTGGATATAAGAAGCCAATGAAATTACACAGAAACTGGGCTCCATAGCCAATCATTAAATATAATGCAACAAGCACAATGAAACCTGTTAAACAGAATGAAAAATTTATCCTCTGGTCTTAGAAATGAAATTGGGTTTGATGTGGACTACTGTTCTCCTTCTAAACTGGACTTATGAAGACTTAGACAGGCATACACCATATAGTGTGCTTCGATTTGAGGGACATTTTGCCCGGGCAGCAGAGCTACAGCCTACTCTTATATCGAATTCCAACTGTCAAGGGATCGTTTACTTGCACGAAAGGACAGAGCGGTATTTTCACATTGCAGATGGGGACAAAAATTTTAAAAATGAACGGTGTGAGGACAAATCGTTCGATCTGAGAACTTCCTTTAGGAACTGTACAGAAACATTATCAATCTGTATGGCTTTGATTTTAGAAACCTTGAAATAGCCAAAAATAAAAGTATAAGCTTATACAACATTGTATTGACCTTTACTAATTATTTCCACATTGTAGTGTAGGATACCGGTATGTTTTTATTTGTTCATTACAAAATGGCACCAGAAACATATATCGTACTATTAATTTAATACAGAACCTGTGTACTCAGTCAGATATTGGCTAGCCTTAGATATTTGGATCTTATATTTTCACAGCAAGATAACAACATCAATTCTAATTCGTGATTTCAATTTCAAAAATTGTTATGGAAAACATACAGTTAGACTACAGATATGTTCCTTTAAAAATCCTCATAGTCATTAAGGCTTATTTAGTTATTATAGGCCTACATAATGTAATTTCCATGCATTTTTTGCTTTTTCCCTCCCTGGCTGTCTCATCTCTGGCTCTAATTAACTCTATGAAATAATTGAAGTGATCACAATACTATACTATAGGCCTACCACTTATATGTTATGAGGGTAGTGCAGTGCTGATAAATGGAAAGTCACGAAGTGCAACACAAGTAGTTAATTAAGTACAGTCAATCAACACAACAGCAAAAAAAGAGGAAAATAGGCCTACTGCTGAGATTCAGATTGTGTCATTGGATATAGACAGATATTACCGATAGCAAAATATAATCTTTTGACGCCAGTCTTTGCTTCTAATTTCGCTAGTAAGTCTGTAACCACATTCTTCTCGTGCAACAGTTTATCCAGTTTAGCTTTCCACGTCTCCATATTCTTTGCAACTCCAGATCCCGACGCCATTTTGATATTCTGTTCCTCAACGAAGTGTGTCTCGTCTAACCAGTCACTCCGTGAATTGCAACACTGGGTGGTAATGCTGCGTAGATTTTAATAACCGAACCTGAACAATAGAGAATGTTCGAGACTAATTTTGTCCCAGCTGGCGCGCCTTCCGTTATCACGTGCAGTTTTAATCTGGGGCCCAAGAGTATCTCAACTACATTACAATTATCTCTGACAGAATGATCAGCCATTTTATTACATCATTTGCTTGATAAAGACAAGAGTATCCTCGTCGAAACGTCGCTTAGAATCAAACTCAGTAATTGTGTATCCAAAAAATTGTACCTTGTGTTATTACATACATGTATTTTGGATTTTTTTTTCATTTCCATCAATACCCTTTTTCAAAAGATAAGATTGTACATGTAGGCCTATTTCAACACAATGTGTGGGAGGATCACACTGCTCACAAACAAGCCACATTAGTCGACAAACCTGCGGACACTAAACATGATTATGGGACCTGTATGAATGGACACATATTTTACAAAGAGACCATGCATGCATGAACAACAATTAGCCTACCCGTATATCAAATAGTGAACAAACACCCCTACAACCATTAATTTCCCGCCCATGCGACATATTGCAAACAGCATAATGAGGCAGATGAACACCCCACCCCCCAAAAGCTAGAGGGCCCTCAAAATAGTATAGTTGGCCATGATAAACCTTAAAACGCCCCTGGCTACGCCCGATGTACAAAAAAGTATACACGCGTTATCGACGCTATGGGGTGACCTATAATACTGCACGTGAACTTAGGCCTACAAGAGCTATAAAAAAAAAACTTTCGCATTAGCGCCGTGAAAAAGATTGCACTACACCCTTTATAATATGCATGTTAAGTAGGCCTATTTTTGATCTCAATATTTTGATTTGACACTTAATTTAACGCATAGGACTATCAACTTTAAAAATCTATATTTGTACAAAGATTAGAAATTGAATAATGTGCGATAGTTAGCCCGGCTAATCTTCGCTCGAATAGACTAACAACGTGTAGTTTTGAAACCCTAATACACTAGTATATTTTTATTACAATTATACGAGTGTATATGTAGAGATAACAAAAGAAATTTCACAATAGCTCAAATCAGCAGGATTATTTGTAGATTAGGTATATTTATACATTCCAGAGAGAGGTGCGTCCATATTATATGTTGCATTGCTCACGAACTGCTGACATGGCGTTAAATAATATTAATGGCAAATAACGGCATACCATATAATATAATATCCTATAAGTAGACCGAAAACTACTACTTATGTATATACATGTAGTAATTTAGAAGACAAAAAAAAATATATTGGTTAGGTAATATCTTAACAGAACACAGTTTTTATGGGATACAATCACTAGTTTTATTCTAAAAGCACGACGTTTCGACAAGTATCCTCTTATCGTTATCAAGTGATTGTATCCCATAAAAACCGTGTTGTGTTAATATGTTTCCCGATCGCTAAATGCCACTAAAAGATTAGATAATATCTTGACCTCGACGAGAACACAAATCACATATTTCAAACATTTTACAACGTTACATGAAGGTATTTGACTAAAATCAATAGAAACAAAAGTTCAACTGGCAACTATTGTTACGGGTTTGTACCGTCACGATTTGGGAAACAGTAATTTTTGATTTTTTATGACCCGAAAGGTTATATTTTACTCGCATAAACAGGCGCGGAGGAAGAGATCGGTCAACCACGGAGGCGATTCCTCCCCAAAGGCCCCAGTGACGGAAGTTCGGGGCCATCCCCCTGAATATTATGAAAATTACATCGCCGTAGACGTATTATGTCGTCGCCTCTGTCTGCCCATCGGTCCGTCTGACAACAATTGAATTGTGAGCAAGATAAGGGTTGCATGTTTTAATTTGGTGTAAAGCATTATGACTGTATAAGGGGATGAACCCTGTTGTTTTTTTTCAGGGGGATCAACCTTATTGATTTTCAAATTTGGTGCGAAGCATTAAGGGATCGAAGGGGATGAACACTGTTGATATTCATCATTCTACGACTTTTTGTTCCAGAACTATTATTACGTGCCCGGAAAAGTTTGTGAAGACGAGAGATCAGTTTGCTTGGTGACGAACGGAACAGTATCTGAGTTTTATTTTCGGATATTCGGGCATAGCTGCTTCGTGGCTTATATCTGATCTTCACGTGGATGTATAATTGATATGTATAGGCCTTCAGTAGTATACATTGCATTATTATCATGTCCTTAACAATAATATGTCATTCATTCTGCTCACAAATATCAATCTACTTCATACTTCCAGAATAGATCCTGTTTTGTAATGCGGTTCTACTCCCTTTCACATCTGGCATACACACAACCAACATAAACATATTCAATTTTATTAAAGGGCCAATCCCGATGATATGTTGGAGAATAAAACATCTTAATTTTGTTTTAAAATCCCAAACAATCCTTTACCTTAGAGCCGAGTATAACTAACTAAATATAATGTGATACGTTTTCAAACATAACTTAAAGGGACTATCCCGATAAGAACAGAGTCTCAAAAATTGAAGTCCGGGTATTTATGAAATTTATGGACCAAAATATAGAGGCGTGGTGTATTTACCTTGTCTCAAAATTTCAGCTCAAAATATTGAGTCGTTTGTACGTGAACGTCAACACTGCTTATCCGGACACGTAACCCTTTTACGATTTCGAGTCAATTTTTTCATTGGGGGACCTGATAATCGATTCCCGTTTCTTGAAAGGTTTGTACAGTGAATGACCCATGCACTGTACTTGATAACAAAAGGTAAATTTTACCTACATATTATTTTTATAGAAAAAGTCTGGTTTTATCAAGATACTGTATAATACAACGGTCTCCATTTTTAGATGAAGACTGTCAGGTTTAAGTTATTTACAAACGTATCACAAATATCGGGTTAGTTGGTCGGCCTTAGGTAATGGGTTTTAAGGGATTTTAACACAAAATTAAGCAGTTTTATTCCCCCAAAAGTTATTGGGATTGACCCTTTAAATGAAAGCAGCACAAAATCTTAATAAAGTATATGCCTACTTAGTGTTTTCGACTAAAATCGTCGATTTAGGACTTAAAGTGTTGGTCAACTAGCTGTGTGTCTGTTCTCAAGCGGAGCTAAACAGCCCAAGAGTATAATCCTAGACCTCTTCATCCATTTATCCGCCTTAAGGCTACTTCCTTCTTTGTGCCTCCTGCTCCTGATCAAACTTTTCGAACCAGTTTTTGGCTATCGGACCCTGATTGTTTTATTTTCATAATGGTAATGGCCAAATGATTGGTTCGAAGACCTTATCTACAATCAGGGGCATCACGCGGCTAAGTGGGTGAGGCGCTCGCTCGCTAGTCTGGAGGTCGGGTTCTTGATCCCTACATTGGCCGAGAAAGTTCATCTAGATTTTCCGGCGTGGTTTCCCCTTGTCAGTGATGCAGAACGGAGGGCCTGACAGGGACAGCTGTCTAGTCATTCGGATGGTACAAAAACCCGAGGTCCCGTGTACACATTGGCGTGCACGTAATAGATCCCTTGGCAGTTGGAATTCGATATAAGAGTAGGCACTAACGACGCTTCCCGGGCAAAATCTCCCTCATAGCACACTGTATCGCGTATGCCCGTCTTCCATTAGCCCAGGTTAGGTGTAGAAGAGTAGGACCATTTCATTTCATTTATCTACAATCAAGGCCAGGACAGATAATTTGAAATCGTGGAAACCCTATGGATTGACCCAGGGTATAGTGGAATAGAATGGGATGAGAACATGGGGATACCGAGGGTTTTTTTACTTTGATTGTTAGTCAGCCTTTATATGAAGCTCAAGTTTGATCGTTTTTGAATAAAATCATAAATCCAAATACCCATTTATGTCTGGGGTCTTAAATTACACTTTATTGTGGAAAAGGTTTTTCGTGAAACGTGTTTGCACAAGGGTTAATGCAGTTGGAATGCATTAAAAATTCAAAATTACTGGAAGATTGCGATGTGTTGCAATCCGTGGGGAAAAGAGCGAATTTTAAATGATCATAGTTTTAATGAAAACTGTTAGATATAAATAATTTATGAACCAGAATGATTTTGGAATCCAGGATTATGCTAATTTTGATTGTGTATGATCTTAAAATCTAAATCGGAATATGTTCCCATACAGTGGGGCAAATTTAAACCAGTATAATATCACTAATCTTATGGGATGCTATATACAATATACGTCACAAGATTAAATGAAGAATTAGAGTAACTATAGCGACAGACAAGTGGATCAACCTATATATTTTTCAACACAATACTTCGATCTTTTTATTTTATTTGATTGAGTATTTGCTATGGACAATTTAATATTTTATAAAGTATGGAGGAAGGCTAAATAGTTTTAGAGCTTGTGTTGACCTCTCAATAACCGCGTATGATTTATTTTAGATTGTGCTGTATTATGCGTTTAGTTTTATATGCTGCTTAATTAAATAATGAACGTATCTGTACACGCTATCAGGTAACTTTATACCACGATTTATACATCAATAATCAATTATTATTAATCAACGTACAGACTATATATAACACAATATTTCTACGACGGTGTCTAAATTGTTCTTTATCACCCACTATTGCCAATAATGAATCAATATATCGAACTGACATTGGGTAAATTGGTATAATTATGAATTTCTATCGGCCGTTATGTAAAAACAAAACAAAGACAATTTTTACACTATTTTTATAGTCACAGATCAAGTCTATATTTTCTTATAAAGTAGTAACGAACCCTGTCTAATAAATTTAAATGGTGCATGTAAATCTAGGTTTATTTCACTGTAATTTTAACTTTGGGTTGTAAAGTAGGTCTTTGTCTGATCGCAGCTAGTTTTCCTTTTTTGTTCGAGGGTGGCGTTTTGCTTTCTTTGCATTTTATTCTGCATACATGTTTGTATTGCCGGGCAATGCGAATGACATCTTTTGATCTTTATAAATATAGTTTTATACGTCCAAAATATTGAGCACTCGCGTATGTCTTAAATTTTATGAACTATAATAATATAGCAAGGCGGATTAGTTTGAGAAAATGTACCCCTAACTACACTAATCCCCAAAATACTTGAATACTTGTCGGCAGTCCCTATAGTTGGAATTCTGTAGGAACTGGATATCCAGCAATTCACTGTCCCGACAATCCTATGAGGTCTGACCTAAAAGCGAAGATTTCACAAATATAGCAATGAATGAAAAGGGAAATGAATATCTATGAATTTATTTAGTTCAGCTGACCATAGGTCTATGCCACTAAGACATCGGAGAGGACATCAAATATTACTGTTAGACATTTTGGCCCCCGGGTACAGTATACCATATCCAGGACATCGACGTCAAATCTGAAATGGTTATTGGACGTAACTCCTGCTTATGCCGGAGTTTGTACCGTCGCAACATAGGCGTACGAGCCGGGGGGGGGGGGCGGGGAGGGGGGCAATTTCAGGCAAGCCGACTTTTCGGGCAGACGGTTAAAGTGAAAAAAAAATCCATTGTACCTATTTCATCTACTTGCCGAAATAAAGTGTCCCAAATCTAATGAAACACTAATTTTACGGGCTGGAATAGCAGTAAATCGTGTTTGCGGCGTCAAATATTCCAAAATTTTCTTGGTGGTCCATACAATGTCAGCTACGCTTCTTCGTCTCTCGAGGAAAAACATGGGGGGGGGGGGCGCTGTCTGTAAACCTGAAAATTGAATCGTTGGAATTCAGAGTGGGATTGCGGTTACACAACCATTGGATACTTTTGGAGTTGCTTACACGGGCTAGAATAGCAGAAAACGCATTTGCAGTGGTTAAATTTTAAAAATGTGTGTGTGTGGGGGGGGGGGGCATACATGCAGGCTCTACTCCTTCGCCTCTCGAGGAAGACCGGCGCTGCTGTTTTTAAACCCGAACTTTTTTCGGGCATTTCGTGTTCTGCCCCCCCCCCCCCCAACTGTCATCGAACCCCTGCGCCTATGCATTTTAACATAATATTTTCGGTTTTATTACATGGCTTTTAACTACAACAGTATCGACGCAGTGTCGCCTTCTTAGAGAGACACTTAAAGACATTAATAGCCTAAATGTTCGACACCAAGAAACCATCTGATGCTTGTTTCCCACCAATTTGGGTGTTGACGGTGGAACATGGATTGTTTAGATATGGGAGCAGCTGTATGTTTTTATTTCTTGGTATTTGTTTTTTAATCAGGCGCGGATCCAGAGGGGGGGGGGGGTCCAGGGGGTCCGGACCCCCCCCCCCCCCTGCTCAGGCTTGAAAATTTGAAACTTAAATCTAAAAGCCTGAATCTGACCCATTCCATTGTGGGCAAAAAAATCACGAATAGTCACATACAGCTCTGGCAATTAGCCAAAAACGTCGACAGCATAAATCGCCGTCGGGACGAATTTAATTGACCCCACGGCAAATCGCCTATTGACAACGGTAATTTTTTAATACCGGACTGTATGAAAATATAAGTTTTATTAACACTGTTGGCTGTTCGCCTGTTGACGTTGAATATTGTTGTGTTTGCTTTTTAATTTTATCGGCAGCGTTGATAAGAAAAAAAACCTGGTCATTTATTTTATTAAATTTTTACAAAAAAATAAGAAAATATGCTAGCAGAATTTATCAGATTTTTTAAAATTTTGATAGATGACATATGAAGAGGTGAACTTGGAACATGCATTTACCCGACAACCCGACATCACGACAACCCGACATCACGACAACCCGACAATACGACAATACGACATTTTTACCCGACATCACGACATTTTTACCCGACATCACGACATTTTTACCCGACATCACGACATTTTTAGTGTCGTAATGTCGGGTAAAAATGTCGTGATGTCGGGTAGAAATGTCGTGATGTCGGGTTGTCGTGTTGTCGGGTAGAAATGTCGTGATGTCGGGTTGTCGCGTTATGAAAGGCGACATCACGACAATACGACATGATACCAATCAGCCACCATAAGAAGCCCATCTATTCCCGGTAAGATAACAACATCAATGTTATTTTGAATTGACAAATAATTCTTGTTTTCATTGTCGAAGATTTTGGATGATATTGAGTTACGGACTTAGCTCTTTTAAAGTGAAGGTCCCACATACATTTTGGAAGATAAATCTGTTTAATTTTGTGTGAAAATTCCTTGTAAACCTCTACATTTATGATAAAGCCTGTGCCAACTATTGCAAGCTATATTATTTATTTTTATGCGGTGAAAATAAACAGTAAACCAAGTCTATAAACTTTTCGTCTGTGAAAGTTTGTGCTCTGGAAAACCCCGACCAACTTTGCTATACTTAAATGGACTGGTTACTCTAATAGTAAATTAAAACTGCCAATAAAGCTTGTTAAGAACAACCCTAATATGGTATCTGAAGATATTTTGTTCCTCACCTGTGAAGGGAGCATTCCCCATCAACATTTTAAGGACATTTCATGCGATTTTATTGGCGATTTTTAGACCTGTAATTTTGGAATTTACCTTCCGGAAATAGGCCTACATCAGAATGCACCAAATTGAATCTAATTTACCAAATTTTTCTGGGGGAGGCCTGTGAAGGGAGCATTCCCCATCAACATTTTAAGGACATTTTATGCGATTTTATTGGCGATTTTTAGACCTATAATTTTGGAATTTACCTTCCGGAAATACGTCAGAATGCACCAAATTGAATCTGATTTACCAAATTTTTCTGAGGGGGCCCCCCAAACCCCCCGTTAATTGGTTGAGCGCCTTCAGCGCTGGGCTACGCCCACTGCAATTAGTTAAGCAATTATCAAACCTAGACCCCCCCCCCCCTGCAAAAAATCCTGGATCCGCGCCTGTGTTTCATAGTAAATATAACAAAGAATGAAAAAGGATATGAATATGTATGAATTTATTTAGTTCAGCTGATCATAGGTCTCGGCCAGGGCTGGTTGACTAAGACATCGAAGAGGACATCACATATTACTGTTTTACATTTTGGCCCCTGGGTACAATATAGGCTACCATATCCAGGAAATCGACGTCAAATCTGAAATGGTCATGGGACGTAACTCCTGCTTATGACGGAGTTTGTACCGTCGCAACATAGGCGTATACGAGCCAGGGGGGCAGTTGGCCCCCTAACTTTCGGATAAGCGGACTTTTCGGGCAGACGGCTAAGGAAAAAAAAAAACATTGTAGGCTTATTTCATCTACTTGCCGAAATAAAGTGCCCGAAATGTAATAACAATGGAGACTTTTGGAGTTACTTACATGGGCTAGAATAGCAGAAAACGCATTTGCGGTGGTTAAATTTTTAAAATGTTCTCCGATACGCCGCGACAATTGATTAATTGTTTGGAATTCGGGTCAGCCAGATAGACTACATTGGACCACATTGAAGTTCCTGTATTCCGGGCCCGTAGCCAGCTCATACAGGCCCGCGTATTCACAGGCTGGAATAGCAGGAAAACGCGTTTGCTGCAGTTTAATTTTTAAAATTTTCTCCCAACGGTTCCGTCTTCGTAGACTGTAAACGATTGATTGGAATTCGAGTCAGCCACCCTAATTAGGCTATATAAGACCACTTTGAAGTTTCTTTTTTCACGGGCTGAAATCGAAGGAAAACGTGTTTACAGCCGTCAAATACTCCGTACACATGGAGGCTCTCTACTCCTTTTTTCGGGCATTTCGGGTTCTGCCCCTCTAATTGCTATCGAACCCGTACGCCTATGCATTTTAACAGAATATTTTCGGTTTTATTTCATGGCTTTAACTACAACAGTATCGAGACATTAATAGCCAAGAAACCATCTGATGCTTGTTTTCCATCAATTTGTCAAAACAATATTATAGGCACGTTGATTGGGTATTGACGGTGCAACATGGATTGTTTAGATATGGGAGCAGCTCTAAGTTTTTATTTTTTGGTATTTTTTTTTAAATACGCGCATGTTTCATAGTAAATATTATATGATTTTGCACGAAATAGGAAGAAAATAAAACAGATCAAGAATAAAACAAATTATGAAGAATAAAGCAGAAAATCCTTTAAAAAAAAAGAAATCACGTTAATGTACACCTGTGGAAATGGGGTTGATTGCGGGCCAAACAGGTGAATGGGGAACGGAGCACCAACATCGAGCTAATTTAGGCAATTTTGCACCCGGTTCCCCCTTTAAATAAATTAAATCTGGCCTTGCATGCAAGAGATTTCCTAGAGACACCATTATTAAAAGGCCAATCTCGATTATATTTTGAAGAACAGAACTGCTTATTTTTGTTTTAAAAGCTAGCCTTTGCGGAATCTTCTATCTTATAGGCCTAGGGCCGAACAACTAATTCGATAGCTGTATTTTTATGGTTTCTGGATAAAACCAGACTTCATTTTATAAAAAAAAAAAAAACATGTAGTTGAAATTTACCTGTATATACACTGTATATTATCAGGTCACCCCACGAAAAATTAACCCCGAATCTTAATTGATGAAATGAATTACGATCTCTTGTTCTATAGGCCCTATTGACGGGGCTAATGAAGACGGGCGAAATCTTAAAAGAGTCCGACGAGCGGTTTTGACGTTCATGTCCAAACGACTCAATATTTTAAGCTGGAATTTTGAGGCAAGGTAAATACGCCATTCCCCTATATTTTGAGACAAGGTAAATGCACCATTCCCCTATATTTTGGTGTTAAATTTCATACGTACAAGGATTTTAAATTTCTGAGACTGATAAAATCGGGATGGTCCCGTTATTTTCACCGGATAAATAAGTCAAATGTATTTAATTTGCTTGTTGCTTTGCCAACGTTGTCTAAATTCATTCGATCATAGAACTAGGAGTACTAGCATTTTAGTTCCATGGTTTGATACGGTAGGTAGGGGCCTACTAATATAAAGATAGGTTGCAAGGCAACGAAACATACGCCCACAGCAGCTAAATTGTCCGGGCAGTCAACAAGGGTTGTCGCATATTTTTACTTTTTTTGGTAATGAAACATTTGTAATACACTAAAATCTGATTAAGAGTAAGAACTCATTATGTAATTATCTGAAAATCATTAGAATTTGTTTGCTTTTTATAAAGTTTTGCCCCACGCTAACAATTAGTATAGGAAACATTTAACATCATGGATTTAGCTGTTCAATTATCAAAATTCATTGAAAATCAAAATACTTGTTCGTCTCATGACCTTAAACAGTATTTGTAAATTTAAAGTCAATCGCATGATAAGTTTGGCATCTATAGCGTCACAAGGTTTTTTTGAAGTGATCAAGGGAGATAACTCTGGAAGTAATTATTTGAAATCGCTGAAAACCAGTAGGCTTCTTCGTCTCATGACCTTAAACAGTGTGTGTAAATTTAAAGTCAATCGGATATTAACTTTGGCCTCTAGAGCGTCCACAGGATTTTTTGATGTGATCAAGGGCCATAACTCTGGCAATAATTATCAGAGATCATTGAAATCAATAGGCTTCTTCGTCTCATGACCTAAAACACTGTGTATAAATTTAAAGTCAATCAGAATATTAAAGGGACAATAACACTCTTGCTGGCTTGGCAGCTCTAGAAAATAAATAATAGTCTTATTCTAAGTACCAGATTTTTATGTGTCCTACCTGTTGTGTAAATTATCCATTACATCATATTTTACTTGTCCAGAGGGTTCGAAAATATTTCAAAATCCAAGTCACATTTGAAAAGGTTTACGTTAACCTTTTCAAATCATGTAGTTGAATTTTTCCAATTTTTGAAATTAGGTGTGTTACGATGAAATTTGTATCATCAATTTATTTGAATATTGTAAAATAATACAATTTTTTGACCAGAATAAAGATTGGGACATATTATTCAATTACAACAAGAGTGTTATTGGGGCTTTAACTTTTGCCTCTAGAGCATCCACAAGATTTTTTGAAGTGATCAAGGGCCACAACTCTGGCACTAATTATCAGAAATCGCTGTAAATCAATAGGCTTCTTCGTCTCATCACCTTAAACACTGTGTATATATTTAAAGTCAATCGGATTCGGATATTAACTTTGGCTTTTACAATGTCCACAAGATTTTTTGAAGTGATCAAGGGCCATAACTCTGGCACTAATTATCGTCTTATGACCTTAAACACTGTGCATAAATTTAATGTCAATCGGATATTAACTTTGGCTTTTAGAGCGTCCACAAGCTTTTTTGAAGTATTCAAGGTCATAACTCTGGCACTATCAGAGATCGTTGAAATCAATACGCTTCTTCGTCTTATGACCTTAAACACTGTGTATAAATTTAAAGCCAATCGGATATTAACTTTGGCCTCTAGAGCGTCCACAAGATTTTTTGAAGTGATCAAGGGCCATAACTCTGGTAGTTATAATCGGAAATCGCTGAAAAACAATAGGCTTCGATATTAACTTTAGCCTCTAGAGCATCCACAAGCAATTGTGGACGCCGGACCGACGGACGGGGGCGACGACAATATACGACCACATTTCAATGTGGGCGTATAAAAAGGTTATTTCGGCTCGGGGCTTATAATTTATAAACCATGACTATATTTGAAATATTATTTTTCGTCTTGGATCCGCCGAAGTCCAAAAATTATTCTTAATTCATACGATATATAGTTTCATCTATTAGTTATGCGTCAGAGAATCATATTTGTATATTTAGATGATGAAATTACGCATCTAACTAAGAATGAATTCTTTATTGACATATCTACTTTCGATTTAGCTCGGTCAATCACAAAATATTTATTATGACAAATAATTACTGAAGTATTTGCACGTCTATTTATTTCTATTTCAAGAATGCAAGAAAGTAAAAGAGGGATATTTAACTGTTTTATTATATCAAAACAATCTATTCCCTAAATATCCAAATCTAGTACAATCGCGATCATTTTTTTTTTAAATCGCACGATTAGAAAATCCAAAACAGGAAATCAAACTTATCACGTGACAAGTATGGCGGACAGCGATGAAGATAGTTATAATTCACCCTCCCCTTCAGAAAAACATGTAGAAGCACAGGGGCCTCGAGTGGTCACAATTTATAAAACAGAGACTGGTTTTGGATTTAATGTAAGAGGACAAATAAGTGAAGGGGGAGTGCTCAAATCAATTAATGGTGTGTTATACGCTCCCCTTCAACATGTCAGTGCTGTTCTTGAAGGCGGCGCAGCTCAGAGAGCTGGTATTCGGAAAGGAGACAGAATTTTGGAAGTGTAAGTTTATGTCGCATGGATAGGAATAGAAATGAATTAAACTTTCATGTTTAAGAATTTGAATATGTTACTGTGGATTGTTTTTGTTGGATTATGTTGTAGAGTTTGACCAAATGTAAAATCAAAACAAAAGCCATCTGACCAACTGTCAACATTCATTACGGTACTCACTGATCTGAAAGTGAAACACTCGACTCGACAACATACTGACCTGTTAAGTCTTACCTAATTATTAGCAAGGCTTGACTCTAGGGACTCTTCCATAAGGAAGATAGTCTGCATACAAATGTACTCATCATTAAATCTGTGTCTGATGATATGTTGTCATTACAATAGAAAAACATTCTTGTTATTTAATATTAATAATAATATTATGCATTCTCACTGATTCTCCGGGTGGTAGGGCCTAGGCTTATGTCCTGTAGTTCTACTAGTTACATGCAAGTTATAGCTCATAGCATAAAGACATTGCGAGTATTATGCAGAAGGTTTCTAATCTAGCTGTGAATTTTGCACATCAAATTAGATAGGAAACATGTGCCGTACTGGTTTTCAGTGCGTCGGGTATGATTATACTGACCAATCAGTTTTAAGTATGGTTGACAGTTTCGGATCAATTTGTTTGTAAACCTTCTATTGTGTACATGTACTGTAAATCTAAACAGCCATTATGCAACAGCAAAATCTGCAGGTCACCTCTGGCTTGCGGTTGTGGTTTCGATCCCTGGTGTGAGCGTACATGTATGTGGCATGGAGATAGGGGGGCCTTCTCAACTTCGTGGGTTTCCTCCGGGCACTCCAGTTTCCTCCCACTGCTAAAAACCCCTACGCACAAGCGAATTATTGAAATAAAATTGAAACCATATGTTAGTCCCATTGAAACCATACATGTATGTTAAACCCCATTTCTCTCTCTCTCTCTCTTTAGTTATGAAATGTTATATAAATGATTAATTAGACATTACTTAACTGATTACATTGTATACATGTCATATTCAATAGAAGGCTTGATCTCACTTTACCCTCAAGCCTGTCATGTACATGTATGTACATGTAATACCCTGTATATTTTGGCACTAAATTAGATTGGCTACTGACCCAGCTGGGGAGCCTATCATATTCCTCGATCATCGCGAATACCAGGCCTTTCTCCTTCCAGATAAGATGTCTATCTGTGATAATCAAGTTTGCAAAGTACAAGGTTCGTTCAATGTCAAGGTTTCCTTGGAGGTTATGTTTGATTTGAGTATATTTGTGTCATGACCTTTGATTGGACACTATTGTTAAAGGGAGATATTGTAGCCTTTAGTTTGAACTGCAGACCGTTCTAGCAACATCTACATAGGGAGAGGGGTTTTACATAGGCTTAACCTGTTCCCCAATCCCATTCAGACAACCTGAATAAAAATATTGTTTAATAAAAAAGACATCTACATGTATATGTTGTAAAACTAGCGGTCATTGAGGCATATTTGATTTTGTTTTTGGGAACTTCTTCTACAAAGAGTCTTATTGGTAGTCTTTTATATGAAACCATCGATCAACAGTCCAACATATCATTTTATATAATAGTAATACCGTAATAACTTTGGGTGGGTATGTGGTACATGTCTTTTATTATTGTATATGGTGCCTACAATTAAGTAGCAAATAATTTGAGACAATGGAAGTCTCAAAAGGTTGCAGGTTTTTAGCCAAACAGTTCTCATGATTTGGCTCAGTTACAAGAGGTAGGCCTACATGTAACTAATAAGTACAGTACTGGTAAGCACAAAGAATAGACAGACTTATAACAAATCCAAATCAGTTATGCTAATGATAATATTGTGTTGGGAGTTGTAGAAATGCATTTAAGCAGAGATTACATGAGTGTATAAGGTTTAGCCTACTTCGAATAAAGTCTTATTATTAGTGACCACAACAGCATTTATTAAATGTCTTACTCCTTCTGGTGACGTTATGGGAATAAAACTTATAACAGCATATACATGATTTGATGGACTTACACTGTCATATGTCATCAGATTGGGAACCCAAGTTCCATGAATTCTTGGCTATTGTTTACACAATTGTCCCATTGACTGCCAATTTCTTTAAAAATTCATCAAAGATGTACGATGAATTTAAGTTTTTGTCTGGTAAAGATGCCCGGGTATTTGTCTCAATAATTTCTATTTACGACACAATGATTTGTTTCAAATTAAATCTTATCGATACATTAGTAAATACATCTACAAACAAACATATCAACTATTATCTCGTGGGGTTGAGGGGTTGTATGGTTTAAAACTTTTGCTTTAGATTAATACAATTACATCTGTCATAGAGTAGTGTTTTCTCCTGGTCCTCCTGTTTTCTTTTCTCCCACTGCTAAAGACCCCTATGTGCAAGAGAATTATTGAAATAAAATTGAATCCTACATGTACATGTATGTTAGTCCCGAAATGACCTACATGTAGTTTGTATCGAGTGGGTGTTGAACTCTATCTCTATGTATATCTCAACATGTGATCTAATGACTGTAATTAAATCCATGAACTTTACCAAACATAAATAAGTAATTATAATAGCCAATTTGATTTTTAAAGACATGGGGAAGTCCCGACATTATAGCTGCAGGCAGAGTTTCTTCATTAACCATACATACAATAACTGTGAATATCAAAGCAAACAAGATTGTATTTAACAGATTAATGAGTATTATTTCCTTATATTCCCTACGTGATATATGTAGTAAGCCTATAAACATATATAATTATGAAGGAATGAGTTTAGTTTAAACAGCTAACAGTGTCTGATCATGTCCTGCTACATGTATACATGTACACTCTACATGCACATTGTTCTCACGATTTGACTTTTAGCTAAATGGGTATCACGATGGCTAAGAATCAAGAAAGATGTTAGCGAGCTTGTGTTCCACCCTGTCTTGACATGGAAAGTTTGTCAGGATCTTCCAGTGTCTTTTCTCAATGTCAGGGGCGCAGGATGTAGTGTCTGGCAAGTGACAATGCATATCACCGCTATACAGGCAAAATTTCCCTCATAGCACACTGCGTGGTGTATGCCTGCCTTCATTAGCCCAGTCCAGACAGAACAGTAGGACGTTGAAACCCCATTTCATTGCATTTGGCAAAATGGATGTTACATGTTATATATGTAGTACAAATGTAGTTAAAATGTTACACCCCATATGTACATGTATATTATTACTGTCCATACATGTACTTACATTTTAGATCAATGGTCAGATGTAATCATTAAAGTTTAACTAAAAATGCTATTAAAAGTTTATAGTTTAATTTAAAATGCTGTTAATACTTCATAGTTTAACAAAAAAATGTTACTTACTTATGAACACTTAACCTACTGGAATAGAAAATACAATTGCTGGGGGATTCTAAAACAAAACCTACATGTAATATGATATGATTGAACAGTTCATTCCTCATGGGACTCAAGAGAAGCTCTAACAGTTAAAATAGTTACATGTAGGTTGCATTGGCCACTTTAGGATATGTTAAATGTATCTATTTTATGACATCTAATAATAATAATTGATTAATACTGTTTCTCCTCTTCTTTTGAGTAATCAAAGTTATAGAAAGTAAAAAAAAGAAAATCGTTAAAAGGCACAGGCATAGACAAGTTCAAAATCTATTGCTTTTCTTTGACAAGGTCCTGATAACAATTCTGTAACATGCAAGCAATGGTTGTTCGAAGCTAAGTTTTTGCTCCTCCATTTTTATACGCCCACATTGAAATGTGGTCGTATATTGTCGTCCGTCGGTCCGGCGTCCACAATATCCGATTGACTTTAAATTTATACACAGTGTTTAAGGTCATGAGACGAAGAAGCCTATTGTTTTTCAGCGATTTCTGATAATACATGTAACTACCAGTGTTATGGCCCTTGATCACTTCAAAAAATCTTGTGGACGCTATAGAGGCCTAAGTTAATATCCGATTGGCTTTAAATTTATACACAGTGTTTAAGGTCATGAGGCGAAGAAGCCTATTGATTTTCAGCGATTTCCGATAATTAGTGCCAGAGTTATGGCCCTTGATCACTTCAAAAAATCTTGTGGATGCTCTAGAGGCCGAAGTTAATATCCGATTGACTTCAGATTGATACACAGTGTTTAAGGTCATAAGACGAAGAAGACTTGATTTTCAGTGATTTCCGATAATTAGTGCCATAGTTATGGCCCTTGATCACTTCAAAAAGTCTTGTGGATGCTCTACACAGTGTTTACAGTCATGAGACGAAGACGTCTATTGATTTTCAGCGATTATTACTGCCAGAGTTATGGCCCTTTATCACTTCAAAAAATCCTTTGGACCCTCTAGATACCAAAGTTAATATCCGATTGACTTTAAATTTACACACAGTGTTTAAGGTCATGAGACGAAGAAGCCTATTGATTTTCAGCGATTTCAAATAATTACTGCCAGAGTTATCTCTAGAGGCCAAAGTTAATATCCGATTGACTTTACACACAGTGTTTAAGGTCATGAGACGAAGAAGCCTTTTGATTTTCAGTGATTTCAAATAATTACTGCCAGAGTTATCTCTCTTGATAACTTCAAAAAATCTTGTGACGCTATAGAGTCCAAACTTATCATCCGATTGACTTCAGATTGATACACAGAGTTTAAGGTGTTGAAACGAACAAGTAGTTTGATTTTCAATGAATTTTGATAACTGAACAGCTAAATCCATGATATTAAATGTTTCGTATACTAATTGTTAGAGTGGGACAAAACTTTATAATAAAATGTAAACCAATTTTAATGATTTTCTGATAATTACATAATGAGTTGTTACTCTTACGGTAATCAGATTTTAGTGTATTACAAATGTTTCATTACCAAAAAAAGTAAAAATATGCGACAACCCTTGTTGACTGCCCGGACGATTTGTGGGCGTATGTTTCGTTGCCGGGCAACCTATCTTTAGATTAAATCAAAATATCGCTGAACCGTTCTAGTATAATTAATATTGGAGAAATCCAATGCCATGGAGAAATGATTAAGGCATGGATCATTTAATTAATGTCTAATTGATAATTAAGAACACATTTCAGGCCTAAAGAAAGACCTGCAATAGGCAGATTTAGCTCTTGCATAATATATGTTTAAAGGAACCATGTCTAATGCTAGGCTAACAAACGGGGGCCTAGAGGCAGATTCAACATAATAATTACTTGTTTAATTTATTATGAGCATATTATGTAATTTTATTTTTCCTAGACAATTTAAATTCCTACTTTTGGAAAAATATTACAGTCTGTGGGTCAAACAGATACCTAGTCATTCTTGAAGGAACATGTTGATCTTTAAAATACATGTAACAATGAGACTGTGAGTTTGAGTTGATATGATATCAAAATAAAACAGCAATGATGATGCACTAAATGCTTATCAACATGATCTTGAAGCTTTATCAAAGTACATGTTATTGAACTATTCCATTCTCATTCATTATTTAGCAATACAATTTGTTAGAGTTAAGCTGATGATTGATTTTGTAGTCTTACAACATGACATGCATACTAAACATGCAGAAAACGGAAGATTTGTACCCAACAACATGACAGGCACCAGATGAGGTGTGAATTACTAAACTTGAATTTTTGTCAGACACTTCGCCTTTGTTAAATGTAGATTTGGTTCTTTTAAGATTAAATCAAAGCTTCCCTAATTTTTCCTTTCAGAAATGGAAGTAATGTTGAAGGTTCTACCCATAAGCAAGTAGTCGATTTAATAAGATCAGGTGGTGATACCCTTACACTTACAGGTTAGTGTCATATAAGTTTCTATTACACAATAAGTTCCCATTATACTAACAGATAAGTTTCCAATACACTAACAAATAAATTTCCAATATGGTAACAGATAAGTTTCCAATATGGTAACAGATAAGTTTCCAATACAGTAACATATAAGTTTCCAATACACTAACAGGTAAGTTTCCAATACATTTAAAGATAAATTTCAATATGGTAACAGATAAGTTTCGAAATTTCCAATACACCAACAGATAAGTTTCCAATATTCTAACAGGTAAGTTTCAATACACCAACAGATAAGTTTCCAATACACTAACAGTACAGATAAGTTTCCAATACACTAACAGATAAATTTCCATTACACTAACAGATAAGTTTCCAATACACTAACAGATAAGTTTCCAATATTCTAACAGGTAAGTTTTCAATACACTAACAGATAAGTTTCCATTACACTAACAGATAAGTTTCAATTTCACTGACTAACAGATAGGTTTCCAATGCACTAACAGATAAGTTTCCAATAGGCCTGCTTTAACAGATAAGTCTCCAATACATCAACAGATAAGTTTCCATTACCTAACAAATTACCGGTAGTGTCCAATACACCAACAGATAAGTTTCAAATACACCAACAGATAAATCTCTAATACATCAACAGATAAATTTCAAATACAGTAACTGATAAATTTTTCTACAGATACACTGTAAGTTTGATTTTAAATATACTGGGTATGAAGATTTTTCATTAATTGAAGATATGACGAACCTGTTTCTAACTATTGATATTGTTTAGTTGTTGTAGTTATTTCAGTACCAGATCAAGTAGCAGATAAATTAGAACCTAGTGATGACTCATCGGGACCATCGTATATAGATTATTCTGAACGTAGATCATTACCAATATCAATACCAGATTACCAGTCAGTAGAGCATGAGGGCGAAAAATTTGTGGTAATTATAATAATATAATAATTAGGATAGGATAATCATTTCAGCCTTGTCCTTCTTGTCTGTTGTTCCGTCGTCCACTCGTGCTGGCATTCACATTTTAGGTGCTCGGTTGTTACACTGCTCCATCATTCAAGTAAATCCCAAACTAGGTGCCCTTGCTGGGATGGTCTAGTTGTTTAACGCTTGTGTGTTAAATCATAAGGTCTGCGTTTGTGTCAATTCATCGCTTGTATGAGACAAGGAGTAGGGTTGCATGTCCAACCTCATGGGTTTTCTCAGGGTCCTTCGGTTTCCTCCCCATGTGCAAGCAATTTATTGAAGTGAAATTGAACCATATATTAGTTCAGAAATGACCTAGTTTGTGTCGAATGCATGTTAAACCCCATTTCTCTCTCTTTTTATACGCCCACATTGAAATGTGGTCCTATATTGTTATCGCCCCCGTCCGTCCGGTGTGCCGGCGTCCACAATTGCTTGTGGACGCCCTGGAGTCTGGAGGCCAAAGTTAATATCCGATTGACTTTAAATTTATACACAGCTAAATCCATGAACAGCTAAATCATGATATTAAATGTTTCATGTATACTAATTGTTAGCGTGGGGTAAAACTTTATAAAAAGCAATCAAATTCTAATGATTTTCTGATAATTACATAATGAGTTGTTACTCTTAATCAGTTTTTAGTGTATTACAAATGTTTCATTACCGAAAAAAGTAAAAATATGCGACAACCCTTGTTGACTGCCCGGACGATTTAGCTGCTGTGGCCATATGTTTTGTTGCCTGGCAACCTATCTTTTATCATGTTTTCTTCTTCTTTCCTTTGCTGTGTACTGATGTTGACTCGATCACACAATATTATAATTTGTAATCAATTTTCTTTTTTACTTTGTCTCCCCTCCCCTATGCAGTTGCATATGTTGATGAGATGAAGAAGTTTATTGATTTTCAACCATTTGGGATATGACTCTTGATCACATAGAAATTCATACAAAAATGACAATTCAGAGTTATTGCCCTTGATATTGAACACTGTTAATTGATTAGATATTGATAACATGTACAGTGTTTATGCTTATTGGATGCCTATTAATTTTCAATGATGTCCGATGACTACTTTCAAAGTTATTGGCTATGATCCGATAGAAAAATTGTGTGAAACCACCAATCTCAATGATTTGAAATTTATACACAACATATATGCACTTGGGACAAAGAAACCTATAGATTTCTGGTTTTAAGACACTCAGTTGTCACATATTGATTTTGCTAATTATCTACATGTCTGCCTGGGTAGTAAATCATTCGAAAACATTTTACGGAATCAACTGTATCAACTGCATTATGCAAATTACTGAACAGGTCTTATAAAAAAAATGCCTTTTTACAGACCAAGTGGTATGACGGTACATGTATCTAAATATTAAGAGATTTAATACCCAGTAGAGTTCAAATGACTGGTTGTGATGTGGGGGGTATAACTTGACTTCACAAATGAAGGTGTAAAGTATGTCCACTAGCTAAATGTCAGATTTCGACACAAAACACAATGATAAGTTGTTTATAGATAAAGGGGTGTGAATGTATCCAAGCATATCACTGCTCAACATTTTATTTCTTTCTTCCTTGAGGCAAAACTTTGACCTTTTTATGTGAAGATGAGCTATGGAGTATAATCTTTCATTTTCAAATAAATTTATTGTGTTTTGACAACGAGATAGAACAAAGACAAATAGATTTATTTTGTGATAGACATAGATATTATTGTATTCATTACTTTTTCTGATGTCTATCAGTTAAAGAATTAAACTCCTGTCCACTTTTTCATTATTAATAGTGAAAAATCATGGTTCATATTCTATTTGGATTTAGTTACATGTATTAGCCATAGTTTATGGCCAGACAAATATCGCCTAAAGTATTGCAAAAATGTCCGAAATGAAAAGAAATGTTATAAATATGCATATTCTACACATCATATCCATAATTTAAAAAAGAATGACGAAAGTGAAATTGACCAAAAAACTCCTGTGATTACAATAGATTACCTAGTGAAACCAATTTTGTCAATTGTTCAATTATCCACAATTTTGTCAATTTTTTATGAAATCATTTAAATAATTGGATAAGTTTAGAATGTGTATCAGTAAACATACATGTATCTTTCCATTTCGGTCACTTTTTACAATGTTTTTGGATGCTATTGACTAAAAGAAACTCTCTTGTCAGTTCTGGTTGGTGATCATAAGGCCAGAGAGAGAGCTATCTGTGGTCGTAAAGATTGATTAAATTGGCCTACAATACTCTTCACAGTTGACAGTTGTGCAGAATATTTTTGTCTAGCAGATCTGGGTTAATTGTTATCTGTTTCAAGAAATGTCTTTAGGTACCTATCAGAGCTGCTGTATCAAAATGGCCAGAGGGCAAGAAATATTCATGTGAAGAAGAAGGACAAGTGGCTTCAGCAAATCCAATTTCCTTCTCTCTTAGATTCCTCACAGCCATTTATGCTGTTTGCATTGACAGCTAAAGCAATACAGACTGTTGGTTTTGCCTAAACCAATAGCTCTCCCCATAATTTCATAAGACCCACATTTCAGGTGATGTACATGTATATGACATTCTGCTAGTCTGCTATCATTCATTCCTGTCCACAATTCTTTGAAATGCTCAACATGTATAGAATTTGTGAGATTTTGTTTTGTTTTTTCAAGCATACTGGAATAATTCATCCTGTCAAATAAGAATGAAAATAAAATATTTGCAGTTTTTTTCTGCTTTGTTTTCAAACTTCTTTGTTTTGCTAGCATATGGATGAAACATTACTAAAATTTAAAAATGCACATTCATGCTTTGTATTTTTTGCCCCTCACAAAAACCTTGTTCATATTCGTTAGCCTGGTTGGGAGACATACAAAAAGTAGGTTATTTCCAAAACATCTTCGTTAGTCTGGTTTGTAAAGAAAGTAGGCCATTAAACCCCATTCCATTTCCTTTCAAAAACCTGGTAAACATGAGCAGAAAGTTCACAGTTGCACATTGATTTTTTTTTTATAATCCAACATTTCATGTGGGTGTATTAAAATAGCATCCGTTAGCATGTGCTGTATCAGAACGTCTGTCATTGGGTCAACTGGCATGGTTTCGAATCCACGGTTGTACGTGACAAGGAGTAGGGTCGTCTGTCCATACTCGTAGTATTTCACCTGTTTCCTCCCACTTCTAAAGACCCCTAAGCGCAAGCGAATTATTGAAATAAAATTGAACCATATGTTAGTCCCGTGATGACCTAGTTTGTTTCGAGTGAACATTAAACCCCATTTCTCTCTCTCTGTCTCTCCCTCTCATGTTTATTCTGAACAAAATTTATTTAAGTGAGCAGACATTACATCAATTTTCTCTGTGTTTTCTTTTTAGATATATAATATTTATATGGCTGGAAGACATTTGTGTTCTAGACGATACAGAGAATTTGACACATTACACAATAATATCAAAAGAGAATTTCCCGACTTTAATTTCCCCAAATTACCAGGTAAAAAACTCTTCCACCTGTCTGAGCAGCAGTTAGACCAAAGACGCCGAGGATTAGAGCAATATTTAGAGAAAGGTGAGTTGATGAAAATAACTGAACACAGTTTTTATGGGAAACAAACACAAACTTTTAAGCACTTTTGATAAGAATAGTTTGAAAATACCATACTATATCAAAATACATTTGAACTTGTTGACAAACATGTATTGAACTTTCTAACATACATGTATTTAAACATTGAAACATCTGTATCCTGTGTACTACCCTGCGTCATGTACAATACCTGTCACTTTGTTATAGATACATGTAATTAAATGGTGAAAACTTTCTATTGAAGGCACTGCAATGATTGTACAATCCAAATCATTCACACATCAGAAGTCCAATGTCAAATCATTACCAAGCAATGTTATCTTCAGACAATCTAATTAAAATACAAATCTATATTTCGTTTTGTTTTTTATACTTTCGATGGCCTACATGTAGTAAAGACAAGTAAAACGAAATTTTGAACTATAAAAATGAAACGAAATAGGATCTATGTTTTAATCAGATTAATCTTCAAATGACTATAACTAAAATTGGATCGACTAATTTGAATAACTTTTAGACTGAAATGTTTTTGTCAGGTTTTTTAGCTGATGTTTATGGTCGATGTTTTATAACCCGCATTCTGGATGATGTTGGGGATAAGCTAATGAAATGGTCTGTGACGGCGGGTTTTTGGCGTGAGTTGCCGGGAACTGTGGGTAACCCACTAGAAACATCATTGTCAAAAGCCGCTCTAATGATCCCTGACACAACCTCCCACTACAACTGTTCAAATCTTCATGTAGTAAAGGCCATCAAAAGTATAAAAGAAAATGAAACGATCTGTATTTTAATCACATTGTATATTATTTATGATATATTTATAGTTTGCGCTGTTCGTGTTATTGGTGATAGTGATCTGGTACAAGAATTTTTATCCGCAGGAGAATCAGAAACTGTAAGTTGAATTTCATCATTGTTAATTTGAACATTTATGCTTCATTTCTATAATAAAATTCTACCGAACCTTATCCCAGTATTCTGTGCAACTTTTTGAAGTACAATGTAATTCTGTTTCCCCTGTTCAGACGCCAGATTCTAATTAAAAGAAAATGTTAATGATGTTGGCAAGTTACCAATTATAATAATAACGTGTGTATTATTAGGTGTTGTATCCTGTATGATAATGGTAACTTGTGTATAATTATAAGACGCTGTTTCCTATTATAAAAATAATAACTTGTGTATAATAAGGTGTTGTATCCTGTATCTTAATAATAACTTGTGTATAATAAGATGCTGTATGCTATTATAATAAAAATAACTTGTGTACATTTTCAGGATAATATAGGTAGTGATGTAGAATTAAAGGTTATGTTACCAGATAGAAACTTATGTGTGGTTACAATCCGTCGTAATGATAATGCTGATCAAGTGTTTGAGGTAATTATTGTTTAACAAAATAATTCACTCAAGTTCAGATGCTCTTAGAACAAGAATATTAATTCCTAATTATCAGTCATTCTTGAAATATTGACTTTTTATATGTTTTGTGTCCTATGTTTTGATGTCACATATTTGTGACCTACTGGGCTCTGATGTTGTGTGTTTGTCTCCTGCTGTGTTCTGATGTTATGTATTTGCCTCCTACTATGCGATGATGTTATGTATTTGTGTCTTACTATGCTCAGATGTTATGTATTTGTGTCCTATTCTCTGAAGTTACGTATTTGTGTCCTATGCTCTGATATTATTTATCTGTGTCCTATAATGCTCTGATATTATAGATTTGTGTCCTGGTATTATCCTCTGATATTATTTATTTTCTATCTTTTCTTCTTCCTAAAGGCTGTGGTAGTAAAATTAAACTTAACAGAAAAAGCTGCCCAGTGTTTTTATTTATTCGAAACAGTCGAATACAATTTTGGTAAGAATTTTATGTTGATTTAATAATTGTAGTCATTGTTCAAGAGTTTTTAGGGACTTTTAAATATATGCCCAGAGGTTCATCTTGGAGAAAAAGCATGTACCCTATCAAAGTTTAGAGTCAGCAGGACTTTAGAATCGGTCCATTACTTTCAAACCTTTTATGGTTCGTGTAGTCAGAAGTCATATCAAATTTCAAAGGCTCATCAGTTATTTGTGTGTTGTAATCTTCAAGCAACAAGATTGAAAATCATGTATAAAATAAAAAAAACTACGCCTAAAAGCCAAGAAAAAGTAGATGATTCTACTCTTGGTTATTTAGATTTCGAGATCAAAGTCTTGATTTTAAATTGATGTTAATAAAACTTTGATGTTATATGTATTTCAGATAGAAAACTTCAACCACATGAGTTACCTCACAATATTTATATACAGAATTATAGTACGGCTACAGCAACTTGTATAACTGTACAAAGATGGTTCTTCTCATTGACTAAAGAATTGGCACTAAATATTGATGAACGAGCTTTATCTTATTTATACTGGCTGGTATGTTTCTTTTCATTTATGTACAGAATACTAAATGCCACTATTTGTCGTTACATGTTCCATGTGTCCTTCCTGGTAGATTTGGGGGTTGGGTGGCTGAATGGTTTATCACATGCACGTTAGATCACATTGTCATTGAGTCAAGTGATGTGGTTTCGATATCCCGCTTGTATGTAAGATGATTTAAGAGTTATTTCCCTTGTTTTTGCATTTATTTGGATGATGGCTTCATGTATTCAGAAAAATCAAATATTGCTGTCTAAATAATAGAGAAAGAATGGTGTTTAAGTTCATCTGACACAAATTAGATCATTTTGGGACTAAAATCATTCAATTTTATTTCAATAATTCGCCTGGTTAGGGTGTTTTAGCAGTGGAAGGAAACTAAAGAACGTGTTTTATGTAGTACCTATCATGTTAACCAACACCAATGTATTAGACTTAAATGCTCGTATATAATGTATTTGATTGTAATAATAACCATATTTCAGACTGTTGATGATATCAGTAGAGGTCACGTCAAAACAGGAGATAAATTATACGAGTTAAAGGCATTAAAAGAATCATCAAAAGTGCAAGAGGTAAATTGTTTTCTCATTATTTACCTAAGTGAGGATTTAGTGTTAAAGTTGGATGGCTTCATGTACTAGCAAACAGGCCTGTCTAACTTAAAACATTAGAGTATGAAACTAAAATTACAAAGTTCTCTTGTTTGCAGATAAATTTAACCCTCTTCCTCTGCAACTTATAAAGAAAATAAGAAATTAAAAGTCTTTATGCTTCATGATAAATTTACCACTCCTCCTCTACAACCTAATAAAGAAAATAAGAAATTACAATAATTCTTCTTGCTTCATGATTGAATTTGCTCCTCCACCTCTACAACCTACTGGTACTAAAACTAACAATTTACAAAGTCTTTATTCTTCATGGGAAATCTAACAAAAAAATAGGAATTTACAAAGTGTTTTTGTTTGGTGATAAAGTTGTTGTGTATATATCTGACATTTTTATTACTCCATATTTCAGTACTTGAAGGTAGCAAGAAGGTTAGAGGGTTATGGTGAGGTTGTCTTTCCACACTGTGCGTGTGATTCAAGACGAGATGGTCATGTGATTGCTAGAATAGGTATAGAATGTTTTAAATTACAAGCTTGTCAAGAAAATGGAACAGCTGAGGTAAGAAAATTGGCTTACTTATAAAATTGCAATCTGATTAAAACACAGATCTATTTCATTTCGACTTTTACTGTTCAAAAGCTTGTTTTACTTATCTACACTACACTAGTATTTGGAAGAGTTGTTATATTACAGACGTTTTGGTTAACGTGAGGGATTAGTAAATGATACGGTCTGATACGCCGACTTCTTCATGCGTCATGCAGAGAACTGTGGATGTCAGGGTCAGGGTAATGGCTCTGGGCTATCTACAAGAACGTCTAGGGGTGTTAGCTCAGGATATTGCAAGCTAGGGTAGCGCCTGCTGTTCTGCCAAGTAACATCTTGCCTAGTCATTTAGATGGGACAAGAAGCAAGGTCTTTAGCGGTGGCAGGACTCAATAATGTAAGATCTTCTGATCCAACATGCTCACATTTAATGAGGTGCCATGGATACATTGGAACGCATGTAAAGATCCCTTGACATTTGGAATACGAGATGAGAGTAGGGCATAGTGCTGCTGCCCAGGCACATTTTCCCCCCATAGCAAACTGTATGGTATATGCCCGTCTTCATTTGCCCAGTTGGAGCAGAACAGTAGGATGAAAAACCCCATTTCCTACCATTTCTTTATTTGAATATTCCTTTTTTTTCAGTCTCAAGTGATAGAATTTTCATGGAAAGATGTATTGTCATATGAAGTAGATGAAGAAGGAATGTCTTTTAACTTTGAATACCATCGACAAGGAAAAAAACCTAGAATAGTCAAAATTTTCACACAATATGTAAGTTGGGTCACACACACAGGTTTATAGGCTGGACTCAAGTTCATGGCCATAGTAACTATTCAACATGCACTTGCCTTATAGGTGGATTATCAAAACATGGTGCAGGAGGTTGACCTGGTTACTGGGCTTAATGTAAGAGTAGTGTAGGTGTCCTTCCAGCATTCAAATGATAAGATCATCTTATTAATCATATTTCTTCCACTTTCGGCCATCCAAGGCTACATGTAGTTACAATACTTGCCAATGCTTGTAACATGCTGCAGTATCCATTACAATCTGGGAACAACAGTGATTCAGTGATTAAGGCAATGGCTGACTTACCAGGAGGTCCTGGATTCAGTCCTGGTGGTGCCTGCATGGTTCCTCAAAATTCTTGCAGGAAAAGTTGATGTGCATGTTAAAGAACTCTTGAAATTCAAGGAAGATAAGGGGAAAGCGGCACTCCCCAGCAAAATTTCCCTCCTGGCACATGTATAGTCAATTTTCAATAGTCAAATGTTGGACAAACAAGCCCAATTTAGTTCATTTTCTGTTACAATCCGCCTTCAACTTGCCTGGTTTCTATTAAATCATTTGGTGCTTTATTCAGTTCAGCTTTATTGATAGACGTTTGATCAGGTTTGGATGTCTTTTATTTCAGTTTTATTATATGAATGATTGTTTTAATAAAGTATATGAAGAACTAGAAGAAAAATAATGGTATGTTTCTTTTATTGGTATCATTGAAAATATCAGTCTGCTGAAACATAATTGTTGAAAATCCATTGTCCATTCTGCTTAAAATTCAAGTGCATTGTTTAGATGAGCGAAACAAAGTTTCTGATAATTACCTTTGGAGTTATTGGCCTTGCTTGATTTGTCCATACCATCGCTTAGCTGCTGACCACAGTTCGTCAGTTTCCCCGTCGAGGTGACTTGATTTAACCGGAAGTCGGCAAAAGTTCGGCTGCCGCGTACGCCTAATGCGCTACTTTGTCGGCAGCAGCGATAACCGGGTCAAGAGAGTGAACATGTCAACGAGATATTATTCACGTTAGTTGGTAGTGCCAGCAAACAAGTATATTAAAGCGTTAAGATTAAACCAAATGTTTTAAAGTTTAATTGGAGCTTCATAAAACCAAATGTTCATAAGTCATTTATTTTCTGGGAAAATATTACTACTTATAATTTTCTGCTTATTTTGCGGTCACTTACTCACTGATAGACATATTTTCATGAATATGGTTTTATTAAAACAGGTCATGTAACCAGTTTAATATTATTATATTATACGACGCCAAATTTTTTACCAGTCGGGTCACATGATTTGCTCTGATACGGTAACCTGACCAGCGTACGCCATGTAGAAACCGGCTCGCCTATCAGTGGACAAATCAAGCAGGCCCATTGTCCTTGATTATGTTGTCAAAGTGCCAGTGATGCTTTTTATTTACCTATAGATTTTCAATATGACAAGATTTGTTGACCTCTCAGAAGAATTAGCTGCTGGCAACCTGCCTTTTCTCAGGGTTTACTCATATAACCTAATCAGAATGACCGCTCTGAAGGTCCTGTACCATCAACTGTGGTCTTAGACCTGCAGGTCTCTACTTTCTTTTCCTAATACTTTCCCCTTGTAACTTTCAGCTCAAGTTGACCAACTGATGTCTAATACAGCTTTTATTATTGAGATGTAGATAGTGACACCACCACCAACTGTTGATTCAGTTTATATTGTATAAAACAACCAGGAACTAGTTTCTTTTCAAATAGTGCTTCAAGTACTTACTGTATATATAAAGGACACATTGTGCTGTATCATATTTACATACTATTGATAGCAGTTTGTTTTTCTTTCTTATAAAATACATTTGTGTGGTCGTTTCCATATATACACCTCTCAGTCACTCAACCTTATTTAATGTTACTCTTAAATCTCTATCTTTAACATAATTTTGATAATCTTGGGTAAGAGCAAACACACATGCAATGAAATCGACTAAATGGTTCAAGTAGTGGTAGAAAATGACCTCATCACCACACACAGATTTTAAATTTGAGAAAAGTTATCAGAATTATATTTTAAAATGGCAGAAGAGATTAAGATTATATATTAACTACATTGAGTCATAAACAAGATCAAAATAAATAACCGTCAAATATTCTGGTTATTTTATTAGTGATGGTTTTATTTTTTATCAAAAGTTATATTTATGTTATTGTGTTTCTTGTTATAATCATAGTTTGCAACTTATTATTAATGGTGTTTCAGTTTCACATATTATCATTTGGTCGTCGTATAATTAAAACACCACCATTTAGGATTCCAGAATATATAAGATTGTATGGATTTGGTTAAAGCTACTGATTGTCATTTGCTATTTTTTTGAAGACATCAAATTTTTTATTAAGATATGAAATGGGGTTTTATGTCCTAATGTTCTGCTCCTCTTTTTATTAAGAAAACAAACCAAAATATCAGTGTTACATAATGTAGGTTGTATTCAGTCGGATTTAAAACAGGTCCATCAATAGATTTTATTTCAACTTAGAGGTGATGTTGTCTTGTTTGTAGCAGTTCAAGAGAAAACGACCTTAAACTGAGACTGCCGAAAAATTATGTCAAAACAGCCATAAAAAATCAAAACAACCAATTAAATATTTATTATTTACCATGAATCTAATGATATATGTACATAAATTTTGAGCTGATCACAACTGATTGTGCCCATTTTGGATGATGGCTGTTATGGCGATATCCCGTTTATGTTGGCTGCAGAGGATGTTGAAAATTGCACTAAATTTTGAACAAAATTGAACCATTTTTCTACTGATATACTTTTTAGCTCACAAAATATGGTAAAATTTTGAAGGAATAGTACTGAGTACTGACATACATTTGAATACCATATGGGAATTAATATGAAAAATAATGAGGTGCAGATTTTTTTTTTAGTAGGTAGGAATTTGAATATTTTGTTGAAACATGAATTTATATTGTGGTCTGAAACCGCCTACTTAAATAACGATAAGAGTTATGCCCCTTATTTTCATTGAAAAAAATTGAAATGGCAACACTGTAGTAAATACAAGGAATGAAAAATCCCTTAAATGATGATCAGTAGTTGTTTGATCAACCAACACAAAGCTATTGATTAGCCATTGGTAATATAGATGTGTGGGAATGTAATTTGATATAGAAGACAAGATAGGTAATAGTAAATAAAGGATGGATACAGTCACATTACGGGGGGGGGGGGGGGGGGGGGGGGTGTAATTGGATGGCTAAATGGTTAGGGTGTGCACGCTGTAGGCCTATCATAAAGTCTGCCATTGAGTCAACTGGTGTGGGTTCGATTCCCTAGTTGTTTGTGACAAGGCGTAGGGTCGTCTGTCCGACCTAGTGGGTTTTTTCCGGGTCCTCCTGTTTCTCCCACTACTAAAGACCCGTACGCGCAAGCGAATTATTGAAATAAAATTAAAACATGTTAGTCCCAAAAAGACCTAGTTTATGTCGAGTGGACTTTAATCCCCATTTCTCTCACTCTCTACAGTCACATTAGAATTGTGTTTGTCATGGCAAAATTTCCTCCTACATTGAACAGTTATATGTTAGTTTCAAAGTAATTAAACTATTTTGTTTATGTGAAGTGCAATCAAAATTCATGTTATATATTTTTAATTTCATCTCCGCTTATTAGCCTTTTTTGGAACATCTATCACATATTTGGAATGTAATGAATTTTAGCAGGCAATAAGTGTAAAATGAAATGGGTTTTAATGTCCTGCTGTTCTGCCTGGACTGTGCTGATGAAGACCACAGTAGGATTGAACACTCGACCCCCATGTCAGGGAGCCTACTCACTGAGTCACCACTTCTCCAACTGTAATATGAATAACTGAATTACCAGTAATAATGAGTTGTAGATGTTTGTGTATTGTATATGTCCTGTATTAATAATGCAAGTAATAAAATTCCAATTTAATCAGGTTATTTGATAGATTTATGTCTACACCAATAATTAGACTTCCAAAACATATGTTTTTGTGTGATATAATACATATTGCATTTATTAATTAGTTAGAACTACATCCAATTATGCTTTAGATCTGCATGAATATTCAAGTAAATGAAAAAATTAAAGGACTAGCTCTACAAAAATTGTTTGCAGTGGTGTAAACACATTCTGTTTGAGGAATAAAGTCCACAAAGCATCACCATTGTTTTCATTGCCAATTAATAATATTCAGTGTCTGAAAAAAAAATTGTTATCATCACAAAACTGGCTTAGTGGACAAAAGACAGATGTCTGTTTTGAAATTGACTTTTCGAACTGAAAGTCTTTCCCTGTTACCTGGTATTAAATCGTTTGTGAAACAAAAGATTAATGCGATCAAATTGTCAACCGATTGATTAAATTTCCTGCCAGCATATTTTTTTGTTTTACAGTGTTATGGGTTACGCAGGCAGAGCCTGGGATATATTGGTAGGGGAGTAAGAGCTTATTCATTTTGAATTAATAATTGGTATTAGAAACTGAGTTGACACATGAATCTGATCTCCAAACAGGCCTGGTCATTGAAGTTAATAGAATAATTGATAGTTTTAGTCCTTACGATCTTGAAGAAATAAAACTCTTTTATATCAAGATATTGATGTGGATCAAAATAAGGACCAAAACCATTCAAGAATGTTTGTGTACCTTTGGATAATGTGTGACGTGGATAATTACGAATACTAGGTTACTTATTGAAGCGACAAAAAGAATCGCGATACATTGATTCAATATCTCATGATTCATTACACAAATCTTAAGATTCAATGATATATCGAGCCAGCACTAGTAGTTGACCATAATATAGCATGCAAACTAATTTACTCTTTCACAATTCTCAGATTAGTTGGCGACCCAAAAAAGGTTTGGTTATAATAAGTGACTTTCATGAAGGATAGGGGTCAACATAGGCCTAGCCTGTCCCCCAATCCAATTTCAAATGAAATAAATATTGTTAATCCCGAAAGAATGAAGGATTCACAATGGATATTACTTGATAATATTGTACTACCAACGAATATCGCAAGAAAAGCTTAAATAAGAATATTATTTCGCCCCAACATAGATATATTTTGGATATTCCAAATCATGTGTCAATCAGATTTTATGATTAAAAACTAATACCATATTTGATATTAAATTAATTAACATTTATATCTATCATCAGTGTTTGTATTGTCAATTATATTCTAAACAAAAAAAAAAAGCATTTGATATGCATTAATATTTAAAGCATATTTGACATGCACAGATCCAATTAATATGGGTTTTATTACAAATTTTATTAAGGATCCATGTATATTTATTGACTATTTGTTAATTTACCATTGCAGGTCATTGATAGATATTATTTATTTAAAATACATATTTAAATAAACAATTGTTATCTTTGTGTTATAGCTAATCATTAAAATAGCATCAAGTCATATCTAGGAATTGTTGTTTGTTAATAGATGTAAACAATGAAGGAATAATAATACTATGCTAACTAGGGCAATGTATTTTTCAGAAAAAAAATCATGATGCCCTAAATCTGTATAAATGTGGAGTATTCACAAAAAGTTGTGGGTGACTACAATATACGACCACATTTCCATGTGGGCTTATAAAAAGGATTAGAATTCCAAAGTTGAGGTATTTAGACACCCGCATAATGTGGCCGTATATTGTCATTGTCCCAGTCCGTCTACAAAGGGGGGGGGTGTGTGTGTTGGGATGGCCTAGTGGTCTAGAGTGCCACGCTTCGACCTCTGGCTTGCAGCTGTGGTTTCGATCCCTGGTGTGAGTGTATGTGGCATGGAAATAGGGGCGCCTTCTCAACCTCATGGGTTTCCTCCGGGCAGTCCGGTTTCCTCCCACTGCTAAAGACCGCTAGACGCAAGCGAATTATTGAAATAAAATTGAAACCATGTTAGTCCCAAAATGACCTACTTTATGTTGAGTGGATGTTAAACCCCATTTCTCTCTCTCTCCGTCTACAAAGCCTATTGATTTTCAGTATTTTACGCTGATTACTGCCAGAGTTATGGCTCTTGATCACATATAAATATTGTGGGCACTCTAGAGGCTAAGGTTAGATTAGTTTGAAAAAAAAAAAGTATTCACATTGACCTCTTATAAAGCCCTAATTTTCATCCGATTAACTTTAATTTAATAATACACTGTTTCTTGAGACGAAGAAGCCGGTTGATTTTCAAAATTAATACTCTCGATTTCAAATGGCTTCTGATGAATATTGCTAGAGTTATACTGCCCCACAGATGAGAAAGGCAGTATCTGCAAAATAGTCATTTTGAGAAAATCGACTTTAAAGTTTGTCACTTTCCTGTACTCATAGTTTTGTATAAAATAATGTGATTTCTTCAACGTAAGGAAATATTTTGGGTCTCTTTCGATATATCTTGTCGATTTTCGTATATTTCATTGAGGGACTGAGATAATGCAGATACTGCCCATTTTATGGCTCGGGACCTTTCCTGTGCCCATTGTAAAACCAAGGTACAAAGCAGCATCTACACGTGCTCTCTAATTGTTTCTGTGATAAACAGACAGTTTACAAACTGCATATTTATGCATAAACATTGTTCTAGGCATTTCCCCATTCAGTTGAGTCCAAATCCTTGACATTATATACTGTTTTTTACCTTAGTTATTCCAGGTCACTTTACATTTACTGCCAGCACCTTATCTTAAGGTACATACATGTCCCAAGGAGAACGGCAGTATCTACACTAACTGCTTTTTTCCTTAGTTATATAAGAGAAATTTGCATTTACTGCCAAAATTTCGCTCTGGGTTGTAATAGATGTATCAAGGAGAACGGCAGTATCTACACTTACTGCTTTCATCCTTAGTTATACCAGGGCAATTTACATTTACTGCCCAAATCGACACTGTAATTCTGTTTACCTAATTGAAATATAGCAATGAAATTTTTACATGTGATAGAGCTGATACTGCCGATCACAATGATACCAAAAACGTATTTTGGCCAAAAGTGTAGATACTGCCTTCTTCCTTTGCACGGCAGCATAGCCCTTGATTTTCAACAATTTCTGAGAAAAAACCCCAGTGAAATTCATGCTATTACATGTATGTGTATGTGGCAGAACTAGAAGCCATACAAATTATATTGGTAGAGGTTAGTAACAGTCGAGATTCAGCTAAAGTGCTATGGTATGTGGACCGAGGTGAGATTGTAGTCGGTTAACTGCCTCTTTGTTTAGGAGAAGTTAAAACTCAGACTCATCTTTATTAATACAATCAACTTCATTTTTATACGTCCACATTTGCCTAAGTCTGTGCCTACATAACAGAGCATACAAAAACTTTGTTTTTGGTGCATGACCGACCCCCAATTTTTTACTTTGTTTGTCACCTACAGACATCAATTCTTAACAGATCGTCTGGATACTTTGCGTAATGTTTCTTTATACCCTCAGGATATCCCTAGTGTTTTGGTTGTATGCCCAACCCCCAAGGGCAGAGCCACGCCCAATTTTTGTACGTATTTGTTTGCCGTCTGCAGGCCACATTTCTCAACAAATCGCCTTGAAACTTTGCATATTCCTTATACCCTAAGGGTCATCCCTATTGTTTTTGGTGCATGCCCAATGATTGCCCAACCCCCAGGGGCAGAGCCACAGGCAGCAATTCTTAATGGATTATCTTGAAAACTTTTCATACTTATTTCTTTTCCCCTAAGGATTACCTTTAATTTTTTGTGTATGCCCGTCCCCTAGGGACAGAGCCATGCCCAATTTGTTTGTCACCTGCAGATTGCAATTCTTAGCAAATCCTCTTAAAACTTAGCGTAACTATTCCCTTATACCCTTGGCCACAAAATCGTATGGATCGTCTTGGAACCTTGAATATGTGGACATATATTGCAGTGGTAGCGCATATTCCTGAAGCAATGGCCCGAGAAATCTCTCTCTGGCCATTGCTGGATTGACTTCTGATTCTTGAACTTTTGCGGGAGTGTGTCTATTCTCCCCGTTCAATGAAAGCTATCACTTAAGTACAGCAACATGACAGTCCTTCGTTTAATCTGAGTCTTCCCTAAAACTTTGGACAGTGATTTAAGGTATTAAAACGGTGAAAGTATGTTCGTTTCCAAACAGTATTGTTTACATTTCATTCGACTTGATAGCCTCGTTTGTCACACAATTAGTTTTACTGCAGTATTCTCCTATGCACGGGTTAATTATGCATAATAAAAGCGTGAGTCATGACGTAACGTTATGTAAACATATTTGGTCCAATACTGGCACTCGTTTTAAATGTAAAGCGTTTGTATGGTAGGTAGTGATTGGTTGGTAGTCGGACTACTGACCAATCAAAATTTAACACAACAATATCCACTCATAATAGCAGTGTGTAGTGAGATTACCTATAATCAAACGAAACGCTGCGCGGAGTATGGTGGTAGCGATGCTCTAAGTCACATAGCTACCTGACTTGGTTTAAACCTAACAATCATTTCCGTTGATTAAGTCAAATATGTAAAATAAATTAATAGTCAGGGGTGTGAGTTAAGCCCTTTGGGATAAAAAATAAGCAAATCATGAAATTATAAGATTCCTTGTATATACCCTCACAACACAACACTTAAAAATATTAAATTATAATTTATTTGGTATGAATAAAACAATTTCTTTATATATCTACCATAAAAATACATGAAGCCTATAAGATGTATCAAATATGCAATAAGATGGCCGGTATGAACCCCTCAAACACGATATTACATCTGTTCTAAAGATTCAAACTTGGACAGACATGCTTACTTTGTAATACTTTATGTACATTAATATTTTCATATAAAATAACAAAATATAATATAAACATTGATTGAATTCATCAAAATTCAGGGATGTTAAAAATCTGTTTCTAATAATTGATTACCCAATAAATGCTTGACAGATTCTGTGACTATTATTAAGGAAAATAATATCCTAAGTTAGATGTATTAGTACAATAATGAAAGATTGCATGTCCATGTATCTACTTCATGTTAAAGTAATTTGCTACTATTTACATGTATGGGGTACTTCATAAAGTTTAAAAAATCTGATTGAAACTTTTATGGTATATTGCTGGGCAACAGCACACAGGCCCACAGTCGACATTGTATTTTTTATATACATGTTGCTGATCACATATATATATGATTATTAATACATACAATTAAAAATATAATGCAATTCAATATCCACCAAGCAAAACAACAGCACCTATATATATACCTATTTGTTAACCAAAGAAAAAAAGTTTGATACTGACAATTTTTAAGTTATTGTGATATTTTTCCTACTTTCCTTTAATTGTTACACTAATAGCAATTTTAAAATTGTGCAAGTGTTGGCTCACTAATCAATAGATTTTTTTTCAGACAATTCTGTGTACTGATGCCAAGTAAAAAAAGCCCCAAAAATAAGGAAAGCTAATGTTCAGTTATAAGCAACAATCAATAAGAAACATATAGTAGATAAACAGCAGAGACCTTACATGTATCACTTTATTCAAGAGAATGTGAGCATTGAAGATTTCACTATATAGAATATAAATGAATAAATACCTTTTACATAGGACTTTTCTTAGCATTATGTAAGATTTCGACAAAGAGCTGATTGTTCAAAAATGAATATATTGAAAATTTCATTCTGATTACTTTACTTTGAGCAAATTTATTAAATGTTGTAATTTTGACCAGATGTGTGCATTGAATGTCTAAATACTGTACTTGTCATTCGAGTCTTAGCCTCACTTCTCCATTTTTAAATTGAATTTAAATGACCGATTGTTTTAATCTGATGAGTTAATTATGGTCTTAAATGTCGAATTAATAGTTTAGATAGCATTTCAAGCCTAAGAAAGACCTGCAATAGGCAGATTTAGCTCTTACACAATGCCAGTTTAAGTCAAAGCAACAATTAAAAAAAGACAACCTGAAATTTTATTTATATATTTAGATATGTAAAGTCTTAAGCTAAAATTTGTCAAAATATATTATCACACCTACTTCTCCCGATGCTTAGGTACACTGTTATTTTTAATATGTCATCACAAATAAATTACATAATAATTTTAACATCCTAGTCACAGTATATTTTAATTATTAAAATAAAGACAGAAGAGCAAACAACTGATCATAAATAGCCACGAATAGTTAAAATAATATCAACAAGAAATAAACATAGATAAATAACAGTAAGTATAATAATTACATACATTAAATAAAAACATGTGCAAGTTTAACAAAATTAAATTCAGTTAATGTTGCATAATGACATACATGTATTGACGGTTATTTAAATCATTTTGTAGTCCCCAAGGGATCAAAGATAAAATAATATTAATAGGTTCTCCCAACCCAAATAAGGATATGTAAATATTATTATTAGAGGAAACATTTGTTGTCTCTATGTATGATGTGAAACTGAGGTTTGAAAAGCGTAACACAATTGTGTGAGACTCTGGTATAAAAATGCCTTTTTCTCAGTAACTATTAAACCAATTTTTTTGTCAATGTTCATTAGAAATCCAGTAAAATCAGATTAAAATGATCTTATTAATGCTTTATTAATATATCTCCCTACAGAGTTACATAAGGTCACACAAAAACAATATTCTGGTTCTCAAGAAATCCTTTGTAACAAAATTGATACGGGAGAGCATTCTTTTGTTTTTATTTAGTTAACAAACACACAAAATTAAAAATTTAATATCTATTTTAATCTTAATAAGAAAACAAACAAATATAACTCCATTAAGATTAAATTAAAAGAAAATGTTTTTAAATCCACTGATTTTTGCTTTGGCTACCAATATGTGGGATTGATACCATACTCCTGGTTAAACCATGGTTTTTGCTGGCAATTTAAACTGAAGGAGACCACTTTCAGTCATCTCACTCTGGAAAGATACTTAAGCATTTTTGATAGTAAAATATGACAGCAAAATGACGCCACCATTGTGGAATAACAAATAAACAATCAATTATTCAGAGCAGTTTGTGATTGACAATAGTGTTTGCCATTGTCACTTACTTGATAGCAGAGTCGAGTGTTCAATTCCTCTTTTCAAGAATAGTAGGACAATTAAACCCCATTTCATTTCATTTTCAAGAAATGCTTAATAGAGTTACTTCCCTTGATCACAGGAAATATGAACATGCAGAAATGTATAAATTTTTATCTTTTGTGTGATGCAGCTCATTTGAGAACCAGAATATTACTTTTGTGTGGCCTGACATTTCTTGCTCTCTTAGTGTTACATGTTTAAGAAGACAATATAATGATAATACATATTGCTATACAAATAGAATGTGGAAAAAACAAAATAAATCATGATGTTCATTTGAAAGACATAATGACAATGTTTGCTTACGAATATATAATTCGTAAGCTACATGTGAATAAGAATTGTAACCAAGTAATAGTAACATGATCTTAATACCTTAGAAAATCAAATATACAAAAATACTGTTATTTTTTAAATGATGCAAAGAGAAAGTAAATATTCGTTACAGGAAATAAATATACTTCAAAGGCTGGAAATCAGGTACCTGTCACAGACAGTACCAGACACAAAATTGTAGACTTAATTCAGTATAATCCTTCTGGGGGCCTGGTATTATATCCATCACCTTTGTGTCTTTTTTCTGTTTTTTTATTATATTGATATTTTAACACATGACCGACAAAAAGCTAAATATGTCTGATACTAGTTGATTTAATTGGTGCCTGACATTTGTCATGCAAAAATAAAATCTTATTTCAAGTCTACTCTAGAGAAAACAACTGTTCGAAAATAGTTATTTACGACAATTAAGTACAAACTTATAATCACGAGGGTGCACAAAAAGCTTATAATTATTAGCCTGCACATAAAGCTTTATATACTTTTAGTAAAATAAAATCTAAAAGACAGATCGTTTTATGTAATACGAGATAAATTGTATGGTAAATATTTAAATGTGATGTACTGTAATAAAAGAGAGAGGTATAATGGTCCCCAGTTGTTTATAATACATAATTATATGTTATTATACTTATTTATATACTCTGCTAATCTGAATCTTCATCATCCACATAACCTTCACTATATCTATCCGATATCAATCCCGCTGAAATAGGGAAAAAACGACAGGACTTGAACCAAAATGATATTAATTTGCCAAAAAAAACCCAACCAGTCGAGTCTTAGCCTTAAGTTAAAAAATGCTATATTATGGTCATCCGCAAACATACTGATTGAATCTTACACACCTCCACATTACTCAGAAACAACGTTTATAAAACTCTTAATCAGGGGCAGAGGAGGGGAAGGGGGCACCTAATGATGTAGACATATGTGATATCACATTTAATGCTTTACATCAATGAAATTTAATCACAATGTGATCCTATTAATTCATAATAAAAATAAAAATGGACATCAAATGGAGTGTTGGATTTCAAGTATTGGAGCATAAACTTGGGAATTTCTAAATTAATGTGTATATTCAACAATTTGACAATACATTTTCTAAGCAATATTTTCAATATAATCAAATGCTATAATATTTGGAAGGTGGTGGGGGGGGGAGGGGTGTCTAACCACAGTACTTTACATCATAAGGTCTGTCTGTAGGTGACAAGAAATAGAGACACATGCCCAGTCATGGTGGGTTTTCTCAGAGTCCTCCCACTACTAAAGACCCCTGCATGCATGCACACAAATTATTGAAATAAAATTGTACAATGTGTTTTCAAGGGAGGTTAAACCCTATATCTCATTTCCTATCAAATTTATTTATGCTTGTTACCAACATAAATGTTTTAAAATTAGTATTTTCATAGTTTATATTACAGATTCCTCCAGTTTAATAAGACCAATATTTAACATGAAAAGATAGGAGTTATATTACCTGCGACTTTTAATAAGGCAGCTGTTTGTGGATCTTTCGTTAATTCTACTGGAAGTTTACCATCATTATTCCTTATATTTGGGTGTGCACCTTCAAATATCATTTAATATATTTAATAGTCAACTTTGTAAAACATTACATATGTTGGCTGAGAAAGTTTTCATAGAATAATGAGCTAATGCAAGACTATTTTCCAATATGAAATATGCATAGATCAAATTTGTCCCATGACGGCCATCGCCCATTACAATCTGGCCCCATCTCTTTGGTTAGGTTGGATTACAAGCCAATCACAACCCTTCATTCATTATTTATGCTACAGACGCATTATGTAACAGCTAAATTTATCGACTGCACATATTTTTTCTGGCTTCATATTTTTTGAATTCCAAAAGGGTTGTTTTACGTGCACGCCAAATTATACACAAACCTTGCTTTTTTGTTCCATCTGAACAATTCTTACTCACTGAGAAACTATGGCTCTGGGGCTGGCAGAAAATATCTATAAAGCATTTTATTGATCAGCAGAAGGTCGACAATTATCAATATTTGGAGGCAGTATTGATTGCCATTCCTACGTGGCTCCCCACAACAGAGGAGAAATTGACATAAAATGATAGGCAACCCTTTAAATTACCCCACACCATTTTCAAATCCAGTGCCAGATTTACAAATTGGGGCCCCTGCCATAAGCCTTTCTTACACATACTGTAGTCTTAACCATCTGGCATCATCCTCAAATTCGTTCAATTGTATTTAAAACACACGGTGGGGGATTGGGTGGGGTCTTACATGCAGAATAGCCTAGGACCTCTCTTCATTTAAATCAAATGATGTTAAAAGTGTGCCGCCCATCGTGAACAACAAATATAAATTGCCGACCAGGGTGGACCAAGAAGATCAAATGCCAACCAGGGTGGACAAAGAAATAAATAGCCTCCAGGGAGGACAAAGAAATCAATTTGCGACCAGGGTGCATGACAAAGATGAATTGTCTCTAATTATGCTGCAGTAACCTGCTACTAAATTGTGTCCTTGAAGGTATGTGATTGAAGATCTCCAAAATATATATAAATAGAATCATACCAAAACTTAGTAACATCTGTACTGCTTCGGCATGATTCTTCCAAGCTGCTGAATGAAGTGGTGTATCACCTAATTTGTTCTAAAAACAATAAACATGCCATTCAGGTACTCATAAAATTAAACAGTAACTATAAGTAATACACACAGATTAAATTATTTTCACTTTTTTTTTGAACTTTCAAACTGAACATTCCTCAATCAAATTTAAACATCCTACTCTTTATCGCGAAATCCAACTGTCAAGGGATCTTTTACATGCACGCCAATGTGTACACAAGACCTTGGTTTTTGTCAGACCCTCCCGTCCTGCATCACTGACAAGGGGGAACCACACCGGAAAATCTGGATGAACTTTCTCGGCCAATGCAGGGATCAAACACCCGACCTCCAGTTTAGCGAGCCTGCATCTTATCCACTTAACTAACCACCGTGATCCCCACATTATAATATCAATTACTGTACATAATCTAAATTACAATATATTAATACAATATAATACAAATTATAGTATAAATTACAATATACAAACTATTTGGTACAGGTTTGTTTGATATATTATATCCACACTATCAATCAGCAAAATCTATAAAAGAAGCCTGAGGTTTTCCAAGAGACCACACACTTTATTAGCAGACACTACTTGGCACCTCATATAAAAATCATGAACTTAGTCCAGAGAGTTAGTTGAACAGTAATAATAATGTATACAAGTTATGTACCTTAACATCAACTTGACAATTACCAACTTCAAGTAAAGATTTTAAACATTCCATATGTCCACCATGTGATGCCCAATGTAAAGGTGTTGATCCTGCTTTATCTAACCCATTCACAGACACCTAAATGTAATTTTAAATTATATAATAACATGGCTTTGAATTGCACATTTCTATAACAGTAAAAGTTAAGATACTGATTAAATTGGAAAACATGGACCTATTCATACTACATGGAAACAGTTAATACATTTGAAGAGTCCAGGGGAAAAACGATCAAAGTCACTTTTTCCACGAACCCCAGTTAATGTTGCCATCTGGTAGCAAATTGTACAAGCTTTCTGTTGAACAATCAATTTCAGGTAAAAATGATCGAACCAGGGCCATTCTGAAATGGCCTCCCGGACAAATACAAGTCCAGCGACCCTTTATTTAACCTTACTTAATTTGCCTGCAAATATGAAGTCAGTCGTACTGGTAATTGTCGTTAGCGTTAAAACACCATTTTGAAGTTGTAATTAAACCCACTTGTTTTGTTCAAGTCAAACATTCTTGTCCAAAAGTCTTCTTTGCCTTTTTATGCAAAAAGACAAAAATGTGACTTAGATCATTATTCCCCTGTACTCTTCATTTGATGACATATACAATTGAATCTTTTTTAATACATTGTATTTGTAATTGCTGTTCATTTACCATTATTAGAAGAGACTCCTGGCTGTGAATTTTAGGTTATATTGTTTACAAACATAAAATAGACCATGTCAAAAACAATATAGAAAATGTTTTGAAATACTTACTCTATTTGCTATACATTCACTCATAAAATCCATGTTACCTCTTTTAGCTGCTTCATGTAATGGATAATCTATTGATTCTGTATGTTCACTCACTGAAACAGTTGAAATAAATCATTATTAACAAAGTATTTGAGTTAAAACTAACTAGATCAGGGCTAACATATGGTACAATTAATTCAATAATTAGCAAGTGTGCAATCAAAGCCCACCACTTGCCTAAATGTGAAACCTTGTGATCTTAGGCCATTCAGTATCGCGCAGAGAGAATAACAACAAGATAAGTATCATTTGGGGACCAGTAGCTGGTAAACATTATCTTTTCTGCAACAACTATGGAAAAATTATGTTCTTGCGATTTTTACCCTCTTGGAAGGTAAATGTTAGATTGTGTTCAATTTTTTTTAAATGATAGTTGATCTAATAAATTTCCATTTTAAATATGGCATATGAAATGTAAGACTAAGAGGCACCATGAATAAGTCAAATGAACATGACCATGTGACAGGTAAAACATTACTAAAATTTCTACTCCTTGCGAGTACCTACCATAGTTACTCGGTATGAGACCAGCTCTTTTACCACATTTAGCTTTCCACCAATTAGAATCTGACATATCGAGAATATATAATGTATCTCCTTCATCAAAAGATAATTCATCTGGCTGAAAAAAAAACCCACAGAAATATTTGAGATTTCAATTATTTAAATTTGTTTAGAAAATCTGCTTAGTTGTTGAATTTTTTTTTATAAAAAGACACTAACATTATGAGGCATTATTGGCTGGGCTTTGTAATGATATGAATATTATTCACATATTATGTGACCTGTGCTGGCAAAATGAGTAGGAATGCACTACAGTATACCTAAAATTTTAAAATTGCTAACAAAACATGACATCATCGGTGAAAATATTGATTTAGATGATAAAAGTTGTGATAATTGTCAAGTGACTGCTATATTTATACTAACAATTGTGAAGCTGACATAAAATTAAATAATAACACCAGGAAAAATATGAACATATGTCTGTCATTTTCTTAGGCCAATAAAAATAATTACTAATTTTCTTTCCAACTTAATGCATACATTCGACTTGTAGTTAATTACTATCAAGAACATATCCAGGGTAGCAATGGCCTTCAAATCGGACGATGACATACTTTCCAACACAAGACGTCTGGTTCGGGCAGCTTATCAAACAGACAGTCAAGTAGAACTACTACAAAATGATTTGGAACCAAATGTTTGATAACCATATCACTTCTAGTGAATGCCCAATGCCCATATTACAAACTGTAGCCAGAAGGTTTAGTTTGCTGGGAAAAAATGAATCTATGCAGATCAACATTCACATTACCTACATAATGTAACTGAAGATAAATTGGAAATAAACTCACGCCTAACAACACACTTGAGAGTGCATCGGATCATCCATACACCCGTAAGAGATCTACTCTTTCTGATGTTATCTAAGTATTTGTTTGATACAATCTGTATTAAGGTTATACCTGGACCGAATATGTTGGTGTATTGAGGATAATGCTGGTGTAAATGCACCCGTCTCTAGGAAATTAAATGGGGCTTAACGTCCTACTGTTCTGCACCGACTGGGATAATTAAGGCAGACATTTCACCAATCATACATAGTTGATCACTATATATAATTGGGAGCTTGCAGTGTGTATCATAGGTGTCTGGAGATACAACTGATTCATTAAAACATGTATATGTAAGAGCTAAGATTGCGAGTATGTTTTCCATCTTCAAATGTAATATAGAAAATTATTTAAACATTTATTAACATGACAAGCTCATAATTAACTCTCTGGGTCATCGCACGGCTCCAATTTTAAGTAGATTAGAACATTGGTACCATTAGGAGCTGAACGACAAAATTGGTAATCGAGACTTGAGTTCCGTTGATACAATAATAATCTATGCTATATATTGTCAAATCATCAAACACCCAACACTTTTTTTTGCACGTAATGGAGTAATTTGATTTATATCATACATGCTCGATATGGAGAGAGAGAGAGAGAAATGAGGTTTAATGTCCACTCGACACAAACTAGATCATTTTGGGACTAACATATAGTTCACCTTTATTTCAATAATTCGCCTGCGTGTGAGGGTCTTTTTAGTAGTGGGAGGAAACCAGAGTACCCAGAGAAAACCCACGAGGTTGGACCGGCGACGCTACTCCTTGCCACATACAACCCGGGATTCGAAACCACGACTCAATGGTAGGCCGTATGATACAGCGTGCACGCTAACCATTCGGCCACCCAACCTTCCTGCTCGATATGGCAAAAATAACCAAGTTTGTTACTGAAACAAAACCAGAACCCCATATAATTATATATTATTGAACAATAATTGTCTAATTGTTGCTGTAGGATACTTAACATAAGTGTGATTTGTTGTGTAGCAATTGTCAACTATTTCAATCATTAATGAAATCCAGTTTAAAAATTTATATCATCAAATGTCAATCATGCAACAAAAAGTTTCCATCCAAGTACTGTTACGGTACTGATAATAGTGATAATGCACACACCAAACTGTTGATCAAATAATTAATTCTCCTACTACAGTGTAAATTATTTTTGTCTAGGCATGGACCTTATAAGGTCCATGGTCTAGGCAAGGTCACTCAAATTTATATATGCTGAGAACACTGCAACTTTTACCTTGAATATATAAAGTTGTCAAAAGGTTGTTAATGGAAAGATGTTAACAGTCATTTAGTTGCTGAAACTGGTGTTTTTCTGGAAAATATGTGAACTAGGCACATCAACTGTTTATTGTCAATCAACCTACATGTAGACGGTATGGCACTTAGACAAGAAATTACATCATTCGACAACAATAAAGGAACCCTTTATTATTCTATGGTTTAATACTATGGTACAGAATGGAATAATTTCTGGGGACAGAAACTTTTTCAAATACAAAGCTGAATCAAATCTATTTATTATAACCATCACGAAACACCTAATTTTGTTTTTAAAGAGGAGTTAACTTTTATATTAATTCATTCAAGTTGTTATTGGCAAAAATACTCCATGAATAATATGTGAAATATACAAAAAACAAACATGTACAATTTTTATAAAGTGCATAGAGACATCAAATGTGGGCATATTTTGAGCACTAAAACAAATATTTGGGGAATATTTAGATGTAGGTTATTTTTTCTGTTTTAATATAATCAAATATCTTATAATGTATTTAGTGAATACCTAAAACTGAGTGCATTAATGTTAGTTTTTAACTGTTGACTGACAGCTTATTCATGATGTTTTCAATTAATTCTGTCAATTCTGTCAAGATTATTCAGAGTCTGATCGCTTATTGGTAAGTTTTCAATAAATTCCGTCAATTCTGTCAAGATTATCCAGAGTCTGATCGATTATCGGTAATTTTTCAATAAATTCTGATAATCATATTGATTTGACTTTATTTATTCAAAATTTATCAATAACCTTTTCATTTTTTTAACAAGGGAATTTTTATTATTTTAGAGACCCGTAAATTCTCTCTTCAGTTATAACAGACTTTGAATGATTCTTCAATTCTTTAATATACCGGAACATAAATAATATACAGTACTGATAAGCCAGGACCAGGTACTGCACTTCGTAAAGGATTCTAACTAAATGACTGCCTTCAATCAAGCCTGGAAATAAGGTACCTGTCACTGACAATGTCAGGCACAGATTCAGGTTTTGTCAGGCACAAAACCTCTGGTGCCTGTCATTATGTCAGACACTGATTTGTCATTTTTATTGATATTATTAATACATGTCATGCACTGAGTTGAAAATACCAGGTATTATTTCATTAGGTCAGGTACATCTAAAACCGTTATTTCAAGGCCTGCCTTCGATGTACAAATTTTCTTATATTAAGGAAAATCAGATAATAGGATAAAAATAACGTTGTAATTAAAACTGAAACTGAGAGAGGGAGAGAGAAATAGGGTTTTATGTCCACTCGACACAAACTAGGGACTAATATATGGTTTAATTTTATTTCAATTATTTGCTTGCGAGTAGGGATCTTTAGGAGTGGGAGGAAACTGGAGGACCTGGAGAAAACCCACGAGATTGGACAGGCAACCCTACTCCTTGTCACGTACAACTGGGGATTCGAAACCACTCCAGTTGACTCAATGGCAGACGCAATGATATAATATGCACATGCTAACCATTCAGTGAGATAACTTTGACAGTTATTATGGGAAATCGCTGAAAATCAATAGGCTTCTTCGTCTCATGACCTTAAATACTGTGTATCAATTTAAAGTCAATCGGATATTAACTTTTTTGAAGTGATCAAGGGCCATAACTCTGGCAGTAATTATCAGAAATCTCTGAAAATCAATAGGATTCTTCTCTTCATGACCTTAAACGCTGTGTATAAATTTAAAGTCAATTGGATATTAACTCTGGTCTCTAGAGCATCCACAAGATTTTTCAAAGTGATCAAGGGCCATAACTCGGTGAGTAGTTATCGGAAATCTCTGAAAATCAATTGGATTCTACGTTTCATGACCTTAAACACTGTGTATAAATTTAAAGTCAATCGGATATTAACTTTGATCTCTAGACCATCCACAAGATTTTTCAAAGTGATCAAGGGCCACAACTCTGGCAGTAATTATTAACTTTGATCTCTAGACCATCCACAAGATTTTTTAAAGTGATCAAGGGCCACAACTCTGGCAGTAATTATCGCAAATTGCTGAAAATCAATAGGCTTCTTTATACTGTGTATAAATTTAAAGTCAATCGGATATTAACTTTAGCCTCTACAGCGTTCACAAGATTTTTCAAAGTGATCAAGGGTCATAACTCTAGCAGTAATAATCGGAAATCGCTGAAAATCAATAGGCCTCTTTGCTCATGACTTTAAACACTGTGTATAAATATGAAGTCAATCAGATATTAACTTTAGCCTCTAGACCGTTCACAAGATTTTTCAAAGTGATCAAGGGTCATAACTCTGGCAATAATTATCAGATATTGCTGAAAATCAATAGGCTTCTTCGTCTCATGACCTTAAACAAGGTGTATAAATTTAAAGTTAATCGGATATTAAAATAGCATAATGTGTATAAATTTAAAGTTAATCGGATATTAAAATAGCATTATGCAAGAGCAAAATCTGCTTATTACAGGTCTTTCTTTAGGCCTGAAATGTTATCTAAATAATCGATTAGACATTAATAAACTCTTGATATCAAGGCTAGCCTTCGATGTTGGCGGATTAAAATCCTATATGCCGCTTAATGGCCGTTGATAATTAAATCAATCAAGTGGATAATCGAGACTATGCTGTTTATATTAATGATTTGAGTAATTATGACCGAGGCTATGTGAATGTTTCAAATGCTATTTTCTCGGCTAATAGTGAATCAATTTGACTGAAATTTTCAGCAAATTACCTTTACACTATCTAGTTTTTAACTATTATAGTGAGAACTGCCATCTCTTTATCTTATCTCCCATAATGCAACTTTAACTTTAGCCTCTAGTGCGTTCACAAGAAATTGTGGACGATGGACGGACGGACCGACAGGTGGGGGCGATGGCAATATACGTCCACATTTCCATGTGGGCGTATAATAAATCACTGTGTGTTTAAGTATTTTTTGACCAAATCAATATTCCTGTGTTTATTTTGTTCTCTAAGTCATTATTGAGTTGGTGGTAATTTTGTCCCGTTTCCAATGCTTTAATTTCTTTGTAAAAGTTTTGTAAATGTACCTTTTTTTCTTTATTTATAGTTTTTCAATATTCCAAATTTCGCCTCGATCTTTTCGTGCCAACAATTTATTTCCTTAATTTTAAAAATTTTCAATTTGTTTCTAAAAATATAAGTTCCATTCAAAGTTTCCCTAGAGGGAAATGTTTCTCACATATTTAAGCATATAACTTTGCGAAATTTTGAGCGATTTAAATAATTGTAAATAACCATATACAGGAGGCCACAGTTTGTTGAATTTGTCTCCTATTTCTCAAATAAATACATTTCTGGATAGCTGCGCTCAAGGTCGAATATATGGTATTTGAAAAATTCTAAATTTTGAATTTACACTTTTGATGTTTTTTGTGCCGACAAAGTTGTTTATAAGTGAAAAATACACATTAACTGATTTGAAATCCTTGGAGTTAGTTGTCGTTTTGTGAATTTTTCTCCGATTTCCGAAATTAAGATATTTCTGGTTATCCTCTTTCCACAAATGGGTTGTGGCTTTGGAAGGAATATATACTATTCAAAAAAAGTAGGGGATATTTGATTTTTAAGTGTTATTAAAGTCACCTAATGAAACTGACGAAGAAACAAATGACAAAATGAAATGGAGTTCACATTCATCGATTTATTCCAAATGATCGTTAGACTAAGTAAGGCACAGACTGACCATTATAAGGGTAAAATGATACCCGGGGTCAAACAGCAAAGTTACCACAGCATCACAACAAAGTCAGTAACGGGTAAATCCTCCTCTGTGTTGCCAAACAAGCATTGATCCGACGTGGCATACCCCTAATGAGACGTCTAAGATATTTCTGGTTATCCTCTTTCCACAAATGGGTTGTGGCTTTGGAAGGAATATATACTATTCAAAAAAAGTAGGGGATATTTGATTTTTAAGTGTTATTAAAGTCACCTAATGAAACTGACGAAGAAACAAATGACAAAATGAAATGAAGTTCACATTCATCGATTTATTCCAAATGATCGTTAGACTAAGTAAGGCACAGACTGACCATTATAAGGGTAAAATGATACCCGGGGTCAAACAGCAAAGTTACCACAGCATCACAACAAAGTCAGTAACGGGTAAATCCTCCCCTGTTTGCCAAACAAGCATTGATCCGACGTGGCATACTCCTAATGAGACGTCTAAGGTCATTTTGGTCCAGATTGTCCCATTCCTGTTGCAACGCAGCAGCAAGTTCTTGGACATTGGCAGGACGTTGTTGACGTTGACGCAACCTCTGTCCAAGCATGTCCCAGACATGCTCGATGGGGGAGAGGTCGGGACCCAGTGCTGGCCAAGGTAATGTGGTGATGTTCTGTTGTTGGAGGTAATCTGTAACGATCCTGGCCCTGTGACATCTTGCGTTGTCATCCTGGAAGATGAAACGGCGGCCATGACGTCGTGCGAACGGCACAACATGGACTGCCAAAATGTTGTCCCGGTAGCACTGGCCTGTAACACGCCCTGCAACAACATGTAAAGCCGTTCTTCCAGCAACAGTGATGCCTCCCCACACCATAACAGAACCACCCCCAAATCGATGATGTCTGATGACGTTATTGTCTTGGAAGCACTCGTTTCGACGACGCCACACCCTCCTACGTCTGCCCAAAAAATCAACAGTGAACCTTGACTCATCTGAAAACATCACATTGCTCCAGCGTCGATTATCCCAGTGTTGACGATCCCTACACCAACGACGTCTTGCCTGAATGTGATGATCTCTCAAACAAGGGATCACGCGAGGACGTCGGGCGCAAAGGTGACCCCTATGCAGTCGATTCCGAATCGTCTGGCCACTCACTCTCACACCAGTGTCTGTTTGAAGACGAGCGCTGGTCTGATTTGCTGTGATGACACGATTTCTCAAGGCCAAGGTACGGATAAATCGATCCTGGGCTTGAGTTGTCGCCCTTGGTCGACCTGAGCGTGGTCTGTCCTGTACAGATTGTGTATCACGGTATCTGGACCATAGTCTGCTTATGACAGACTGAGAAACATTCATCGTCCGCGCCACAACCGCCTGTGTTGTGCCGATCTGTAGCATGCCAAGGGCACGTAACCTTTCATTTTGGGTAAGCCGACGCATATCAAAATTTGTTTTCTGGTCACCAAAACAATTAAACTGATGTTTCCACCCTGGAATTCAATGCCACAATGACTGTAACATTCAAAGTCAGAGTCATGCAAATCTTGGGTTGGACCCCCATGATGATCCCAAGCATCACCTGCATTCCATGCGGCAGCTATTGGTGCGTTTGGGCGTCACATGTAACTGGAAATGTTTCTTCTGTTAGGTTCTATAGTGACTTTTTTCGTAGTCATTTGCATATTTTAGTATTATGCCCCCAAAATCAAATATCCCCTACTTTTTTGGAATAGTATATTTTCAAAACGCTTAATTACGAATCTGAAATGTTTCTTGCTATATTTAGGCTTATACTTATAACTTGGCAAGTTTTTGATCGATTTTAATAATGTTTTTTTTTTTGAGAATCTTTATTTAAAGATACATCACATCATGGGGGAGATTTTAATGAGTGGCCATCCTTGCTACATTGTATAACAGTTCAAAAATAGATGATGAAAGAAGAATATATTGAAAATTTAAATCAAATTACTACATTACTTTATTCTGAACAAAGTATTCTGAACAAAGTTATCACCATTGTAATTTTTGACTAGATCGTTTTTTTGACAGGCGTTAACTCCAGCTACATAATCTCGATTATAAAGTAACATTTTTTAATGGCTGTGGTACCGTTACCCTTTTCGGTTTGAGATGGGGTTTCAATTCAATTCGTATCACATTTATTTTTTACTACTGGTTAGCCTGCGTTTACTCTTGTACTGTAACTGAGTAGGCCTACATAATTCCCAAAGCAGACAAATAGGAAACAGTGATCCAATGGGGCTGCAATTCAACTGGGGTGATGTTAGCTGCAACATTTATCAATTTCCATAATTTTACTGTAAATGTAAGTGACAAAAGAGTGTATAATACCGACATCCCAACTCCCATTTTTACCACAACTAAACATAATATCAGGGCAGTATCGGACTTTCAAATTGACTGACATGTGGCCTTGCTCAACAGCGGCCTTGATGCATATGCTTTATTATTTAGACCCGATCATCACTGCGGAAAATTTCTCGGAGTGGGACATCAACATAACTGTTAATCTCCGCTTACAACGACATTTAAAGATTTAATCCTGTTGAAATACAAGCGGAATCAAAGCCATCCGTGGGTCTACATAGTTAATTTTGGGTTTGTTGTGTAAAAAAAGATCTAATTTATAATTTCTATGAAATCTGAGACCCAAAGGAAGACCGAAAATAAGCAGATTTAGCTCTTGCATAATGGTTTAACTCATGACATGTGACAGGCAGTGACCATGAATATGAATACTTTCAAATCTGCCTGGAAGATCTAGTTATTATGATGTCTGGATTGTTTATTTAGTTAGTGAATCACCCTGTCTGTTTTTGTAAATCTCTTTACATCTTACTTCTTATTGTTATTAACAACACCTCGGACCTTGTCAATTTTACCAGTTTAACTTATGATGGCTCCATCTTATGGTCTTTATAACAGATAATCATTACTCAAATATTTACCTCAAGTATACTAAATGGCTTTGTGTACCATATCACCCTTGGTGCAACAGGATGTTAAACGAATGAAACAAAGTCAATGTCATTGTTCTTGATAACGATAAAAGGGGATACATGACGAAACGTCACGCTTTTAGAATAAAACAAGCAATTGTTTTCCCAAAGAAATCATGTTCTGTTAACATGTTTCCCAATCGCTAATAAATGCCACTTAAAATTAAAGACTATCTTCTGAGACATTTCAATGTAAACATTCTTGACGTCAAGACATGAATCAGGGGCGGATCTAGGAATTTTGAAAAGGGGGGGGGGGGGGGGCGCCGCAAAATGAGGGCACTGACCGCAGAGACTGGGCACACCACTGAGAGGGGGTTTTCCCCCAAGAAAAATATCCGTCATTTCCTTACATCTGTAGTCATTCCAAGAGCTATTTGGCTGATATTTTCGTCTAAGTAAACGTTCGGAAGGGACATATTTGGGTCTGAGAAAAGGCACTTGCAGCGGTAAAAAAGGGCACTGTCAAAAATTAGGGGGGTGGGAGTGGGGTGCACGCCCCTTCCCCCCTTGGATCTGCCTCTGTGAATGTCTTACATTTGATTTATTACAAATGAATGTGTGCTGGCCATACACAGAAATGAGTGTGTAATGCCCACCACACATTATGATTACGTATGTCAAACTTTCTCTGTAATACGGTACTTTTAAGTTTTTGAGGGGCTTACTAGATAATTTGCAAACAACCTCTATGATTCAGCTTACTTGAGTAAAATGGAAAAAAAATCACCACAAACCTGTTGTGCATCATATTTATACAGAGCTTGTACGACCTTTACTTGACCTGTAAAATAACAAGTAGATTTTCAGTAATTAAATAACTAATCAGCTTTCAAGCCAAAAATTGGATCAACAGCCAATTAATGTGAATTATGATACACTGTATATTGAAATATCATCCTCTCTCCATTATTCCATTTGAAATATTATAAATGGGTATAATCATTAACATTATGTCATACATGTAGTTTGAGAAATAACTATGTTCACTAGTGTTAGTGTGTGAAAGTCCGAAAAACTCCATGAAATGCTAACAATTTCCTAGAATGAAAAATGATTTCTTAGCGTCTATAATCAACCTCTACTTCGAGGCGATTTCTTTTTTGAAGTGATCAAGGGCCATACATGTAGCTCTGGCAGTAATTACCTAAAATCGATGAATATCAGTAGGCTTCTTTTTCTCATGACCTTAAACACTGTGTATAAATTTAAAGTGAATCAGATATTAACTTTGGCCTCCAGAGCATCAACAAGATTTTTTGAAGTGATCAAGGGTGATAACTCTAGAAGTAATTATCAGAAAATCAACAGACTTCTTTGCCTCATGACCATAAACATGTATAAATTTAAAGTCAATCGGATATTAACTTTAGCCTCTGGAGCAACCACAAGATTTTTTGAAGTGAACAATGATTTTTTTAATCAGGTAATAATTTACCTCCAGAGGGACCACAAGCTAATAAAGGGGATTTTGCATACAATCAGGGGCCATAATTCAGGAAGTTACTATCCGATATGGGCAAATATCGAAAGTAACCAAGATCTTTAGGTTATAAACATGTATTTAAAGTTTCATCAAAATTTAATCAAAATTGTGACCTCTACAGATTGATCTTGTATAGTTACTGAGATATAAGCTTCGGTCAGTTTTTCGTAGTGGATATTTTACCGAATTTGGCAAAGTATCTACTTTCGCTGTTTTACCGTACATCGTTTCTGATTGGTTTAATATCCACTTCCGTCACTTCCGTTCGACATGCGCAGTTGTGCGATTCTTGATATATTTCACCATTTTGATTACTCTGTCTTTCAAGTTTGGCGCAAAGCACGATTTTACTGGAAAAACATAAACACCACTGACAGTCTTAGTACTTAAATTAAAAACCAAAATCCGCAGAAATGCGCCCTCGACCAAAATAGAGTAATATTCTAAATGTTTTTCTACAATTTACATTTATTATCTTATTTTCTTTTAAAAATAATTCTATCAAATTCTACCATAGAAATTCAAGTGGGCTATTTCGTTCCTTTATAAATAAGAAACGGAAATGAAGCAATGTTAGACACAGGACGAATAGAACTGTTGGGTTAGGGTTAGGGTTTGGGTCAGGTTTAGATTTTGGGTTAGGGTTAGGGTTTGTGTTATGGGTTAATGTCAGAGGGCAAAATAGCCGGCATCATTGCCTTAGCGAAAACGACTAAGTCCAGGAATCAGAGAACTGCGCATGTCAAACGGAAGGTACGGCAAAATAGTAAATTAGAGTAAAGTGCCGAATTCGGTAAAATATCCACTGCCTCAGTTTTTTGGGGTTTTTTTTGTTTTTATTTAAGTCTTTTTTAATGCCTCTGGTTTGCCATACTTTAAAAGTTTAAAATGCTATAACTTTTGCAATTTTCAATATTTTTTCGAAATTATTTTCAAATTATTCATTCTAGATAGTTCACAATTGCAGTAGATCTATCATTATCATTTTTGAGTCATTGGTTGTATCTGAAAACCCATAATTTTATCATTTTGTCGATTTGGGTTTTTGGGGGTTTTTTTTAGTCTATATTACCGTCCACTTCTTGTCTTTCATCAGATTTTACAATTCAGATGTATCACCATAAGTCAGTATTTTGACCTCGGCCATTTTTGACAAACAATTACCTGGTTTTGGGACCAAAGGAGGTGGCCTCGTTGGTCTTGGTCGGTTTGCCATCTCTGGATCAGTCAGAGTCGAAGAAACTTTTTCCTCTCTCCACTTCCGGGTTAGACTCGATTAACCTGTTGTGAGTTTCACTGGATAATGCTAATGCAACGGAACAGTTTTGGACTAGGGATAGTATAAGTCGATCTAGCAAAAAGTCCATTAAACTCTCGAAAATAGTTACTAAGCCAGGCCAGGGAAGTTACTGGTGACAAATTAAATTCGTGGTGACGGTAGCGTATTTGCCTTGAGTATGCTAACCGTCAAAAACAATCTCGTCGCCCGTGTCGCAATTTTCCTAAATTTATTTAGATAAATAAATAAAACTACGACAAATGAGTTGATTCTGAATATGAAAATATTAATTTGACTTCGCACTCCACTAGGGAGTGCGAAGTCAACAACCAACTCGTTTCCTAGTAAATCACGATTTCCAACCTAAACTGACTGTTAATTGGTTTAGCAACAGCTGAGGGGATGATCCAGGGATCTTAATCGGCTGTGTTTTGTCGGCTTTAGCCGATTGATCTTTAATCTGGGGGTGATCATTGATGCCGCATTTACCTAAAATAGGAATACTAGCTGTACACGAACAATGACAATAACCCCACCCCAACCCCATGTACAATTTAATGTATGATGTATGCTCATCTTCATGATACGGGTTGATGTAGTTCAGCTCCGAAGGTCGGTCTCATTACACTCATTACACTGTCCCATTCAATCAATGTCGAAAATAATTGGAGCCCCAGTCAATTTTACTGGGCAACTTTTCACTGCCAAACGATGGGGTGTCAATCCGTGAGTACGCCTGTATAATGTAAACGAACATCTTAGTGAGAAAATAAGACCTTGCTTACTTCGCTAGAGGGGGGGTTGGGATGGCCTAGTGGTCTAGAGTGCCGCGCTTCGACCTCTAGCTGGCCGGTCACCTCTGGCTTGCGGCTGTGGTTTCGAGCCCTGGTGTGAGCGTATGTGGCATGGAGATAGGGGCGCCTTCTCAACCTCGTGGGTTTCCTCCGGGCACTCCGGTTTCCTCCCACTGCTAAAGACCCCTACGCGCAAGCGAACTATTGAAATAAAATTAAAACCGTATGTTAGTCCCGAAATGACCTGGTTGTGTTGAGTGGACGTTAAACCCCATTTCTCTCTCTCTCTCTCACTTCGCTAGAGTCAGTATGAGCGACACAACTCGCTGTTAAAAATACGTCCCCTCTTATCAAGTTACATTTTCGACGCCATGACACTCTAACTGTAGGTCAACGTCCACATTCAAGAATGCCGGTCATACAAGACGAAACGAAATGTACAGGCTTTAGATTGTACAGGCTTTCACACGGATTGACACCCCGTCGTTTAGCAGTGAAAAATTGTCCAGTAAAATTGACTTTTCTCCAATTTTTTTTCGACATTGATTAAATGGGGCAATCCCTGAACGTTCAGGGTGAGTGTAATGAGATCGACGTCCAGAGCTGAACTAGGGTTGATGGAGAACAGTAAGACATTGAATTACATTTGATTTCTTTTCTCTTCATTACAATGATGTCACTGCCATTACAATATTATGTGGTTTAAAACTAAATATTCGTAGATGTTATGTTTCAGTTTTTAGATTTGTTAGAACTTTAGTCTCAAATTCTACCCGAAAAGGGGTTGAACTTATATTGGCCCCTGTCTGTAGTTAAATCCTAATTCAGTTTATCGAATATAATTTTAACGAAGTACTATTATCGATAATGTTTAATATTTTCCATAAAGGGAGATAAATCCTTTTACCATAAATGGATTTCCAAAATTCCGTATGTTCCCTTGTCCATTATCTTTTATGCATTTTGGTTGAAATCAAAACTTAACCAATACCATATTCTTTGCCGAGGACCAAGGCAATGAGTGTTTTCGCCAATGTTTAATTTTAAGTCAACTTCACAATTGTTACTATAAATATAGTGTAACCTAGTAGGTTACTTCCTAGTTCCTTTAGGAACTGTCTTTGAGCGGACAATGTCCACTGACAGTTCCTATCCGGCGTTATATAGCTGCAGTATATGGAAATACCGTTTTTTCCCACCTCTGTTCTATTTTGGAATCCTTACCTACTATTTTGGAATCCTTACCTACTATTTTCACCCTGATTCTACTTTATTCGCCAAAGGAATCATTTCTTGCCACAGGTGACACACATATATACTTTTCAAAAACAAGTAGGGGATATTTGATTTTTAAGTGTTATTAAAGTCACCTAATGAAACTGACGAAGAAACAAATGACAAAATGAAATGAAGTTCACATTCATCGATTTATTCCAAATGATCGTTAGACTAAGTAAGGCACAGACTGACCATTATAAGGGTAAAATGATACCCGGGGTCAAACAGCAAAGTTACCACAGCATCACAACAAAGTCAGTAACGGGTAAATCCTCCTCTGTTTGCCAAACAAGCATTGGCATACTCCTAATGAGACGTCTAAGGTCATTTTGGTCCAGATTGTCCCATTCCTGTTGCAACGCAGCAGCAAGTTCTTGGACATTGGCAGGACGTTGTTGACGTTGACGTAACCTCTGTCCAAGCATGTCCCAGACATGCTCGATGGCGGAGAGGTCGGGACTCAGTGCTGGCCAAGGTAATGTGGTGATGTTCTGTTGTTGGAGGTAACCTGTAACGATCCTGGCCCGGTGACATCTTGCGTTGTCATCCTGGAAGATGAAACGGCGGCCATGACGTCGTGCGAACGGCACAACATGGATTGCCAAGATGTTGTCCCGGTAGTACTGGCCTGTAACACGCCCTGCAACAACATGTAAAGCCGTTCTTCGAGCAACAGTGATGCCTCCCCACACCATAACAGAACCACCCCCAAATCGATCATGTCTGATGACGTTAACGTCTTGGAAGCGCTCGTTTCGACGACGCCACACCCTCCTACGTCTGTCCAAAAAATCAACAGTGAACCTTGACTCATCTGAAAACATCACATTGCTCCAGCGTCGATTATCCCAGTGTTGACGATCCCTACACCAACGACGTCTTGCCTGAATGTGATGATCTCTCAAACAAGGGATCACGAGAGGACGTCGGGCGCGAAGGTGACCCCTATGCAGTCGATTCCGAATCGTCTGGCCACTCACTCTCACACCAGTGTCTGTTTGAAGACGAGCGCTGATCTGATTTGCTGTGATGACACGATTTCTCAAGGCCAAGGTACGGATAAATCGATCCTGGGCTTGTGTTGTCGCCCTTGGTCGACCTGAGCGTGGTCTGTCCTGTACAGATTGTGTATCACGGTATCTGGACCATAGCAGGCGCGGATCCAGAGGGGGGGGGGTCCAAGGGGTCCGGACCCCCCCCCCCCCCCCTGCTCAGACTTGAAAATCTTTTATGCGATTTTATTGGCGATTTTTAGACCTGTAATTTTGGAATTTACCTTCCTGAAATACGTAAGAATGCACCAAATTGAATCTAATTTACCAAATTTTTCTGGGGGAGACTCCCAAACCCCCCGTTAATCGGTTGAGCGCAATTAGTTAAGCAATTATCAAACCTAGACCCCCCCCCCCCCCCCCCCTGCAAAAAATCCTGGATCCGCGCCTGCATAGCCTGCTTATGACAGACTGAGAAACATTCATCGTCCGCGCCACAACCGCCTGTGTTGTGCCGATCTGTAGCATGCCAAGGGCACGTAACCTTTCATTTTGGGTAAGCCGACGCGTATCAAAATTTGTTTTCTGGTCACTAAAACAATTAAACTGATGTTTCCACCCTGGAATTCAATGCCACAATGACTGTAACATTCAAAGTCAGAGTCGTGCAAATCTTGGGTTGGACCCCCATGATGATCCCAAGCATCACCTGCATTCCATGCGGTAGCTATTGGTGCGTTTGGGCGTCACATGTAACTGGAAATGTTTCTTCTGTTAGGTTCTATAGTGACCTTTTTCGTAGTCATTTGCATATTTTAGTATTATGCCCCCAAAATCAAATATCCCCTACTTTTTTTGAATAGTATATAAAGATTCAACACTATTTTATATCCATCTGTCACTCATATTTTAGTGCACATTTAGTACAATTTGCCAAATAAATCAATTAATACAATATAATGACATCATTAATTATTTATAAGAGCCAAAATTCTAGCAATATTACTACATACATACGAATTTTGACATTGACATTCCCAAACATTGACCGTTTTCTTTGAAATTATCCCTGGACCGTAGATCTGACACTTTAATAATAATTTAAATTTCTTTTCGAAATCAATACACAATCATCGTCATTATTGCCACATTCAGTTCACCATAAACTTTGGCCTCCCGAGTCGGTGGTGGTAACTTATACCTGCACTGAAAAAATACTTGTGTTGAAACAACACAAACTTGTGTTGTTTTCAAATCTTTTCCGTTTTCGGTCATGTTGGTGAATTTCTGGTAGAAAAAGAAAAATGCTTGGGATAGTGCCTTTCTTCGTCATTTTTTCCGCATACCCTCAAAGTGTTTACTCTTTTTAACGAGAAGGTTATTTGGAGATTCTGGTTTCTAATTTTTACACGCCACACTCTTGATAACGATACATGTATGGGTGTTGAAACGTAGTATGATAATAAACTTCATCCATGTAAGACAGTGTTCTAATTCTTTAGTGAAATATATTTCTTTATGGATCATCTTTATTATCTATGGACACCTTTTAGAAAATCGTTCTCCTGTAATGTTCCCCTGTAGTGTTCCCTGTAATGTCCCAAATTGGATTCAATCTGATTAAAAGACTTATAGGGTTTACTTACAGGTGTTGCTGGGTTTTTTACACGGGTATAACTAAAGTGGCTTACTCACTGAGCTCCCGTTTAAAAATACCACCATCCCCAGCTTCGAGGGGTGGGGGTAGGTGTCCGAATAGTTAAACGCGGTCTGCCATTGTGTCATGTCGCGTGATTTCGATTCCCCGCATGTACGTGACATGGAATAGGCTTGCGCGAACATAACGATTTTGTTTGTGTGTGGGGGGGGGGGGTTGTTAAGCTAAAATGCGACCGACTGATGCACATACCCCCCACCCCCGGCCGGTGCGAGTGATGCAATCAAGAGCCGTGCACCACTTGCAAGTTTTCTAGAGAATATGGGGGTTGGGTAGGGGCGGTTTCAAATCTAGGGCGCCATCCACAATCGCACTCACAATGAATGTAAACAAAATACTGGCTATAACATTAAGCCTCCCGGTAGAACATGGATAGTATTGTATAATTATATAGTTGTTCGCCGATCGTTGTCTTGGAGGAAAGCAGTTTTATTTAAAGATACATTATGGGAAAATTATGTAAGGAGTTAGCCATTCTTGCTATAACTGTTCAAAAATAAATGATGAAAGAAGAATATATTGAAAATTTCAGTCAAATTACTTTATTCTGAACATAGTTACTACCAGTGTAATGTTTGATAATAATGCCCATGATCTTATAATAGTGAGTTGACAACCGTTTGAGCAAAACACATAGAAATAATTATGTTTTGACTTTCTTAGAAAATATGAAATTCCCGGTTTAACAGCCGAATTTATTTTAATGTTCAGAGAATGAACTAAACAGTGTTTTTGATTTTTGAAGAATTATCTGGTTAAAGCCGTGGTATTCAGGTTTTCTGTAATCTGTAATACAGCTAATCAATTTACGGCAAACAAAATTTATGTTGTGAAGTTTCTAAATCATCTTGGGTGGGTTTAAACAATATTTTATTTCTTAGTGAGTCACAGGTATATGGTGGACTATGGCTGCCATAGCAAATACATATTATTTTTATGAAATTTTAATATTTTTCGCTTTTTTTTAATTTAATTCTTATTTTCTTTCATTTAAAAACAATTTAAATTTATATTTATTTTAATTTTCTTTTTATAATTTTATTTTTTTTAAAAATTTTTTATATAATTTTTTTTTATTTTTTTTTATAAATTATATTTTTTAAATCTTTTTTTATTTATTATACTTACATTTTTTTTCATTTATATTATTTTTTATTTAAATATCTTTTTTTTTAAATTTTTTTTTATCTTCTAAATTTTTTTTTCTAAAAACGATTTTTATTTATTTTCTTAAAATAAAAAAAATCATGTAAAACTTTTTTTTTTGATTCTCCGAAGAAAATAAAATTATCTTCCAAAAAGATTTTTTTTTTTTTCATGTTCCGTGCTTTACCATATTCCGTGTTTTGCTATAGTCCGTTAGGGTAAGGCTTAGGTTTGGCCCAGGGTTAGGGTAAGGACTAGTCCTGTTTACATCTCGAGACGAAATCTACAGGTGCTAGCCCTTACCCTAACCCTAACTCCAACAATCTCTACATGACGTCATATGTACTAAAATGCGTAGGACCGTCTTCGATCTAGCGTTCTCTTGCTTTGCCACAGTGTTTCGCTTTTGGGTGTTTTATCAAATGTTAATATTTAATGAAATCGGTCAGGAAAAGGAAAAACCAAATCTCGACCTAGAAGAGTCAATGTAGATGAGTACATGATAGACTAGCATTGTGCTAAGTAGGCCTAATCATCCTTATATGGCAAAATGTCGTCTTATTTTACCATGCAGTCACCATAATTAATTTAATTATGTTGTAAACTCTAAGATAAGATTGAATTGTGTTGTATGAAGAATAACTTGACAGGATTCCGGAGTCGTGAGAGTGTGGTGGTACGGAGCCCCTTAAGTGCACGATTCCACTCTTATATAATTTATTCGTACATGATTCCACTCTTATATAATTATTTCGTTTAAACGAAATACTAATTCGTTATAACGAAATATTAATTCGTTTAAACGAAATATATCGTTTTCATATCATTAATTCGCTTGTGCGTAATGCTATTTCGCAGGTAGACCCGGAAAGAACCCTTGAGGTTAGACAAGTGACCCTGCTCTATGTCACGTAGAAGCGGCCAATTGAAACAATGCCACTATTTTCAATGTCAGGCCTCGTGTCCCCCAACATGATCTCCATTACGAAAACCTTGTTAACCCGATAGCAGCAAATGTTTTAACATATGTTTTAGGGTATCAACCGTTTGGTTTATAAGCATATGCAGGAGCCACGGAGGCTAAGTGGATAAGACGCTAGCGCGCTAGCCAGGAGGTCGCTTATTCGCCCCAGTGTTGGCGGAGAAAGTTCATCTGGGGTGTTCTTCGTGGTTTCCAGTTGTGAGTGATGCAGGAAGGAGGGTCTGACAAGGGCAACTGTCTAGTCTTTTGGATGGTACGAAAAATTCGAGGTCCCGTGTACAGATTGGCGTGCGCAACAAAGATCCCTTGGCAGCTGCAATTTCATATAAGTGTAGCGATTTTGTTTGGGCAAAACATCCCCCAAAGCACAATATTTGGCGTATGCCCATCTTCAATAGCCCAGTCAAACTCAAAGCAGAACAGTAGGACGTTTAAGCCCATTTCATAAGGGTATACACCCTATCGATTTGTTAGTGTTACGTGACTTGCCGTTCCAGCGAAATGAAAGTTGGGTGGTCTAGTGGTGCGCCATTGGGTCAAGGGGCGTTGTATCGGTTGACTGCATGTACGTGACAAGAAGTATGACTGCTTGTACATCCTCGTGGGTCTTCAGTTTCATCCCATTGCTAAATACCCCTACGCGAAAGCGGATTACATGTGTTAGTCCCGAAATGACCTAGTTTGTGTCTCTGTTCCAAGATTACCGACTCAAACCCACCGCAAATTGATAAAGTTTTTGTTTTTTGGGTTTTTTTTAACATCTTTTATTTTCAAATTTGGTGTTCTGAGCATTTGGATGTACACTGGACTTCGTTTGTTCGTCCAGTCCGAACTTGACAGCTTTCCTTTTCAGGCCCTCCGTCCTGCACCACTGACAAAAACCAGATGAACTTTCTTGACATCTCCTTGTCAAGCCCTCCGTCCTGCATCACTGATAAAAACCAGATGAACTTTTTCCGCCAACACCGGGAACGTACCAGCGACCTCTAAAGCTTGTGAACCCAATGGTTAATTCCCTAAAATATATGTTAAAAACTATAGGGTTCACAGGGTTTTCGTAAGGGGGATAATGTTTGGGAACTGGGTCTCTGGAGAAGTAGGTAGCGGAAACGATAGGATCCGTTCTCTCATTAACCCCAATGCTTCACACCAATATATGAAGAAAAAAAAACTGATTTGAAGTGTATCCTCACAATAGGGGGAGGAGGAACCCGGGCCATCTCTTTATGCCACCAATGCTTCATAGACTCAATATCCATCACATGATCCCCATAACGAAAACCTATGAAGAGAAAAAGACTGATTTAAAGTGTATCCTCAGAATAGGGTGAGGAGGAACCCGGGCCATATCTTTATGTCACCAATGCTTCATAGAGTTCATACCAATCACATAATCCCCAGTACGAAAACAGTGTAAACACGAGGTCTGTTATTGGGTCAAGTGCCGTTATTTCAATTAACCGCCTCTACGCGACAAGCAGCAGGATAGCTTGTCCAACCTCGTGGATTCTCCCCGGGCCCACTGCTACATATCCTTACGCGCAAACGAATTATTGAGATAAAAATGAACCACGTGTATATCCCGCATATCGATAACGATAGAGATCACGATTGGTTTTTTTTAAAAATTTTTTCAACTTCGTTGTTTGGAGCATTGGGGTTAGTCGACGTGTTAAATCGACATTGATTAATTCGATTAAACGAAATAATTAATTCGTTTAAACGAAATAATTAATTCGTTTAATAATATTTCGTTTAAACGAATTAATATTTCGTTTAAACGAATTAATATTTCGTTTAAACGAATTGATATTTCGTTTAAACGAATTAATATTTCGTTTAAACGAAATAATTATATAAGAGTGGAATCGTGCACTTAAGGGGCTCCGTACGATAGAGATCACGATTGTTAAATTTTTTTTTCAACTTCGATGTTTGGAGCATTGGGGTTAGTCGACGTGTTAAATCGACATTGATTAATTCGTTTAAACGAAATAATTAATTCGTTTAAACGAAATAATTAATTTGTTTAAACGAAATAATTAATTCGTTTAAACGAAATAATTAATTCGTTTAAACGAAATATTAATTCGTTTAAACGAAATATTAATTCGTTATAACGAAATATTAATTCGTTAAAACGAAATAATTAATTCGTTAAAACGAAATATTAATTCGTTAAAACGAAATATTTAATTCGTTAAAACGAAATAATTAATTCGTTTAAACGAAATAATTAATTCGTTATAACGAAATAATAATTCGTTTAAACGAAATAATAATTCGTTTAAACGAAATATTAATTCGTTATAACGAAATATTAATTCGTTATAACGAAATATTAATTCGTTATAACGAAATATTAATTCGTTATAACGAATTAATATTTCGTTTAAACGAAATAATTTTATAAGAGTGAAATCATGTATGAAAAAATTATATAAGAGTGGAATCGTGCACTTAAGGGGCTCCGTACGTTCAATACCCCTTCTTAATTCGTTTAAACGAAATAATTAATTCGTTTAAACGAAATAATTAATTCGTTTAAACGAAATAATTAATTCGTTATAACGAAATATTAATTCGTTATAACGAAATATTAATTCGTTTAAACGAAATAATATTTCGTGGAATCATGTATGAAAAAATTATATAAGAGTGGAATCGTGCACTTAAGGGGCTCCGTACGTTCAATACCCTTTCTTAATTCGTTTAAACGAAATAATTAATTCGTTTAAACGAAATAATTAATTCGTTTAAACGAAATAATTAATTCGTTTAAACGAAATAATTAATTCGTTATAACGAAATATTAATTCGTTTAAACGAAATAATATTTCGTTATAACGATATAATATTTCGTTATAACGATATAATATTTCGTTATAACGAAATAATATTTCGTTTAAACGAATTATTATTTCGTTATAACGAATTAATTATTTCTTTATAACGAATTAATATTTCGTTTAAACGAATTAATATTTCGTTTAAACGAATTAATATTTCGTTTAAACGAAATAATTTTATAAGAGTGGAATCATGTATGAAAAAATTATATAAGAGTGGAATCGTGCACTTAAGGGGCTCCGTATGGTTGTGTTTATTTTGCCGCTGAACTGAACGGACCAACACACAAATATAAAAATAACCGGTACCTTATTTAATTGCGGGATTAGGACAAAAACGGTTGGGAAGTTAAAATTGCTAAGTCTCTTACTCGGTATCATCCAAAGTCTTCGACATTAAAAACACAAATTATTGGACAGATGACCCTACTCCTTGTCACGTACAATCGAGGAATGGAAAACACGCAAGTGGACTCAATGACAGACCTCATGTTGCACGCGCTAACCATTTATCGCCTCCCCCCTTAAAGATATGACAGTAGGTCGCTGTCCTGTTGGTCCTGTTTTCGATCCCGGTCTTGGTTCAAGACGAAGGGCCTGGCAAGTGGTGCAGGACGGAGGGCCTGGCAAGGGGACATTATATGGTCATTCGGATGGTACAGAAAATCGAGGTTTCGTGTACAGATTGGCATGCATGCCAAAGAACCCTTGACAGTCATATATTATGTACTTATAGTCAAGATCGACTTTTGTTGGTCAAGATTTTGGTTTTACTTTTCCTGACCGATTTCATAAGATATTCATACTTACTTGTGAAAACTGGCATCCTGTGCTATCGTCGAAGATGTTGATAAAACACCCGCAAGCGAAACACTGTGGACAACAAATTTTGGCCCTGCTTTATTTGTCCATACCGGCGCATACCGAATGATCATAGTTCGGTTATATTTGCGGCGAGGTCACTTGATTTAACCGGACGTCTGCAAAAGTTCGGCTACAGGGGCGGCGAATATTACTTGACCGGCGTACGCCGTATAAAAACCGGCTCGCTCAGAGGCGGATCAAGGCTCTGATGGGCCCCAGGAAGCTCGATCAGCTGGGACCTTCGCGGAACTGGTTTGCCGAAGTAGAACTAAGACCACTGGAGAGAATTTCCGAGGATATATTGATGGAATAATATCAATCACTACCACTTAGTCAAACATTATCATGTCATTCGGCCAGTAACAATCATTTGATGCCCAGGGGAGCATAGCAATACCCAATTGCTACATTAAATGAAAAGAAACCTAATTTATTATTGATTAAAAGAAGAGAAAATATATTCTGTAATTCCCTTACACATACATGAATTGACTTTCAAACATCTGAATTCACTTAAAATGTAAAACATCAAATTTAAATAGGTTGTCCAAAATTTTCTTGGACCCTAGGCAGCTGCCTACACTGCCTATAGAATAATCCACCCCTGGGCTCGCTTATCGGCGGAGAAATAAAGCAGATTGGTTATACAGCAGGTAGAGTCGACTGGTAATACAAGATAACAAGAATAAGGACGGATTTATGTTGATAAAACACCCAAAAGCGAAGCACTGTGTGGAACACGACCATTGGTTTGCACTATGGCAAAGCAAGGGAACGGTAGATCGGAGACGGTCATACGCATTTTAGCGCATATGACGTCATGTAGAGATTGTGGGAGTTAGGGTTAGGGTAAGGGCTAGCACCTGTAGATTTCGTCTCGAGATGTAAACAGGACTAGTCCTTACCCTAACCCTGGGCCAAACCTAAGCCTTACCCTAACCCACAATCACGGACTATAGCAAAATACGGAATGTGGCAAAGCACGGAATATGGCAAAGCTTTTTTTGCTTAATTTGGTTTTGTTTCGAAGACGGTAGGATTGGCCAGCTGAGACAAGCGGCGGAACTATATCGGTTAGATGTGTAGGAACTAGTCCATTAAAATTTTTATAGGAAAGTATCATTTTATGTTGACATTGCCTTTTAAAAATGAAGCTGGCAGATTCCAATTTAAGTATTAAGTATATTATGAGATGTACCACGTGGAAGACTGGTTACAGAACGCAATGCGCCGAGTTGAAGTTTTTCAAGTTGGGTTGATTTATCATTAGAACAATTATTCCATACACAATATGCATAGTCGAAAATTGGAAGAATGAATGACTTACATATTGTTTCTAGAGTTTTTCGTTTTAGACGGCATTTAAAACTTCGCAGGTAATTTATCAGTTTGCTTATTTTGGACGTAAGGAAATCTACATGCACATCCCAGATACACGATTTACTGAAAAGAAGGTCCAAATGTTTATGACTTACCTCATCCTTTATATCTGAGTTGTTTAGCGATAAGATTCAGGGCGATAATTTTCTTGAAAAAGTAAAACTTGCAGTTTTTGATGGGCCACTTTCTATATAATTGTCCATTGAAATATTTTTTTCAATATCTCTATTTAAAATGTCTTGTGTGTCTTTGGGATTATTTATTGTTTAAAAAGGAGAAGTGTCGTCAGCGAACAAGCGGATATTGACGTTCTAAAATTTCGGAACTATATCATTAACCTCCTTCCAACAGTTTGGTAAACTACAATTTTCTATTAAAATGTTAAATAGTTTGGATTGGGGTTTAGTAAACAAATTTGCAACGTTTTTCAAAATAATATTATTGACGTTATCAGGACCACTACATGCTTTCTTTCTTAGTGACAGGGGGGTAAGTTCGACGTCATATCGATTTACAGCGAGATGGTTTATGATCGTGTTGTAGGTTGTGATAAAATGGAAAGCATTGAAAGATTTGCTTTATCAACATTTTCGAAATAGACAGTATCATTCAATTTAAATATGCATTATGCAAGAGCAAAATCTGCCTAAAACAAGTCTTTCTTTAGACCTGAAATGTTATCTAAATTATCAGTTGGACATTTTTAACTGATCCAGACCATAATAAACACTCAATGTCTAGGCTAGCCTTCGATGTTTAATGGGTTAGATTCATATATACCGCTTAACGGCCATTGATGATTAAATTTAAGAAGTGGATAATCGAGACTATGCTTTTTATATCACTGATTTTAGTAATGATGACCGAGGCTAGAGGGAAATTTCACCCGCTTCGTTCACGGCTCATAGTGGATCAATTTGTCTGAAATTTTCAGCAAATTACCTTTATGCTATCTATATATTAGTTGTTAACTATTATAGCGAGAACTGCCAACTCTTTATCTTATCTCCCATAATGTATCTTTAAGTAGATGATATTCAGAATTTCACTTTTTAAAAGACACGTTTTGTTTATCAAAGACAACCATTTTGATTCATTTAAGTTATTTTCGAAAGCCCAGGATGTAGACTATGCAATTATGCTATCAACTCAATTTTCATAAAAATGACCAAAAGCCTGGTTTTGCCGGAGCTGCTCACATAATTATATTGACTTGTCTCTTTTTTAGATTTTATCATTGCTTGATAAACAACTAGAGAAGCCTAGTCGAAACGTCGCTTAGAAATGGTTCCACTACTGATGTCTTCCGTCTTACGTTTAAGGTTACAATTATAGTTACTACACGTCGCTCAGTAATAAACAGTAATTGTATTCCATAGAATTCTGACCTGTATACTCTAGTTCAATTACTAAATGCCATTGAAACAGTTTACATGTTTTAGTATGCTTCTTCAAGTTTGTGTATCTCAAAATTGTGAGGGTCAACGTCATACAATTTTTTTGTGCAAAGACATGTCCATTTGTTCCTCTGTAGTGAAAAGCATTTAGCCCAACGTAAAGGGATAAATAAAATAAAACCAAGTACGAACAATCCAAACCATTAGTCAAAATTCGAAGTCCAATAAAAACGGTCGAGGCAAAATAGTGTAATCAGCAAATGGACTGTTCACCGTGTACAAAATACACGACAAACAGTGGTAACAGGTGTCAGGAAGAGTAAGCTTACCCTGCCTGGCGCCACACCCGCCATCGCTGCATCCAAACTATTAGACGAAATGTGCACGCCAATGTGTACACGAGACGTTGTACGTCCCATCCGCCATCCGCCGTGCATTTCTCACCAAGGAAATATTAGTACTGATCATAAAGAAAGAGAAATGAGGATTAACGTCCACAAGACACAAACTAGGTCATTTCGGGACTAACATATGGTTTAATTCTATTTCAATAATTCGTTTGTGCCGTAGGGGGTCTTTAACGGTGGGGGAAAACCAGAGCACCCAAAGAAAACCCACGAGGCCGGAAAGGCGACCCTACTCCTTGTCACGCACAACCGGGGATTCGAAACCACGTCAGTTGACTCAATGTCGGACTTTATTATACAGCATGCACGTGGTAACTATTCGGCCATCCATCCCCTCAGATCATAAAGTACAATCACTCCGAATCACAATAAAACAGACCGTCGGTGAAGTGTCAAAAGGGTGTATCTCGGGAAATTAGTCAAATACACTTTTTTGCATTTTTAAAATCTTCCAAGTTATGCACATTTCTGCCTAAGCTGTGTATCTCTAGAACAAGTTTGGGTATCATGTGTCCAAATATTGTATCTTGATTTGTGGAAATTTTGAAATGTAAAAGGTTCTATTTCTTAATCTCAGAAATTCTGAGATACACCCTTTTGACACTTCACCGAAGTAAGTCTTGGTAATAGCAGTTTGGGCTTCGTTTTTACAGTCTCTAAAATGATTGACAAATATAAAAAACACAGGAAACCGTCCATTGATATGTAAACCAGCTGTATCTAATAAGATTGCGTAACGCCATTTACTATTTACATAATAAATGTTCAATCCATATAGTAAACGAGTTTTTATACAGCTGTGCCCTAAAGCCCCAATAACACTCTTGTTGTAATTGAATAATATGTCCCAATCTTTATTCTGGTCAACAAATTGTATTATTTTACAATATTCAAATAAATTGATGATACAAATTTCATCGTAACACATCTAATTTAAAAAATTGGAAAAATTCAACTACATGTCATATTTGAAAACAGAAAAGGTTAACGTAAACCTTTTCAAATGTGACTTGGATTTTAAAATATTTTCGAACCCTCTGGACAAGTAAAATATGATGTAATGGATAATTTACACAACAGGTAAGACACATAAACATCTGGTACTTAGAATAAGACTATTATTTATTTTCTAGAGCTGCCAAGTCAGCAAGAGTGTTATTGTCCCTTTAAATACAAGTTTAATCCGTCACACACAGAATTCGTGGCTTTTGAAATTATACTACATCTATTATTAACTGGAGAAAGACTTGCGTTTATCTCAATCAATATTTGCTGAACGTTTCGAGAAATATAAATTATATGCACTCGGTAAAAAGTTTGGAATCAACGAACTTACTAACTGTGGTTTTACTCAAATCTGTACACCAGGAAGCAAGATAAACAAGGTACTGAATTAAGCCGCAAAAACGACACAACAAATAAGCTATTGGGACACCATTTCTGTAGGATACAGGTAAGAGGAGTCGGATTCAGGCTGACTTTCAAAATTTATAATCTATAAACCAGGTTACATCTGAATGGTAGTTGATACATTCTTACAGCAATAGTTCGTTATCAATTACACACTCCTTAAATGAGAGGGGGATCACGTGGGTAAGGCGCTAGCCTGGAGGTCGGGTGTTCGATCCCTGCATTACCGAGAAAGTTCATCTCGATTTTCCGGCGTGGTTTCCCTTTGTCAGTGATGCAGAACGGGATTTCTGACAAGGACAGCTGACTAGTTGTTCGGATGGGACGAAAAACCGAGGTCCCTTGTATACATACGAGTAGGCCGTAGCGCCGCTGACCAGGAAAAATTTCCCTCATAGCACACTGTTGGCGTATGCCCATCTTCCATTAGCCCAGGTTAGGTGTAGAAGAGTAGGACTTTCAACCCCATTTCATTTCCGATTTTCCGACGTGGTTTCCCCTTGTCAGTGACTCAGAACGGGATGCCTGACGGAAAAACAAGGTCCCGTGTACACATTGGTGTGCAGTAAGATCCATTGGCAGATGGAATTCGATATGGCACGCTGCATGGTGTATGCCCGTCTTCCACTAACCCAGATTAAGTGCAGAAGAGTAGGACGTTAAACCCCATTTCATTTCCTTAAATGGCAAGTGGTATAAGGCTCAGTAAAGAAGGGGTGGTTCACACAGAGACCATGGTTCCACCCCGAAGGGCACACGGTCTGGCAACGTACATTAAAGAACACTACTTGACAGAAGGAATTTGACGAAGGGTTGGCGGAAACACTGCTGTCCGAACCAATTACCAATACAGCACACTGCATAGAAAATACCCGTCATCATTAGCCCGGCCTGTACATTTCATTCCTTGTTTTTGTCCGCTTATTGTATATATAAATGGTCAGGAGGCCCAGTGCGTTGGGTGGAGTGGGGAGGTTGTCCATCAAATGGGCACAAAACCAGACTCAACTTTGTGACAAAGTAATTTTTACATAGAACTTTGCTAGATTTGACATTATATTATATTGGATGTTTTCAATTGTGTTTGTTATGTCCTTTTGGTACATACATGTAACTCATGGGTGACGAAGGAATGTGACAAAGTAATTTTTACATAGAACTTTGCTAGATTTGACATTATATTATATTGGACGTTTTCAACTATATACAACTTCGGCTAATGTGTTCAATATGTTATTTACGGGCAACACACGAATGACCTCTGCTCGTTTTGACAAAAGGCACGATCTCATTAAATATCTTATTTATTTATATTATAAGTTATGACACATAACTATTTTTATGCCTGTTTTCATATTCTTTGTACTTAAGTGTGGGCCTAAAGTTATCTTTGACGTCACGATATGTAAGAGACGTCGTCTGTTGATCTATTAGACTCGACGTAAACCTTACCGGCTATAGTCAACGCCTGGTTTTTAACGTGATTAAACGTCAATCTTATCAGTTAAGTAATATGTCATTATAATTTCTAGTATTCATAATTTTGCATATACATGTATTATTATTTTAGTGCTAGTTCACAGCCAAATATCTTTATTGAAAATTTTTTACTGTTATTATGTCTGAGAATTTCTTGCCACGTTGCTTAGTGTAGCAATAGAGTCGTGGTGACTTTGTTTTTAAAGATTATAGACAAGGAATGGGGAGATAAGATATAGTTTGATGTTTCTAAACATATTCACATATATGCAGGTGTGTACTGATTTCAACTAACATTTGATTGACATGTTGGCATATGAAAAAGGGTTATAGAAACAAAACATACTGGTTCTATACGTCACCAACATGATAACAGATATCTCATGCGCAATTTCTAGAGTAAATTTCCATAACCATATAAGGGTGGGTTATTGCATCATTTGGCTTAATTTAACCAATCATTACGTCGATTGCACAGGTTCATGGTCATGAACATGCACGACTGTGCGTGATACCCTTGCGGCTATAAAGGAACTATAGTATGTCTTTAAATCAGACTTTGATTAGGTGTCTAGGTTGAGAAGAGTTTAGTTAGCATTGACTGTAATTGTAATATGCTTGTATGTATACCTATGCTACATAAAAGGTAAAAACGAACTGTTGCATTGTTATAACTGAAGAAAACAACCGTCTTAAGAAACCAGTAAGAAGAAACACACAACGTGAAGGAGAAGAAAAGACGATCCGAGATAAATCCTAGACGATCACAAGGCTAACGGTAATATGTAGCAAAAACAAGATGCATGGGTCATACGTTGGATGTGGCGACCGGACCGACAACACACGCTCTCCACGTCAGACAAAAAGGCTCATGGTGCTACATTAGTCCTAGGTCATAGTTTTGTGCGTTGGCGTGGAAGGTACTTGCTTGGGTCAGGTGCTTTTGCCAATTGTCAGACACCAATAGATATTAATCTCGCTCAATGTGAAATACGTTTCTTCAGCTTGGGTGGGGGCACTGTTAATACTCTTGTAAATAATGCTGAACTTGGGGTTAAACACGTATATATATGTGAAATATTCACGCGACCGTTGCCTCGTGGCATGTCGCTGGAATTATATTTACATAGGAGAAATGCAGTTAACGCAATTATGACTTCTTCTACAAGTATGGATACAAATATTTTTATTTGGAGACAAACGCATTTTTAAGAGTCCACATCAAATTTTTGGTGACGATCATTGTCACCTAAATGAAGCCGGCAATAAAAAAATTTATCGAAGCATTAGATTAGCTTTGAAATTTGCATGTGATAATTTGAGTCAAATATTGGCCGTCAAATTAATATAAAGGTTATGGCGGTCAAGTCGTTGAGGTCATTTCAAATCAGTGCAAGTTCGATGATTGTGACATTGTTTCACGTAACGGTATAATACCGATATAGGCCGCATTCTCGGGTCGAAAAACCTGTCACCTTCGCTCCCGCAAAATAGGTCTACAAATTGGACTATCAATAATCGTGCAATCAACATATCAACAAAGTTCTCCATTATAATTTGTTAATTTAATAGTTTAAGCTCGAAATAGGCCAGGGATCAATGACTTATTTCTTTATAGTTCGTAGCGATATTTGCGTATTTGTGAGTCGGATGCTGCGCAGCTATTTCAAATTCTGACCAATCACGGGTCGCGCTTGAGGGGTCGCGGTCAGAAGTTATGGGGTCAAATGCCAGGTCATAAGATTTGTAAACAAAGCCATGTGCACGACTTACCTTGAAAATTGCTCGCAGTCGAGACTAACAGAGATTCAATTAGTCAAATAGACGCCCTATCTTGTAGGGAAATGGTGTAAGAGAGTCCCAAAAGATATTTTGACCATATTGACACATAATGTGACAGTCAGTCAGGTTTTTACGACACTCAATAAGGATATTAAAGGGAGATTAGAAGGATAACAACAAGGCATCTGTTTCTACACGTGTAATTGTATTAAAACCATTCAATTTACACACAAACAACGATTTTTCACCCAACAAGAAAGAGTATCAAAGTGAAATGAAATAACATTGATACAATAACAAAAAAAATCATAATAAAATATATTCATCATCACTTTCATCATCTAACTCTATATGAATATCAATTCCATCAGTTTCAACACTGAGTACATTTTTACATGTGAAACATTTACACAAATCAGTACATGAAACTTTACCCTTTAAACAAACACAGCGTCCACTGTTGCATCCTATTTTACAGTTACAGTGAACAACATCAAGTAAGGATTTGGGTACAGGGTCTTTAGTCATCCATACAATATCTAATTCATTATTATGTACAGTCCAGCCATTATGTTTGGAGATGAAATCATTGGTCAACTATATTTATTCCCAAAATAAGAATTAATAAAAAAAAATCTGTAGAATTCTATAGTATCTATTCCCACAGAAAACTGTAGTGACCAAATTTCCAAACTACAAAATACTACAGTATTCATTCCTATACGTAACTGTAGAATTTCCTACAGGAAGTGCAATAAAAAACTATAGAATACTACAATATTTTCCTATAAAAATTCTCCCATAAATCTGTAGGAAAAACTATAGGATTTGCGCTACAGAAACTGTAGAATATTTGGGGCCATTATCTCCTATAGGCCCCCAACATTCAGAAAATGGGACACACCCCCACAAAACTCTCTATAGATTTTCTATAGAATTCTTTAGAAAACTACACAGGTATTCTATAGGACTTTTTGCTAAGGGTTGTCAGGCCCTCCTTCCTGCAATGACAAGCGGAAACCACGCTGGAAAATCTGGTTGAACTTTCTCTGCCATCATATAAGAAACACAGTAATTGGTCAAGCACTATGCACATTACCATTTTCACATTCTTTGTCACTATCCATATGGTGTGTAAGAAAAAAAATTCTTCCAAAAATGAAAAGGAGATAAGAAGATACATGTAAAAAAAAATTATTAAGACTACCTGTCATGTGGAGATTTCTGAAATAGAAATCTACAATAATTTTTATAGCATATTCGATGATATTTTACTTCAATAGCTAAACAATCCTGTTCTCTAATGTGAATCAGAATACTTTCATCTTTCTTTTGCTTTGCTGCTTCAAGCAATGAACCTGTAAAATACACAAGCTAACAATAGATATATGAATTCAAATAGCACTTTACTGCCATTAAAAGCTATCAAATTCCATTATAATATAGAAAAATGTAATTGTCTACAAATGCGAAAGAACCAGATAGTGACTCTCATCAATATGGGGCGCACTTACAAATGTATGTGTAATCATCGATAAATAGATTTCTTGAAAGAATCCGAATGGGTACTACACACATGTACATGTAGTTGATGAACTTGATGAAATCTGACACCAATTACATGTTACTGTTACCCCCTCCACAAATACTGGCTCCAGCAGATTGCAGAAGTCAAAAGTTAGGCTTTTCGAGCTGTGACTTTGACTTGAATAATTCTTTTACTACAGGCTAAATATAAAATAGAATTTAATGGAGGATTTATCTGAAATAAGACTCTACCGTGACACATTTATTATTTTATAGTTAGATTAAGGCTATTTTTTTCATCAGACAGATCAAAACAGCAAAAAAGTGTTATTACAATAAATAAAATCATACATACTGTCTAACCTGCTGCTTTTGTCTCGCACTGGACTAAATTGTCCCTCTTTTGTGTGCCCTTAACTTTAGAATACTTTGATTTTTTCTTGCAACTGATGCAAATATCTGGTAAGACTGACTTCCTCAGCTCTGATGATAAAGTAGTAGGTAGTACTGTGCCATGATGTTACCTTAATTTCTTTGGTGATATTAATGGTGGGGTTCGTGGTGAATGAGAAACACCCTTACTCTTAGTTTTTAAAAATGGTGAAGATGAAGTACGACTAGTTAGTAGTACTAGGCCTACAAGTATAAGTAGTAGTTGTAGTTGGGCAGACAGTAGAGGCTGCCTTCTTACTCTCTATTTGGGCTTTTTTCCCATAGAAATATAGACTAGAATAGCAATCACGTGACTTTTGACGTCCCATGACGCGACTATCAGGCGCCATCTTAGAAGGTGTAATCAGTTTAAACAACATGGCGGGTCACTCGTATCCCTCCACTCAGCCACACGCGTAAAACGATCTGCGTGGACCACAGTGTTTTGCTTTTTGGTGTTTTCTCCACAAAAATCCCTCGACGACAGCACACGGTGTTAGTTTTAACAAGTAAGTATGAACATTTAATTAATTTGGTTTGGAAAAGCCTATTAGTATTACTAGTATTAGTAATTAATTATTCATTATATTGACATTATTATACTACATGTATTAATTATTATTAGTGTCACTCACAAGGACAAGGCCTAGGCGGCTAGGCCCAGTGCAATTTTACCGTGCAATCGTAATAACTAGTTGGATTATTTTCTAAAAAATAAATCTTAACAGATAGCATTGCTAACTCTATACATCTCGGCCTATTATTATGCGAGGTTTCACATGCTGGTACCGCCATACAATAGCGGTTATCATGAAATTAGGAATAGGCCCAATGAATATCGATTATGAAGTTACGCTTAAATTTTAAATTTAGGGAATTTCCTTTGAAGTGTAGCCTAGTAGTTATGCGGTGGTAGGGCCTACTACTAACGGAGTCTATTCTTAACTCTAGCTTTTTCTATATTACTATTAGGCCTTGGCCTATACTATTTTAATTTTAAGTAAACTTCTTTTCTATATATAAGAGAACAAACTTGGCAAATTAATCTATATAGATGAACAAACTTCTACTTTTATTTAATAAAATAATTTATAATGTCACGTCCCTTTTATTGTCGCAAATAGTAATTTTATTCCCTTACCTCAGGTCACCGTAAAGATGAAGCCTACGAAGCAAGGCCGTTGTTGAGTGAGACTTGATCACCCAGTTCCTAAGCACATATCGAGTAATGATAGGTTTATAAAGGGACTGGGTGATACAGACTTCTTTTGACCTAATTTCGTCGTAATTCCGGTCCGTTGAAGATGATTGAAGATATGAATAACCGAGTGAACACACTTTAAGTTTGATTTGTAATTAATAACGCTGTAAAATGACCAATTTAACTACATTGGAGGGTGTATAATGAGCAAATAAAGTCTCGTTGGCAATTAAAACGATGGAAAGTCCTAGAACTAGTGAGTATTGTGAGATGTGAGCAGACGCAATTTAGCCAACGAGTCATAACAAAGATGGCCTCCGACATACCTTGTACCTATACTATACGGTACTATATAGTCAAGCAGTAGTAAGAAGTTTTATTTTAATCCCTTCAAGTGCCTGTGCCCCCAAACTGCAAATAAAGCCAATGTAAAACAATCTTCGAATAATTGTCCAATTGGAATTTTGGTTTTGGTCCGCAGAAAAATATCGCTTAATTTGATTCTGGGTGCTGGAAATGTGATTTTTGTATATAATGGCAAGTAAATATGTTTGTTCACGTGAAAAAATTCCTTATTTTTATTGTATATAATGACAAACTAGGTAACACTAAGCACACTAATAAAAAGTAATACATGGTGTCCGTTGAGGTTATCGATCCAACCATTATTCTATAAAGTATGCAATATGCAAATAAGATGATTTGATTCGTGCATGCATGCTGTCAGCCAATAGTAACGGTACATTTTCCCGTGGTTAAACGCCTCTGACCAATGAAAAAAATAGTTGTTCGACCGAGTTTCTCGTGCGATATTCTATAATTAGCTGTATGACTCCCGACTTAAAGATTTATGCAATTCCATAATCCGAATTGATGTGGATTCCGCTAAGTAAAAGCATGCGTCTCAAATTATGCTTTAAATGTAATGTACAGGTCTATGAAACTGCCGTTGAGAAATATGTAGACTTTGGATTCTAAAATATTTAAAGAAGCCTCCTCAATATCGCAAATATGATCAAATTATACGTGTATACCTCGAGAACGCCACACCTCGCACCAACCTTTTATATATTTGGACTGTAGCTGGCTATATGTTCCATATTTCCTGTCTTAACATTTGGTTAATACATAATGGACAGTCTGAGGCTTTTATCAAACTTAAAATATAGCACCAAAGAGATACAAATAATGGGTAGTTTTCTAAAAGGAAAAAGCGATAAAAAACATAATGGATGGATTCGTAAAACATGCACACGAATGCATGCGACAAAACACCCCAGTCATATGTCTTCAAGTGAAGACGCCATGTTTATAGCACAGTCGATTATTAATGGTGAGAATATTGATACGAATTACATGTGGTGATGAACTCGATATGGAGGGAGACTAGCCGTCAAATTTGGGATGTTCTTGATAGGGGGCTTAATAGTCGTCAAAGTTGTGATGGAGAGGGTTCTCACGAAAATGATATCGATATTGATAATACTCTTAGTACTGTGGCTAATATAGAGGGGTTTTAGCCGTCCAAATTTTGATTTGAAATTTCATATATACTCTGATATAAGTAACAGACTCACAGGGTGAAGGACGCAAACGAATTCACGAAATTCAAACTTAACCGTCATTATGGTGTATCAGTGATATATTTGAACGATTTTTAGAACCGGGTAAAATTGTGACCTGTAGCCTATAGGTTCCACGAGTTATAAACGCGATTTTTGTTCAATCAGGGGCCGTAATCCAGAAAGTTACCGTTCGATATGTACCAATATCGCATGGTCATAATTCATATCGAAAGGAACCGAGATCGTTGGGATATTTAAAACCTATATTTCAAGTTATGATCTCTCTAGTGTCCAAAAACACAATATGAACGGACGGACGTCCGGGTGGACATAGGTGGCGTCAATATCAGTGACATGCAACAGGCTGATTTATGTTGAATCCATTTTGTAGAAAAAAAACTAAAATTCGCTGACAACAAATTAGACAATATGGAAACCGTAAATTCTACACATTTACAAACACGTGTAATCAAGATATGGTTATCTGATATTTAGATAACTATAATTGTTTTATAAATAATAACGGATTGTTAAAGAATCTTGGTTTAAAACATCAAAGGGTGGCGTAATATCTATGTTTTAATGTATTTTAATGTTCTTTTTACATTTTGATGGCACCATGCTCCTTTATTTTAACGATCTTCTAAATCGTATATAAAATCTGTTCCATGGATTTATTGTGTTTTAATGTACTGTGAATATTTTGATCACATCATGTTTCCCTATTTTAACGATATTCGAATTCGCATATAAAATATATTTAGTGTTATTCACGTATTTTAATGTTCATTTTATATAATGGTGACACCTTGCTTCCTTGTTGCTACAATATTCTAAATTAAACTGCATCAAACATCAAAAGAAAAAATTATTGACCAAAAACAACATACTCGGTCATCCGACCGAATACAACACACTCGGTCATCCGACCAAAAACAACCACAAATTCTGCGCCAAATGTTGAAATAAGCGTACGTGCAAGATAATATAAATTAATTGGCACTATTTAATTAATTACATTCATTAGAAATTGTAACGCCAATGTGAAAACCAAATTGCCGCACGATCAAAGTTCAAGATAATAGGTTGCACTATCATAAAGACGCAAATAAAAAAAAGCGCCTCGCACTTTATAGCGCGACTTGCAGTGTTTACTTTTCACGTCATACAACTTCCAATATGGCCGACTTATGACGTCGTTGTAAAACACGTCATTGCTATTCTAGTCTATATTTCTATGTTTTTTCTGACATCTTTTCACTGCTTTTGATCAGCCTTGTTTTGTCCGTAAAACGTCGATAACATGTTGGGTGAAATAACCACAATCGACTGTATCTTCAATATCTTTCGTGATCAACCCATTCGTATTAAAAAATGCTGCGATGGATTGTTCATTTCCATCCAACTCTAACCATTCTCTAACCACCTCACGGCATTTGTCCCACCTTGTTTTTGTGAACGGTTCAGCGCCATCCTTCTTAACACCCTCAAGGTGAACAATACAGGATAATTTTGTCGTCATTTCATGTAGTATCAGTAGGCCGTATACATATATTCTATCGCTGCAAGGGGGTCGCCATTTCGTGTTTATCAACAACCGAGTTACGCGAATGAAGACAATGACACGATTGGTCGATTATGGTAAAAAAAAACACGTGACGCGGCGAACAACTTTGAACTCTGTCCAGTAACCTTGCGCACTATGAATTTTACTATAAAAAAATAGTCCGGATTTCAAAGACGAATACCATCAAAGAACTATTAAATATTTTGTGGAACATTTCAGAAAACGCTAATTACTATATTAACTATACACCGATAAAATATCTTCTAGACCACATTAAGGGGAACGAAAATGTTTTTGCAGCAAGAATTTGTGCCCATAGAATGTGGCCTAATATGGATTATCGTCGGTTATGACGGACAGGTGGCTGAGAACAGTTCACATCTGTGCAAGTTCATTGAGTATAATATTGTCTCGGTATTATAATCGAATTCATAACTTGCAATCGTATATTCGTTTTATATCCTCATAATATGACTATATTTATACGTGTGATTGAGTGACAATTAGGTCATCGCCAAATGCTGCATCGTCTAATAATATAGAAATTTATTGTAGAGGAATTTTGAAAAAAAAAATGTTTTCTATCATGTTACAGAATAACTCCATGCAGTTAATGATGACATGTGTACTTATTCCAAGTGGAGTTTAAAATTCAAAAGTTAATTTTGATGTGATTATTAAATGAATCTTTGCGTATGGCATAGATTATAGTTTAACTCTATCAATGATCAATGTTTTTTAGTATTAAGACACCATTAACGTAGCTATATTATAGCTTTTAATGTTGAAAGGATATCTTTACTTTGGGAATCTGGTCACCATGGTTTAGATAGTTTAGCCTTTTCATTGTTCAATGTAGTTCAGTACAACTACAAGGATTCCATTATTTATGTAGCTGGATAGCTATAATATCATTCAATTATTTTGATTTTGTTGAAGGGATACCTGGTTTAAACCTGTTATCTTTTGGTTTTATACTGTATTACAAGGATATCTTCTAGTATTCTTAGTTGCTTATAGTTTTAATGTGTAAAAGGATATTATGTTGTCATAGCTGACATTTATAATATTAGAAATATTTCACCTGACTGGAATACTTTAGTTTAGATAGTTTAGCCCTGTTATTGACATTATTGTTTATTACTGGGATATCTTAGCTTTGGTAGTTTAATCCTGTTTAGGTTTGACATTTTAGTTACGTCTGAAATTTCTCTTGGTAATAAGTATTGAATTGGGTTATGTATATGTTGTTGCGGTTTAAGTCAGTTTTCTGTTTTATATTATGTATTATAATTGATATATTTGTTTCAAGTTGATATCATGGACTGTCTTAGGTCAGGAATACCTTAGTTTAGCCCTGTAATTAATATTACTATTATTACAGGAATATCTTCGCGTTGGTAGTTTAATTCTGCTCAGATTTGATATTTATGTTGATACAAGTTAATAAGGACTATCGTATCACGTTTCCTCTCTGCATAGGCCCATAAAGGCGCTGTAGGGCACGACAATTTTGTATTCATTCTCTTGTCTTCCCAGGTACTCAAGACACACCAAACATGTCCAGTAATAAACAAGCTTCATCAAAGGCAAAACGATCGAAGTCGGCGTCTAGATTGGCATCACGGACTGCAACTCGTAGTTCCATTGCTACCGATGACCCTGCAGTTGCAGATATTAGCCATGTAACATCTACTAGAAGTGTGTCAACAGTCAGTGGAAAGGCTAGCAAGAAGCGCAAGCTTCATGAATCAACCGTGACATCGTCGTCGATTGACATTGACGCAATTTCAGCTACTATTACCCAGAATGTTACGCAGGCTGTTATTGCCGAACTAGGTTTACAGAAGAGATCTGGGTTAGTTCATGGACAAGAGCATGAGCCTGCAGTTGCCTTCAACCCAGCTGTTGCTGCCGAACCGGGTTTACAAACACCTGCCCCGACATCTGAACAGGATGCCATAAATAATTTTACCGTTGTTGATGATGCATGCAACCCCCACGTAACTATAGCTAATCCAGGTTCTATTAATTTTATCAGCGACAATTCTGTTGCCAATGTTAAACCACCACAGCCATGGTGTCGTCCTTTATATCAGAAGGTTTCAATTAAAATGAGAGAAAAAATTTAGAACAATGAATACGTGTAACTCTCAAAAATTTTGGAAGACCCGGAACACAATGATTATAAATTTGAGATAAAAACTGGTGGCTCTGTTGGTTTAACACAGGCAACGCGAAAGAAATATTTGAATATTGATCAGTGGACAGATGCTTTTAGCATTTTCGCCTCTGTTTATCGCCAGAAGTATCCTCATACATCCGAAAGTTTGGCGACGTATCAACACGTTGTACGAAACACAAGTAAATCTGGGGGTAGTTGGTATTTATATGATGTCAATTTCAGACGATTAAAGCAAACGGTCAATGATTTAGCTTGGGATAGTTTGGAACAAGAGTCAAACAAACAGTCAGTCGTCCAAAATATCTACATTCAAATTAAGTTTTTCCAATACAAAAAAGGGTTTTTGCTTTCGATTTAACAGAGGCGACAAATGTTATGGTTGTTCCTTCAACCACTTCTGTATTGGGTGTAACGGCAATCACCCACAATATAAATGCAGACGAACTTCCCCAGCCGCATCTTATCCCAAACGCTTCCCTCCATTTGAATCAAATGTCTTCCAAAGCAAAACAAACAGTCAATAGTATGATCAATTTAGATTACAGTAAAGTGAATACCCCAATTAACGTTAACATACTTGAAAAATATTTAGATGGTTATGATCATGCCAAAAAGGCTTATATTTTGAATGGTTTTCGAGAAGGTTTTTTCTTGGAGTATAACGGTCCGGGGCGTGCCCAAGGTTGTCCTAACCTTAAGTCAGCATTAGAAAATCCGTATTTTGTTCAATCCAAACGCGAGCACGAAATTAGGTCGGGTCGAATTAAAGGTCCATATTGTACCGCTCCTTTCGAGAATTTAAAATTGTCTCCCCTTGGACTGGTCTCAAAGAAAACATCCGGCCAGTTTCGTCTAATACATCATTTGTCTTATCCAAAAGACGGACCAACTTCCGTCAATTGTGGTATATACCACCCGTGAATACTTCCGTGCACTACGATGGTATACAAGAGGCTATTCATTGTGTTAAACTTTGTGGGATCGGTTCTTTCATCGCAAAGACCGATGTCCAGTCTGCCTTTCGGATTATACCCATACACCCATCTGATCATTCGTTCTTAGGTTTTAGGTGGAATGAGCAATATTACTTCGATACTTATTTGCCTATGGGGTGTGCTACGTCGTGTAAAATTTTTGAAGCGTTTAGTTCGGCTTTGGAGTGGATAGCTATTAATAAACTTCACTGTGGACACATGGTTCACATCTTAGACGATTTTCTATTTGTAGGCTTGTCCGAAGGAATAGTTCATCAGAATCTGCTCTCCTTTTTACAAATGTGTTCCTATATGGGAGTTCCTATTGCTGAAGACAAGACTTTTTACCCTGATCAGATAATGACCTTTGTAGGCATCCAAATAAATACTATTGATTCTACCGCGTCGCTACCTCTCGACAAGATTAATAGAACACATTCGTTGCTTGAAACTTATTTGCAACGATCTAAGTGTACTTTACGGGAATTGCAATCTCTAATCGGTTTGCTTAAATTTGCATGCAGTGTAATATCTCCTGGTCGACCTTTCTTAAGACGGCTTATTAATCTAACAATAGGTATCCGACATCCTTCTCACCACATACGGTTAACTAGGCAGGTCAAGGCAGATATCAATCTTTGGCTTCACTTCATTCGTAACTTTAATGGTATAAACGAAATGTTTTTATCAAGCGATACGTTAAAATTATATACGGACGCAGCAGCTTCTTTGGGTTTTGGCGCTGTTTATAAAAATAAATGGTGCTACGGTAAATTCCCAATATTACAGTACAATATTACAGTTTTAGAATTTTACCCAATTTTGTTGGCACTGGAATTATGGGGTTTTCTTTGGTGTAATCACTCTATTCTACTATTCACTGACAATGAAGCTTTGGTTAGTATTATTAATCTCCAAACTAGCAAGAACCCATGCCTTATTAAGATGGTTAGGTGGTTTGTTTTAAAATGTCTCAGTTTAAATCTCGTCTTCAGAGCTAAGTATATTAAAGGTAAATTTAATGTTTATGCCGATTCTCTTTCTCGGTTACCGGTAGAGAAATTCAAATCACTTTCTCCGACAGCCGAATGCTTACCCACTCCAATTCCAACGGATTACTCTCCAAAGAACTTTTTCCAGTTATTGGAGGATTACTAACTGCTGCTCTGTCTCCAGCTACACAATTGGTTTATAATCGTGCGTGGTCTGAATTTTCAATTTTCGCATCGACAAATAATTTAAACTCCCTCAACACACAATTATTAACATCTCACATTGTCTTGTTTATTTCCTTTTTGTTCAAAAAAGGGTTTTCTCCAACAACTATTCGAACCTATTTATCTGCTATTTCTTACGTTCAAAAACATCAATTTTGACCGAGATCCAACGTCTCATTTTCTTATAAAAAAGATGCTTGCTGGGGCTTATCGTCTGTCACCATCGTTTGATAGTAGATTACCAATTACTGTCGATTTTTTAAATAAACTAATTCAGGCTGTTAAGGTCATTTGTACTTCTGAAAACGAAATAATTTTATTTACTGCGATGTTTCTTTTTGCTTTCAATGCTTTTACACGGGTAGGTGAAATTTGTTTGGCTGGAACCTATCGTAATTTACTCCAGTTAAGCGATGTTCATATTGAAAGAAACAAATCGTCAATGACTGTTAATGTATGCTTTAGTAATTTTAAACATAATCTACGTCACATTAAGCATAGATTGTCTTTTGGTCATGGACCCACGTTCGTATCGGCTGCTTTATGTTTGTCCGAGTACTTGAAAGTCAGAGGAAATAGCACAGGTCCACTCTTTATCATTAATACAAATCCTATACCAAGAAGTTACTTTGATAAGAAACTGTTTTCTTGTTTAAGATTTTGTAAACTTAACCAAAGGTTTATAAAGGCCACAGTTTTAGGATTGGCGCTGCAACACATGCCTCAGAAATAGGCATTTCAGACGCCAAAATCCGTGCTTTGGGTCGTTAGCACACTAATGCCTTTAAAAAGTATGTGCGAACATACAACGTCAAGGCAGGATTACGATTCACTTGCTTCTTGAGTATGTAGTCAAAGATCAGAATTAGTCTTCTTTGTCGATTTTATCTTTACAGTATGTCTGCTTGGGCCGACATATCTTAATTTAAAAGTGAAGATAGATTTTGAAGGGTTGTAATTGGAATGGTAGTTTGTTTTTGTAAACATATACTATATTTGCAACTAGGAATTGTTTTAATGAATATATGTTTATGTTGTATTGTTCCGCGTTATTATACCATTGGAATATGTCTGCCTGGGCTGTACATAATTCATGTTAAGGCTTTTCATAACACTACCTTTTTATCGTTTGTTGGACATTTATGAATTGCTGTCACTTTTAATAATTTTGAGATAATGGTGTGACTCCTTTCCTTATTTAAAGGGAATCATGTTTGATGAAGAAAACATCTTGTAGCTTTTCGCCTCTAGTGGGGAAGCTTATGGATATCCTTAATTTTTATAATATCCATAATCTTTATGGCGGAATCTTTCAGATCCCCCCTTTGGCAGAAAGCTATAATGTATCCTCTACGATTTTCAATTTAAATTAGTACATGCTTATTTTTCATATGCTTTGAATTTCATGTTGCATTTTATTAAACGTCACCTTTGGTGGCCTTTTCAATTTCAATAATATTGTGTTTGTTGTGTTATGGAAATAGAGCATAAATGTTATTTATAACCTACGCATGATCTATGTGTTTAACACTCGGCAGAACTTCGCGACATTAAAGGAAAGATGCAGTGCAGTTATAGAAACTATACTCTCAATTCCAAATAAGTTAATCTGTCATGTACATCATTATTCTTAATGGCCGTATGCCTTATAAAGCCAGAATTAACTGACAGTAAGTCAGACTTAAATAGAGCTCCTTCCGATCTATGTCTATTCCATGTTCCCAATAAAAGATCTACCAACTAATATGCTGATCGTCTGTTATCTGTAGTGTTACAACTTTTCTACAGTAAAATGTCGCGTAAAATACGATGCCGAGTGGTAATCAGTCCGCCCGCTGATGAGGCGTTTTCGAGATATTCGGGGTCAAATAATTTCATTTGCACTGAAAGTGAATGCGCAGTCATTCTTGTATGATGAAATTAGGCTGAAAATCATCTAAAGTAATCACACTTCACTTTCAATAAAAATGTAAACATGCTAAATTCACATTTGTTTTTTGTGACCCTGGAGGTCAAAAGGTTACATTTTCCGTTTTAGCACCAGGATAATTTAAAGTAATAAATGTCAGAGTAAAATATATAACAACCAAAGCGAAACATGTTCTTATTAATAAAAACATTTAAAATTTATCTTTAGGTGGTTTGACACCGAACTTTGGAACGTCGAAAATAATCTGGCATAACAGAACCAAAACGGTTCGGAACTTATTTCAAAAACACGTAAAAACTGTCAAATCAAAATATCTCCGAATTAGTTGAACAACTTAGTTTTGACGGTAGTGTGACGTTTTTAAATCGTTTTTGGTGATTAACGAATAACTATGTGACTTATTTGCGAATAACGTGGTACAAGCTGAGAAATGTCTTTTAAATCCAGAACACAATAATCAATGTTCAATTTATTACAGCAGAAGGTTAACCTAGCTGAATGATCTCGATTGTCAAAACATTTTCGAATCGATTATAAAACAGACAGTTGGTTTATATACTAAAGTTGCTTGTAATGAAATGGGGATTGTGTAGCTGGTTTATATTTTAATAAAAATATTTTATAAGATCTTTTGTGTGTAAAGTACACATATTGTTAACGTCTGGCCCCTGGATCCATTCACTTGATTTGATATTTGTTTATTTTTGCAATGTCTTTTTTCCGTCTTGTACGTAGGTTTATCTTGTACATTTTTGTTTTTCGTGTAGTGCGGTCCTCCTGCACTTACTAGTAGAGGAAAAACTATATACAATAACTGAAAACAAATATGATATTAACTATAGAAACTACATCGAAGACAAATTTAAAAGATATTTAGACGACGTCTTCCTCATTTGGAAAACTAATCTTGGTCACATAGCAGATTTGCCCCAAATTTTAAATGACTTACATTTTAATATTAAATTCACCATTGAAACTAGTTATCAGGAAATTGCATTTTTAGATGTTCTCGATTTAACAATCGAATTGTTACAGATATTTACTCCAATAGACAAATATATATAACTATTTATAAAAAGTTTTATAGACAAGAAAATGTAACAGTAAAATGTTAGACAGGTCGTTAACACGCAGAAAATATCAACACATATTGAATTTATGGAAATATTACCGCCATCTTGGATTTCCGCCATTTTGGCTTTTCAAATTAAAATTTAACATCACCAATGGACTCAGTGACCCCGAAAACCGTAATATAGATTCAATATGAGTTCTATACAGGGAAAATAATAAAGATTTTTATTGAAATCTAAATTATCACCTTCAGTTTAACCCCCCGCTATCTTCAGGGGGTATTTACAGGGGGGTTACCGGGGTCATAAAAAAATAAAAAGGATATGTTCATACATGAAAAGGGTAACTACAACTTGTGGAGGGGGCCCCTCCGAGTAACAGTAAACGTTATCTTGGTCAGCCATTTGCTTATTTAATTTTAGAAGGACGACTGTTTAAATTCGAGCTGTATCAAAGCCATCCGTGGGTCTACAGAGTTGATTTTGTAATAAAGGTCCAATTAATCATTTCTATAACATCTGGGGCCAAAATAAAGACTTTCAATATGTTGATTTAGCTGTTGCATAATGCATGTTTAATACACTTTAGCGTACCAAATACGGCGGGTGGGCACGGTGGCTCAATCAGTAAGACGTTGGCTTGCTAATCCGGTGTTTCCGGCTGAAAATTTATCAAATTAAGTGAATGGATCCGGGGGCTAGCTGTAAGGAGGTAATAATAATCTTCATTAGATACAGAGAGAGAGAGAGAGAGACAGAGAGAGAGACTGAACATATATGATTTTCGTTGCACAAAAAATGTGAAAATAACTACATGTACTATAACAAACGCCGTTTGGCACAGTGCCATTGGAGGTCTATTTATAGCCAAGCGTTGACCACCCTAAAAAATAAAAACGTGCTGCTAAAAAAAAATAAATAAAACCGCCCGCTATTGACTATATCCAACCGGCACGCGTTAACCATACCCCACCAAACAACCGTAAAGATATACTAGTTAAGAGTTTAATAAAGAGTTGGCCATTCTTGCTATAATAATTCAAAAACAGATGATAAAAATAGGTTGCCGTGTCACAGTTTAGTATTTGAAACTCCTGAAAATAGACTAAGATTGATACCCGTACTTGAAAAGTTTGAAGAATGTTGCTCACCAAAAAGAAATGTGACGTATGAGAGACATATTTTCAACATTCGCTCCCAAAAAGTAGGCGACTCGTTCGATCAGTATTTTTCTGATTTACGCAACAAAAGAACTGTGAGTTTGGGGAACTTTGTGATAGCCTTATAAGAGATAGGATTGTTTATGGCATTCTTAGTGATCAGTTAAGAACTAGATTATTACGAGAACCCGATCTCACCTTTGAAAAGGCGGTTAATATCTGTAGGGCCAATGAACTTAGTTTAAACCAAGCCAAATCATTGGGAAGTAAACATGGTACAGACGTACATGAAGTTTCTAGAAGAGTAAATAAATCAAGACTGTATCAACAATCAAAATCGCCACAGAATGAACGGTTTCAGTACAAGTCTCGTCCTGAATGGAATCGTGATACCAAACAGAAATTTAACACTTATAAATCACCAGTTTCAAATACAGCACGCGATTATCAACAATTTTCGAAGTTAGACGCGACTCATGGTTACTGGCAAATTCAATTAGATAGCGAAAGCTCCAAAAATGTACGTTTAATACACCTTTTGGGCGGTACCAATTCAATCGTCTACCATTTGGTCTAGTTTCCGCATCTGAAGTTTTTCAATGTGCTATGTCTGGAATATTTGAAGACATAGATGGAGTTGAAGTTATAGTAGACGATATTTTAGTTTGGGGTGAAACTAACGAGGATCATAATTCTAGACTTAAACAGGCTTTACAAAGAGCTCGTGACGTGTGCCTTAAATTAAATAAAACCAAATGTAAATTTGAACAAAGTGAAATTTCGTATATTGGACATTTATTAACTAAAGATGGTCTTAAACCAGACAGTAAGAAGATAGACGCGATTAACCAGATGGACAGTCCAGTTGACAAATCATCGTTACAGAGATTTTTAGGAATGGTAACATATCTTGCAAAGTTTATTCCTAATTATTCAGAGATCGCTGCACCTTTACGTTTATTACTAGGAAAAGATGTCGAATGGCAGTTTAATTCTGAACAAATCGAGAGTTTTGAAAAATTAAAAAATTTAGTCTCGCACGCACCAGTACTACAATATTTTGATGTAAAAAAATCTGTGACGCTTTCCGTTGACGTGAGTTCAACTGGTTTAGGGGCAGTTTTATTTCAAGACAATAAACCGGTCGCATATGCATCAAAATAGTTGAGTAAGTCCCAAAGAAACTATGCGCAAATTGAGAAAGAGATGCTAGCAATTACTTTTGCGTGTGAACGTTTTCATGAGTACATAAATGGTCAGCGAGTTGTACAAATAGAATCTGATCATAAACCGTTAGAGGTAATCCCAAAAAAAACCCGTTATATTGTGCACCTTCACGTTTACAAAAAAATGATTCTGAGGGTCCAGAAATATAGTTTAGATGTAAAATATCGACCAGGTAAAGAATTGTGTGTGGCAGATACACTGTCCAGGGCCTGTAGTTCACAGCCGTGTGACACGCGTGATGATGATTACGAAAATGAATTTGAAGTAAACATTCTACAAAGTATACCCATGTCAGTACCGAAATTAGAAAAACTTAAGATGTCTATTAATGATGACACAACCATGCAACAGCTTAAAACATATATATTGAATGGTTGGCCTGACCATATTAGTAGTGTACATGTTAGCGTTAAACCCTTCTGGAACATTCTCGATGAATTGTCGTATTATGATGGTGTTCTGTTTAAAGGTGAAAAGGTCATAATTCCTAAATCAATGGGTGGACTGTTTTATCGGTATGTATGAACTGCAGTAGGTCATCTTCTGTCATCCTCCAGGCTTCGAACGTAGATGCATCCATCGTGAGTCCAGCAATTTATAATCCGCTTTTCTTTGAATAATTTTCGTGTTTGCCTGAAGAGGTTTGCTCGTCTTCTTGTCACAGCCTCGTTTACATAGATCTTGGATTTATTTCTGATATTGAAATCTTTCAACTTTTTCTTGTTTCTGTAAACCGCGGCTGTCTCTGTATGATATGAATCTCACAATAATATCTCTCTGTCTATTCCCGACTGACCGCCCCACTCTGTGGGATCTGCCTATGTGTGATTTTTTTAACTGCTCCCTGTATCGACATTTAGGATATGTGTATTTACCAAATTCAAAACATGTTCATCTGTGTCTTCGTCTTAGGTTTCATTTATACTACCAATTTTAAGACATGTGCGACGAGAATACTGTTCCATCTCATCCGTCTGGTTTTCAAGATCTATTATTCTTTTCTGCAGTATATTTGTAATTTGACGGGGCACTAACCTGGTTAGAATAGCACCTCGTTTGTTTATTTCCGATATCAGATGTTTTAGAGAATCTTCATCCTTCAGAACCGTGTCAAGGAAATCAATTATGCTTTTTGAGTTTGAGGATTCGTCCGGTTTCGAGCGCTTAATTCTGTTTTAAGTCGTGTTGACAATGGATTTTAGTAGACGACCAATTTAGTCATAAATTGTGTTCACTCGGGTAAGTTGTTTTCAAGTCGTCTATGATATCGCAGTAAAAAGCATCAAAAGTATATTATAATCTACGCAATTTTCGTCAATTTCAAATGAGTCTATAGTACATGTATGTATCATGACAATAACAATAACATACAATAACATATAGTGTCATACGTTGGATTGTTCAATAGTAAATACATAAAATACCCTGTTATCCGCCATCTCAGAAGTAATTTAATACTACTCGGGGGTACTTGGCATCTATCACGCTAGTCATGGGTAGCTGTATATTTGTTGAGGAAGCTTGTCCCTCATTATTGGTGAAAAACGAATAACGAAAAACGATACAACTTGACACTGCATTCAAAACTAATTATAATATGTTGATTACAGACATGGATGTTTAGAATAATTTTTTTTATTAATTACTTGAAATCAATAAGAAAAAATGAGACCAGGAGATATGTGCAGTGGGCTGTCGACTATTGAATTAATTTTGTTAATTGTAAAACTGATTTGCTGTAGCCGAAATGTTGAGCCATTTGGTTCAATCAAATCAAAATCCAAATAATCTCACAAATACGAACGTAAACCGAATTGAGTTAAGTTTTAAGGTGAATAGTATAATGTATACTTTTATTTTAAGATTACAGTCTTTTGTGTGAATGTAAGTATATTAACAGGGCAGTTCTCTTATTGTATGAGCCATTTCAGACGGAAACTTCTGGGGTGGTGGTTAAAACAAAGATTATTATATACTGTTAGGTACGAACCACAGAAGAAATTAATCGTATCGAGTGACATGTTTCTCCTTGACGCAAACAATCAATTACCAAAAATCATAGATTAACAGCGACGTTTACAGTATATATAAATAGTCAGGAGGCCAAGTGCGGGGGAGGGGCTATCCATCAAATGGGCACAAAACCAGACTCAACTTTTCTACAGTAAAATGTCGGGCAAAAAACGATGCCGACTGGTAATCAGTCTGCCCTTAAGGCGTTTTGATGATATTCGGGGTCAAAGATCAAATGAGTTCATATATACTGAAAGTAAAGGTGCAGTCATTCTTGTATTATGAAAATATGCTGAAAATGATCGAAAGTAATCACACTTCACTTTGAATAGAAATGTAAACTTGCTAAATTCACCGGTGTTTTGTTACCCTGGAGGTCGAAAGGTCACATTTTTCGTTTAAGCACTAGGATGATTTAAATTAATAAATGTCAGCGTAAAATATAAAAACCAGAGCGAAACCTGTTCTAATTAAAAATGGAAACATTTAAAATTTATCTTCAGGTGGTCTTACGTCGAAAATAACATAATAAAGAGAGAAAGAAAAAATATAAAATAAGAAATATCCTATTTCAAAAATACGTAAAAACTGTCAAATCAAAATCTCTCCGAATTAGTTGTACAACTTAGTTTTGACCGTTGTACTTGCCAAGGAATAGGGTTGACTGTCCAACCTCGTGGAGTTTCGCCGGGTTCCTGGGGTTTCCTCCCACAGCTGAAGACCTTAAGGTGGAAATGAATTCATTCGATAAAATTTAACCATGTGTTAGTCCAGAAATGGCGTAATTTGGGTTGAGTGTACGTTAAACGTGGAGATTCTGGTTACATTTGGTATCTAATGATTGCTGTAAGTGTTTTTGTTATTTTTTTGGTGGAATTTAGTCAAAAATGTACATGGTGCAAATGTTGTGCCAACGTCTATTTATTAAACAGAAAGTTTGTTTTACGGATGACACAAAAAGTAATCTCGATTATTTCTCAACGGATTGTGTTTCGGTTTTCATACGTGGTGGAGATGACGTTCGAGTAAGGATGTTTTCATAAACCACGCAAGACATCTTTATGATTACTGTAGTTGTGCCTCATAACGCTCATTCAATTATTCATCATTAATTTAAAAAATCTTGCTTGTAATAAATTATGTACATACATGTACATTTATTAGCGTTGCTGAGAGGAAGAAACATGATTAACTCTGAGGACTGTACTAAATCATTTACTATGTAGTCATGTCTAATTTTTAAAACCAGAGCTTAATCATAAATTATCTCAAATCTTCTAGTAAATAGCCACCAGTCATTAGTTTTCAGAAATAGAGAGCAATATCTACTAATCAGGGCCACAATATGAGGACCAGTGACACTGTTTGAGAAGTATGATACATTTTTATATTGATTACCAATAACATACAAAAGTTATTTTTCCTTATTTCTTCCAAACAAGTGCGAGGGCGCGGGATGTTTGATGACACTTTTTTCACTTTATAAGGTATTGTATGTTGCTATACGCAGTAGTTATGGTTTAACTTGAATGTTGATGGTGACAAGTCGTGACGTGACATACCGAAACACGTCAGTACTCCTTGAGTCTAGTTTATTCTTCTTTTTTGCAATACAGAGTATATCATATCTCTGTTGTAGATAAGTGAAGTGATGATGTCCATTAAAAGATATGTGTATACTGTTACCGTTATGGTTGGTCTTTACGTGTTATATTACCTGAATATAGATAATAGGTAAGTGTTATAGTTTTTGGTATCCACGGATTATCTAATTTTAAATAATTGATGGTCAATTACTCCTTTTATTTACCAACCTTGATCGTAACCCATCATGTTTTCGATATTTATAGAATGACCATATTGTTCTAGTTGGTCCACCTTGCCCTTATACAACTAAATATATTTTCCATATTCCAGGGATGTAGTGAACATATTAAATAATGTTCAAATTATGTCGACCAGATTGTCGGAAATTCCAGTGTCCATTCCGTTACACCATTTTTATTTCAAAGCTGAAATAAATCAGTCTATAAGCTTAACGAAGGGCTGTACCGGTTGCCCTATTGTATGTCCAGATTCACTCAAAAATAAATCAGCTTGCCATGGAGAGGACTGTCTTTGTTTTAAATCAAACCCTGTCCTGAACTTTCATACGTGGTTTAACAATACAATTATATCGAAAGAAATATTGCTTCCTTTTGACATTATGACATTGGAAGACAAGTCTGTTACTGATCCGCTTCGACTCCCCAATGAGAAAAGATCGGATGCCAAGGTGATGATATCCACAGAAGGTGTTTATAAGGTTGGTGAGGATATACTAGTAAAACTTGAGCTGTATAATGGTTATGGTGACAGGGTTAAACGTGGTGGAGATGACGTTCGAGTAAGGATGGTTGAAAGAAATAAACAGCTGTCAATAGCTGGTCGTGTTAAGGATTATAATAATGGCACATATATTATAACTATTCCTTCTTTATGGAATGGAACAAACAATGTTATCATATACATGACATATTTTCGAGAAGAGCGAGTTACGTTTCTAAAATGGACACGACAGTTCAATGCACTGTTTTACCTTAAAGCTACGTTTAGAAAGGGCAATGAAGATCAGGTTACATTGTGTTCATCTCGCCCCAATATTCCTGGATATGATGTCATATGTAATATGACCTATGAAAATGGTGATGATGAGTGGTATTGTGGGGCACCTCCGTCAAGAAATCTATCATGTCGGGATGTGGTATCGATTGTGGATTATCATTTTATAGATGTCGCTATAGCCAATGGTCAACAGCATTTACGGGGAAGGTATGTAGGCAGTAGTGCATTAAAATCGCTGATCATCGTATCTAATTTTTCACGTCTTAATCCAAGCTTAGATATACCCAAATTCAATATTAACAGTTAATTTAGAAAACAAAGTATCAACGGGTGTTGATTTAATTGTATTAAAAGGGGCCATCCTGAAGATTTCAGATATAACATATAGGTGGCATTGATTTGTTTATCAGGGCTACAGACGAGGCGAACTTGACAATATGTTCAAAAGCCATAACCACTTATCTATATAGCTCATTGGCTGAGAAGTGGGAAGCAACCGGAAGTACCAAATCTGCGATATTACCCCTCGCTAAGAATTGGTTTGTATCAAGAAGCTTTAATGACATAGGTGCGGCATATTGGTTAACACAAGACAGCGTCTCTCTAATTATTTTGACAAGATGCAACTGATTGAGCAGGGATGCTAATGGGTTGAAGTTGTTTTGGAAAACCATATAAGTAAGGCTCTATTAAAAGACTGCATTAGCATCTGAACATTTTCTCCGACGGCATGCCTTTTGAATTCTGGTGACCAGTTTTGCCAGCCGTGGCCCCGAAGAATCTAATCGGGAATTTAATTGGCCATTTCATTTCTGCCGCCCCCCCCCCCCGGCACATCAATTTATAGAGAGTACTGCATAGATTTATGGAATGGAATCATTTTTTTGCTCGTAATCTTATGAAAGATTCAATTTTCACAATATAACATAACGCTAACGCTACAATATACGTCCACATTCCTGCTTTGATTGATATGGTACTTTGTCACGAAGGCTAGGCGTTTGGTTTGTTTAGCGTTGAGGGTCGTGCCTCAACATCAATAGTTGCCGCCCTTAGAGTATAAGGAATAAGTATACCAAGATAATCCATTCAGAATTGTGCCTTCCTAACGCTAAAGGCAAAAAGTGGGCGTGGCCCTGCCCCTGGGGGTCGGGACATTCATCAAAATCAATAGTGGACGCCCTCAGGCTATAAGGAATACATAAGCCAAGTACCAAGCTGCTTCATTCAGAATTGCGGCCTGTAAACGACAAACACTAAAATTGGGCGTGTCTTGCCTGCGGGAGTCGGGACATGCTTTTGACGTCCTTAGGCTATAAGGAATACATATCCCAAGTTTAAAGACTATCCATTAAGAATCGTGGCCTGTAGACAACACTCACAGACACAAAGTAAAAATGGGTATGGCTCTACCCCGGGGGTTAGGAAATCACCAAAAACAATAGGGGTCATCTTTAGGGTATAAGGAATAGGTATGTAAAGTTTTAAAAGGATCTGTTAAGAATTGCATCCTGTAGGCGAACACAAGACACAAAAGCATTGGGCGTGGCTCTGTCCCAGGAGGTCCGACATGCACCAAAAATAATAGTGATCAGCCTTAGGGTATAAGGAATAAGTATAAAAAAAGTTTTCAAGACGATCGATTAAGAATTGTGGCCTGTAGGTGACACACAGACAGACAAAAAGAAAATGGGCGTGGCACTGTCTCTGGGGTCGGGCATGCACCAAAAACAATAGGGATCTTCCTTAAGGTACCAAGAATAAGTATTCAAAGTTTCAAGATGATACATTAAGAAATGCAGCCTGTAGACGACAGACAAACAATTACAAGAAATGGGTGTTGCTGTCCCACGGGGGTCGGGCATGCACCCAAAACAAAAGGGATCATCCTTAGGGTATAAGGAATAAGTATTTTAAGTTTCAAGATGACCGATTAAGAATTGTGGCCTGTATGCGACACACAAAAAGAAAATGGGCGTGACTCTGCCCCTGGGGGTTGGGCATGCACCCCAAATGATAGGAATGTTCCTTAGGGTACAAAGAATAAGCATTCAAACTTTCAAGATGATGTGTTAAAAGATGTGGCTTGTAGACGACAAACAAATAAATACAAGGAATGGGCGTGGCTCTGCCACTGGGGGTCGGACATGCACCAAAAAAATATATAGATCATCCTTAGGGTGTAAAGAGTAAGTATACAAAGTTTTAAGAAAATCCAGTTAGAATTGCGGCCTGTAGGCGACACACAGACACACAAAAAGAAAATGGGCGTGGCTCTGCCCCCGTGGCCTGTAGACGACAAACAAACAAATACTAGAAATGGGCGTGGCTCTGCCCCTGGGGGTCGGGCATGCCCCAAAAACAATAGGGATCTTCCTTAGGGTATAAGGAATAAGTATACCAAGTTTGAAAAAAATCCATGAAGAATTGCGCCCTGTAGGCGAACCACAGACACACACACCCACACATACACACACACACAGACAGGGGCGACGGCATAATACGTTCACATTATGAATGTGGACGTATAAAAATGACCTCAGTCGAATTTGATTTCTTTGACGATTAACCAGGTGAGAGGAAAATGATAAGTGAAAACTTCATTGATGAAAGGTGGATGAAAACTATGGAGACATTAGAGAAGCGTGCTAGCAAACAGAAGAAGAAGTAACTTCTCTACTTCGAAATTATGGGAAGTTTAGTCGGTAATAACGTTCAAACAGACTTGTGATTGGTAAAAGCATCGAAATGGTTGTACTAGACGAAAAAGTGATAGAGTTAGTGGACCAAATTTCCCACAATTTCGGAGTAGAGAAGAGAAGTTACTACTTCTTCTGCTGCTTAGCACGCTTCTCTAATGCTTTAATTTAATGTCTCCATTAAGGTCATTTTCACACCATGAAAACTGAGCGCTTTCTAACCTCTGTATCGCCACAATAGATATCAAACAGTTAAGAATATTCAGTGTCAAATAGTTTACCATTCTCTTTATATTTGTCATTTTTAAACGAAACAGTGAAAGCTAGTGGACCAAATTTCCCACAATTTCAAAGTAGAGAAGAGAAGTTACTTCTTCTTCTGCTCGTTAGCACGCTTCTCTAATGCTTTAATGTCTCCGTTAAGGTCATTTTCACACCATGAAAACTAAGCGCCTTCTAAACTCTGTATCAAACAGCTGAGAATATTCAGTGTTAAATAGTTTAACATTCTCTTTATATCTGTCATTTTTTTTTTGGAATCTTGTGTAAGAGTAAGTATAGTCGTTTTGATATGTTTGGTAGTGATAGTATATTGTAACAGTGCACATTGACAAAATATGCACATATGTTACTTTAGATATTTTATTCTTATGCATTTTAAAAAAAATGTATATTTTATAGATTATATAGTTTATTTTAAATGTATATACATGTATGTTTATTAAAGACGTCGAGTCTATAATGCATAAATCAACCTTGACGCTGATTTGGTGTCAATAGATCTTAAGCATATTATATAATTGTATACTGATATAGAAGAACTTGAATAGAGGGTCCTTTATTGGTTGTTTATTTTAAAGTAATTAAGTAAGATTAATGGTGACAGCTTAAAGGGGAAGACCAACGATTTTCGACAAGGTTTCCATAAATCTGAAATATATATTCAGAATGAATTCCCACTGTAAAATAAGTACAAAAGTTTTTGTCAACGAGAAATTAATTTTTATTAAAACCGGAAGTGACATAGTTGGTTCAACACGCTCACTGGGCTCTATAGAAAGCATACAGATTTGGCATAGGTTTACTGATGTATTGTATTCACGTCCCGCCCTTGGGCTAAAAATCTTATGAAATGGACTGTTTGTTAGGATATTATAAACAGGAATTTATGTTTTTTTAACGTTTAATACACAAAGCCGTCGCGTAAATTCACTCACGATGAACAGTACGCTGTGGCCCAATTCACACAGCATGGCTAATTATTTACATCACGTGGTTTGATCAACGCCGGATTAACCATGGGGCACCATGGGGCACAGGCCCCAGGGCCCACCACCTAGTGACGGGGCCCCTCCGATGCTTCGACGGCCCTCCATCGGAAGTCCCTGGGGCCCCCTCAATCCATGGTGTGTTGAGATCGACATCCAAGAATTCGGTGTAATCCGGTGATGGGTGTAACACATGTTTTTTTATTGTCGTGAGATCTTCTATCGTCTAACTCGAATTATCGTATAACTCGAACAAATTACACGTCCCTATCATTTCGAGTAGCGGGAATTTTGCCTCAGTTTGACATACGATTGTATATAAGCTGTAGTTGTTGTTGTTGTTGATATTTGTTGTGGGTATAAGCTGAATTTGATTAGATGCACACCATGATCACACGAAATATTCACATCTCTTGATTAAATCTCGTATTACCATTTTGTTTGTCAAACATCGAGTCCGGCTTGGTCGTAACGTTACGGCCTCCATTCATCAAATCTTCGTGGGGGTATAATACGATTCCGAATCAAGTAACCCCGTTATTTATCACTGAGCGACTTCAAAATTAGGTTTGATGTCGCTCTACCCACTTACAGTCCACTCCTCTAGAAATGTCATCATTTCATAGCACTCGTATGGATTGGTCCACTGAAATAACGCCAGAATGCGCTAATTTGGTGGCAGAATTGTATTTTTTTCTGGGGGAAGTACTTCTAAATGGCTCCAACACAAGTGCCTGAAATGCCAGGAAATCACGTTTCTGGCCTCCAATTTCTGAAAATTTCTTGGGGGGGGGGGGGGGGGGCGGGAGAGATAGAGAAAACCCCCAGACCCCCTATGCGGGGCTTCGCGCATTCGGCGCTCGCGGCCAGTGATCAGGGGCCCCACACATGTTCCAGGCCCCAGGGCCCCCACCATGGTTAATCCGGCGTTGGGTTTGATTGTCAGCTTACAAGTGATATATATATCGTCTGCTTCGGTGTTTTTGTGTTTGTTGACAGGGTTTATCAACATAAACAGACCAAAATTATGGGCATGTGAAACATATAATATAGTGCATTTTGGCACACAATGTCGACATGAGCTGCTTTTCCTTTTTTCTTCTATTTCCTCTTGAGAATGAGTGGGCTCGAATGTTTATACGGCATTACTGTAGACCCATAGAAGAGATATTTTATATTCCAATACGTTGGTGCCAGACGTTGACAAACTTTTGGAAATTAATATATTTATTTGAATATGCATGTGTCACAAGTCCGTTAAAATAAATACAAACAATGTCAGCAGACTCAGCACGCATAAAAACATCGAAGCAGACGACATACATCTCACGTGTAAGCTGTCAATCAAACCACGTGATGTAAATAATTAGCCATGCGATGTGAATTGGGCCACAGCGTACTGTTTTGTATGAGTGATTTTACGCGACGGCTTTGTGTACTAAACGTTAAAACACCACAAATTCTTGTTTATAATATCCTAATAAACAGCCCATTCGATAAGACTTTTGGCCCAAGGATGAGGCGTGAACACAATACAGCAGTAAACTTATACCAAATCTGTATGCTTTCTATAGAGCCCAGTGAGCGTGTTGAACCAACTATGTCACTTTCGGTTTTAATAAAAATTAATTTCTCTTTTACAAAAACTTTTTTACTTGTGTTACAGAGGGGATTATTTCTGAATATATATTTCAGATTTATGGAAACCTTGTTGAAAATCGTTGGTCTTCCCCTTTAAACTTTTAAAACAATAGCTAGGATTAAACTGACGCTATTACTCAGATAGTCATTACCTGACATATTAAGTCAAGCGAGTCTAGATCCGGCCAATCAGATTTCGTATCGAGTAATGGGCGTCTTCCGTAAATGGTCTTCCACCAATCAAAAATGAGATTAATCCAACACGTGGCATCTCTAATATTTGCCGGGATTTTTGGAAGATATAAATATATCTAGTTAAACTTTCACCATTATCTTCACTTAATAAATTACTTTGAAACGACAATATTGGATCTCTCTTATATTCAGATTAAAAACCACCAAAAAAACACACTTTTACAATTGGGGAGATGTTTTAAGATCCTGACTGATGTCGAAACCAGGAGTTGATCCAGATAATTTTCCAAGATATCCGTTAAGAAACAAAGAAACAGAGAAAACAGGAGAGATATCGGAAACTGAAATTACAGTTAACACTGACATTAACACGATAGCTTCAAACTCCTCTACAGAAGACAACGGTACACAGGTATTTGCAATGAGTTCCCTGCAGTTATCCAGATTCAGTGGAACGAGAAAACGTGTCTGCTAAGTCACCAGTTACTGAAAGAAGTTAATGCTATAAAAATAAAAACATTGACTAATATCAACGAAACGGTGTCGCTAATAAAGAAATTAATACCTCAAACAAGACAGGTGCCTATAAGTAGACCCAAAAGATCCTTGCTACCCTTTATTGGAGAGTTCTCGAAATCTCTCTTTGGGACAGCTACGCAGGATGATATTAGGTTATTGGCTAATCATATAAATGAACTTACTAAGCATGAATATCAAATCACAAAGGACATGACGCAACATGCTAAGCATATTTCTTCATATATAACGAAAGGTAATAAGAGGTTCGATAATGCTATGAAAGGTATTGAACCATTGTTTTCGCTGTCAAAAATATTGAGTCTACATATTCTGATATGAGAGAAGCTTTAATTGCTATATCGCACATACTGACTGATCAAATACAACAGCCTAGTGTTATTGAACATCAATTAAATGATTTAAAGAATGGAATTCAAAAAATAACCAACGTTGCAAAATAACCAGTGTTTTGACAGTACATATGCCAAAACTAGAGCTGCATTATTTTTAGAACGTCCACTTTAACCAGCCCCATTGTGTCTCATCAGATACATCATATTAGTCATGATATCTTTTTTGAAAGGTAGGAGTCCACTGGCAAATCCAGCTGTTTCAAAATACAATTCCTCCTCTAACTGTTTTCGCACCAAAGAGCGGATTTCTTTAGCTTTTGGTGAGGTCATTACGGTACTTTAGTTTGCAAGCACACAATAAGTACATACATTTGGGAATATAGACAAAGCCAACATTAGTGAGAATATAGACAAATATAGGTGAGTATGTAGATAAGTACACATAAAATCCTTTATAGACAAGAAAATGTAACGGTAAATGTTAGACAGGTCGCCGGCAACTAAAAAAATATCAACACGTGTGAAATTTGTGGAAATATTGCCGCCATCTTGGATTTACGCTATTTTGAATTTTTAAATCTTAAACCTAACATTACCAATGAACTCAGCGACCCCGAAAACCCTATAATAGATTCAAGATGAGGTTTATACAGGGAAAAATAATGAAGATGTTTAAATAAAATCTAAATTTCACCCTTAGTTTAACCCCCACAATCTTCAGGGGCTATGTACAAGGCGGGTTGCGAGGGTCAGAACGAAATAAAACAAATATGTTCATACATGGGTGGGGCTACTAAAACTTTTGGAGGGGGCCCCGGAAAAATTCATATCTAACACCACCCCCTAGTTAAATGATCTTCTGCGGATAGTTGATGGTGGTAGACTTGCATCTTTAATTCTTTTGGATCTGTCCACAGCATTTGATACAGTTGACCACAAGATTCTTGTTAATAGATTAAGGACACATTTTCATATATCTGGAACGGCATTTCGTTGGATATCATCATATCTGTCGGATAGAAGTCAAAAAATTCTCGTTAACAGCTCTGAATCAAATCCTGTTAAACTTGATTGCGGTGTGCCCCAGGGATCCGTTCTTTCTTTAGGGCTGAAATATTATACAAACTATTAATTAGACATTAATTAACTTATCCAGACCTTAATCAACTCTCGATGTCAAGGCTAGCCTGCCATATTTGCTGGATTGTAGTTTGATTTGCAGTTTGATTTTCCTTCGTGATTATCGACTTTAGTAATGATGACCTAGGCTAAGCGGAAATTTCATTCGCTTAATAATCGGTTCATAGTGCATCAATTTGACTGAAATTTTCAGCAAATTGCCTTTACTTTTTAACTATTATAGTGAGAACTTCCAATTCGTTATCTAATCTCCCATAATGTATCTTTAAAATTGTCCCTCAAATAGTTTTGTGAAACACCACTATTTTAAGTTATGATACAATTTTAACGTAAAACATTATTTTAGTGTATTTTATCTAATATGCTTAAAATCGTTTTATCTTAACCTAGGATGAAAAAAACGACGATTTTAACGGATTTTTTTACAAAGGTTTTTGTGAAATAGGGCACAGGTTGTTATATATGTGTAAAAAACGGTCTCTCACTGATTTAACAAATCAGTTCCTGTTTACAGATTTAGCCGATACATTATTAATGATTTTTAACCCCAATCTCCCACCTCGTTCAATCCCTTACTGAAATCAAGGATGTACCACCGATTTTAGTTTTTTGATATCTAGAATATAATGCTATCATTTCAGAGGTCAGACGTTGAGATTATTTAAAGAGTTAAAAGTTAATGTAAAAGGTCAGTCATATTTCATTTTAAACAATGTGTCTCAATTGTTGTTTTTACGTTCTTTCAACAAAAATTTAAATTATACTGCGAACTAATCGACCATTTTTTGCACTCGGAATAATTTGAGAGAATAAGTCATTCGTCTATATTTGAACATCAACGCTATCTATTATTTATAATTAGTTTATATTCAAGTAGTTGCGTGTATTTAATTTGCATACTGCAATCTGATTTGGCAAAGTTAAACAATGAATAATAATTATCGACCTTGAGTCCGATATCAATGCCATCTGCGCATATTTAATTTCTTTACTGCGATATAGTTGGGAAATGTTGGTGTATACTGGATTCACTGTAGTATATTTGTCCTGTACAAGCCCTAGTGATACGCAAGGAACCATAATTAATTTTAACAGAAATTTTCAGGTGTAAGTAATTATGACAAAAAATGCAAAATTGTACTAAACTCGTTTTATGTTTGTTTTGTAGGGGAAGAGGACAACCGAAGACATTTATTACCTATTTGCAAAACATTACCCAAATCAAAAACTTGGGATACCTCATTACCAACAGGTTATATTTCAAAGGGAAAATATTTCCCTATGTACTGTCAAATTAACAAAACCGATGAGGATATTAAAACATGTCTAATAAATACAACTGTAATATTTACTGGAGATTCTACTACAAGGCATTGGTTTATTGGGTTAAGGGAATATATAGAATGCAAGCAAACTGCAGGCACCTCCAATTTTACTAAATGGACTCGGGTTGCAGAATGCCAAAACAAAAGAATGAACTTGAAAATTCAATGGCGACCGCACAATCTGCCAATTTCTGTTCTTGAAAAGACACCCAAAGAAACGAGTCTTAGAGCCAAATCGATTGCTCTTTTATTGGAGGATATACCGACCGAAGGAAGATATATATTTGTTATTCATCTGTTTGCCCATTTTTCCCGTCATCACTACTATCTTATTCGCGAAAGACTTAGACATATTACCGTGGCTTTGCGGCGTGCGTTGGATCGAAATGAGAAATTATTTATAGCCGTAAAGGGCCCTCACATGTATAGTGTACCTTGGGTGCCATGGGTAAGCGATTATATGGGGCCATTTGTAGAAAGTATTCTAATGAATGAACTCGCAGAATTTCGTAATAGAGTTACATATCTTGAATATTGGGATATGTCTTGTGCTTATGAAAACACACATATACATCCCCCAGATCCCATGCAATGGAACATGCTACGACTGTTATTTGGCTATGCCTGTCCTTAGGTTATAATATTTGTCAATTAGTTAGACTCTAAAGTATCACAGTGTACTTTCAGGCACCCACTCGATTGGACATAGTCGTACTAGGCCTAATAAATAGAAAGATTAGGTCAAGTTCTATTTTATATTAACTGTGCATGATACGGGGTTTGTTTCATAGTATTATGGGCCAAGTAAATCATTCTAGTTTTGTATGTAGTTCAGATGCATATTTATGGAGGGGTTACAATACAACAGTAATAAAAAGTAAAATGCAACTGAATTTTTCTTTTCAATTTACAGCAAATCACTATAAAGATAAATTACCATGGAACGAAACGGACAGTCACAGGAGCTAAAAGGTTCCGCAATACAATTTGACAGTTACTTGTTAATACTATTGTAGCACAAATTAGAAATTTCTTCGATTCTAATTGGTCCAAAATATGTAACACTATGCTTTGTGCTATGCAGTCGCTGGTTAGATGTGGAAAATAAGCCTGGAGAACTCCCCTAATCCAATGTGTGACGCATACTCTTTCTTCTCTGTTACTTATTTTACAACAGCCCTTGGTTTTCTAGTGACCGTCCGTGGTTGTATTTGTAATTCTTTAACTAGGTAGGACGTATCTTTAAATGCCACTCTGACACTCCACGTTGTCAGCTCCAAAATATTTTATGTTTAAAGTACCTAAGTCTCTGACTCAATATCATCCAACATCTTCAACATTGAAAACAGGAATTATTTGTCAATTTAAATCGACATTGATGCTCTGATATTACCGGAAAAAGACAGGCTTCTGATATCCAATATTTAAGACAAAATAAACATTTTACCATTGATACACGAATCGTGTACCATAATGCGTTTCAGCCCGAGTTCTAGCTAGAGACTCGAGGAACGAGGCTACAAACATTGCGCAAAATCAAACGGCGTGTATAGACTGGAATAACCAGACTCTAGAAATTTTCGTTCGATTGAGACTCCTGGCCTATTTCGCCGAACATAACCGATTTGAAATTTGAGTAAAAACGGAAACCGTTGAATGTAAATCAGTTTATATACATTCATATTACAGTATTATATGCGTTGCGACCCACTTGTATCAATTTCTAGGTCCCAAATGTTGGCGATTTAGCTCCTGTAACAAACACGATGACAGTTACTATTTCTACAGTTTTATATATATCAAGCTGGATACATACATGCAGATACAAGCACAATATAGATTACAAGTCATCAAACACTATCCAAACAAACTCGCTGTTTGCAGCTGTGGTGAAAGGAACTCAGATGGTAATCTCATTTAAATGCAGTCTGGCTTAAAGACATAATTGTGGTGTATTCACAGAGAATAAATAACACTGACTCTCAACTAGTAGCCATCTTGAACATGCTTCTTTCATTCACCTTAGAGGGGTACAATAATTAACTTGGGTCAAGGGTCACATACCATAATGACATCATATATACTGCAACATTGTTATACAATGTATAGAACTTAAGAGACATAATAATAATATAGTGTCCTTTATGGCATCATGGGTATCATGCACAGTCGTACATGTTCATGACCATGAATCTGTCCAATCAACGATATGATTGGTTAATTAAGCCAGATGATGCAATAGGAATATTTCGAATCATATGTGTTTTGTTGAAAAATAGAATCAGTTTGTTATGGTTGTATAACTTTTTTTATATAACAGTATGTCACTCAATCGCTAGTTTGATTTAAGTAATTTAAAGCGGAAATTTCATATTTTCTAAGAAAGTCAAAACATAATTTTCTATGTCAAAAGGTTGTCAACTCACTATTACATGATCATGGGCAATATTTCATAGGCATTAATATCGCTGACACAGAAAATAATAACACAATTACCTCCCTTGTTTTCCAATTTCCCTCCATGCAATGGCGATCTTCAAACGTTTGAATTTGAATGTTTAATACATTTTAAAAATATATACTATTCAAAAAAAGTATGGGATATTTGATTTTGGGGGCATAATACTAAAATATGCAAATGACTACGAAAAAAGTCACTATAGAACCTAACAGAAGAAACATTTCCAGTTACATGTGACGCCCAAACGCACCAATAGCTACCGCATGGAATGCAGGTGATGCTTGGGTTCATCATGGGGGTCCAACCCAAGATTTGCACGACTCTGACTTTGAATGTTACAGTCATTGTGGCATTGAATTCCAGGGTGGAAACATCAGTTTAATTGTTTTAGTGACCAGAAAACAAATTTTGATATGCGTCGGCTTACCCAAAATGAAAGGTTACGTGTCCTTGGCATGCTACAGATCGGCACAACACAGGCGGTTGTGGCGCGGACGATGAATGTTTCTCAGTCTGTCATAAGCAGGCTATGGTCCAGATACCGTGATACACAATCTGTACAGGACAGACCACGCTCAGGTCGACCAAGGGCGACAACTCAAGCCCAGGATCGATTTATCCGTACCTTGGCCTTGAGAAATCGTGTCATCACAGCAAATCAGATCAGCGGTCGTCTTCAAACAGACACTGGTGTGAGAGTGAGTGGCCAGACGATTCGGAATCGACTGCATAGGGGTCACCTTCGCGCCCGACGTCCTTGCGTGATCCCTTGTTTGAGAGATCATCACATTCAGGCAAGACGTCGTTGGTGTAGGGATCGTCAACACTGGGATAATCGACGCTGGAGCAATGTGATGTTTTCAGATGAGTCAAGGTTCACTGTTGATTTTTTGGACAGACGTAGGAGGGTGTGGCGTCGTCGAAACGAGCGCTTCCAAGACGTTAACGTCATCAGACATGATCGATTTGGGGGTGGTTCTGTTATGGTGTGGGGAGGCATCACTGTTGCTGGAAGAACGGTTTTACATGTTGTTGCAGGGCGTGTTACAGGCCAGTACTACCGGGACAACATCTTGGCAGTCCATGTTGTGCCGTTCGCACGACGTCATGGTCGCCCTTTCATCTTGCAGGATGACAACGCAAGATGTCACAGGGCCAGGATCGTTACAGGTTACCTCCAACAACAGAACATCACCACATTACCTTGGCCAGCACTGAGTCCCGACCTCTCCCCCATCGAGCATGTCTGGGACATGCTTGGACAGAGGTTACGTCAACGTCAACAACGTCCTGCCAATGTCCAAGAACTTGCTGCTGCGTTGCAACAGGAATGGGACAATCTGGACCAAAATGACCTTAGACGTCTCATTAGGAGTATGCCACGTCGGATCAATGCTTGTTTGGCAAACAGAGGAGGATTTACCCGTTACTGACTTTGTTGTGATGCTGTGGTAACTTTGCTGTTTGACCCCGGGTATCATTTTACCCTTATAATGGTTAGTCTGTGCCTTACTTAGTCTAACGATCATTTGGAATAAATCGATGAATGTGAACTTCATTTCATTTTGTCATTTGTTTCTTCGTCAGTTTCATTAGGTGACTTTAATAACACTTAAAAATCAAATATCCCCTACTTTTTTTGAATACTAACTTAACAATATGAAATTGTAATTTCAAAGTAGCTAAGTCTCTAACTCAATATCATCCAAAATCTTCGATAATGAAAACACAAATTATTTGTCAATTCAATTCAACATTGATGTTGTGATCTTACCGGGAAAAGATGAGCTTCTGATATCCAATATTTAAGACCATCTTGTTTCTCGAGCAAAAATTCTATTATAAGTGTTACAAAGTGTGTACGAACGGACAATAAACCCTTCTAAATTATGAAGGCGAAATGAATTACTGCGTATAAACATTACAGTATACCTTTTTATACGCACACATGGAAATGTGGTCATATATTGTCGTCGTCCATTCCGTCGGTCTCTCTGTCCGATCGTCCATCGTCCAAAATTTCTTGTGAATGCTCTAGAGGATATCCGATTGACTTTAAATTTATACACAGTGTTTAAGGTAATCAGACGAAGAATCCTATTTATTTTTAGCGATATCTGATCATTACTGCCAGAGTTATGACCCTTGATCACTTAAGCGGCTAAAGTTAGTACCCGATTGACTTTAAATTTGTACACAGTGTTAAAGGCCATAAATTATGAAGGCGAAATGAATTACTGCGTATAAACATTACAGTGTACCTTTTTATACGCACACATGGAAATGTGGTCATATATTGTCGTCGTCCATTCCGTCGGTCTCTCTGTCCGATCGTCCATCGTCCAAAATTTCTTGTGAATGCTCTAGAGGATATCCGATTGACTTTAAATTTATACACAGTGTATAAGGTAATCAGACGAAGAATCCTATTTATTTTTAGCGATATCTGATCATTACTGCCAGAGTTATGACCCTTGATCACTTAAGAGGCTAAAGTTAGTATCTGATTATACACAGTGTTAAAGGCCATGATATTAAGAATCCTATTGATTTTCAGTGATTTCCGATTATTACTGCCAGAGTAACGATAATAATAATGAACTGTTCTATTTGATGACGCTGAGCTGCACTGTCACGTTTGGTATTCACAGTTACATAAGTGAATCTTCAGGGATAATTTAAAGGACTCTAATGTTCTAGCTTCCTTTAATGTTGCTGGCGGTTTATTCCATGGGGTGGGTGCTGCCACTGAAAATGCCCTATCACCACACGACACTTTCAAAGTTTTTGGAACAACAAGGTCTTGTTTTGATGTTGATTTAGTTCTTCTTTCTCGACTTTTGATTTGAAAATGTGGGCGCTCTAGGGACTAAAAATTAATTTATACTCAGCGCTAAAGGTCATAGGACGAAGGATCCTACGCTTTCCAATAATTACTGCCATAATTACTGAGTCATGGCCTTGATCATTTTGAAATATATTGTGCACGAAGACCCATCCTCGGTTACCCAGTGTACTCATTCCGTTCTACTCCACTATACCCTGGCTTAATAGATAGGGCTTCCACGATTTCAAACTATCTGATTGTAGTTGGAGTGTACGAACCAATCAAAAACAGTTTACAAACCAGTCTTACGTAGACTGTTTACAAACAATATGGCGGCTTGTTTGATCGATTATGAGAAAGTTTGTAAAAGATTTAATATAAAAGAATTGACATGCACATAAAAAGATGGCAGGGAAAGTTCTGTCATGAAATTCTTAAATGACACTGATTTTTCTACTATGCGGTAGGTATTTTCCCAATGACATATTTGTAAAGTGTGCAAGAACGGACTGGGGTAGCCATGTTTGGGGTATTCTTTGTTGGAACACGATGAGTTACTTCCCTTCACCTATTACCTTTCCAAGTAACGCTTTATGGGATTGGACGACAAAAATATCACAATCCGCCAGGGCAAATAATTTGAAATCGTGGAAACCCTATGAATTAACCCAGGGTATTGTGGAGTAGAACGGAATGAGTACACTGGGTAACCGAGGATGACGAAGACCATGAGACAAACAATCGAAACAATTTTAACCATTTCCGATGCATTGTAATTACTTAATGGGATAATACTTGTGATAAGATTTTCATGTTTTGTAAATGTTCTCCTGACTGACAAAAGAAAAAAGAAAAAATATACGAAAACCTTTGTTGACTGCCGCACGACTTAGCTGTTGTGGGCGTGTGTTTCGTTGCCTAGCAACCTATGTTTTCATTTTTCTGCTCAATGATATACCTCAACTCAAATCTTTATGGGCAAATATCTTCAAGAGATTCTGCACATATGAGGGAGAGGGGAAGTGGGGTTTATGGGGTTTTTTTTCTATTTTACTACTTCGCTTGCGCGTAGAGGTCTTTGGCAGTGGGGAAACCGGGGAACCCGAAGAAATACGAGGTTGGAAATCGACCCTTCTCCTTGTCACGCACAATCGGGGATTCGAAACCACGCCAGTTTACTCAATGACATCATCTTTTATGAAAATAAATTTCTGAAATACATAAAACAGTAGAAAATCAGTCATACTCATAAATTAATTAAAACAGTTTTCAGATATACAAATATATTCGTAACTAGGCAGCCCACAGTATGGATACATTTGTTTTCTTTTTTGGTAGGCTACAGTTTCACTCACCAATTAGTGGATTTTTTTTTGGATCACGCTTTGATCAAAGTCTGGCTAGCATGATACACCTAAAAATAAGCCATTTGTCACAAGAAATCGCTTGAAAATACAATGAGGGAGTCATTGACATTTGTTGACAACACATCAGAACAGAATACGTATAGCAACCGCTAGAATCTTAGGCTAGACATCACAGTCATAGTTCCATAGGGTATTTTTGAAGATTAAGTACGAACTGCTTTTGATTGAACAAAAACTAGCTGCAACATTGTGACAGCAGTCTGCAAAAAATAAATAAAGGCTAAAAACTTACATGAAAGTCCCAAAGAGAAGTCATCTCGGAAAACAGGCCGGAATTATTTCAATCATGCTGACACTCGTCTCTTTAAATATCATATTTTATAATTCTTTAAACGTTATAAATATTTTTTGTCGATATCCGAATAGCATTTTTTTCATAATTCATTTACTAGCAACTCCCGCGGGACTCAAGCATTTTACATTTGCAGGAAAGCAAGGACGGTCTTAATCTATTGAGAATATTTTGAAAAATAAACGCAAGCACGTGAGCCAATAACGGCTTTTTAAAATGGGTGTAAAATGTTTCCTAAATAGTTCCGAAGAAAATCCCTAAATATCTGAGCGTTTCTGTTTCGTATTTATCGGGGATTTATTGTCCATTTAACCATGCTTGAACTATCCATTAGTACAACTCGACGTTTTCGCACCTTGAGTTCTAATGGTCCAAGCATGGTTAAATGAACAATAAACACCATTTAAATACGAAACGGGAAGTGTTTATCTCCTAAATATAGCATGAAATTCACATGGCCTATATACCTGTAATTTGTGACGGTTGACAAATAAGTCAAAACATAAGTTCAGCTGTGAGTAAATCCCCCTTTCCACGGCATCAACGACAAACCCCAACCAGGGGCGTAAATATGGGGTCTGTGGGCCCCCCAGAAAAAAAAATAGTCGGTCGCAAAATCGTGAAGTCAGTCGCAAAATAGAAGTATAGGCCTGCAGCCAAAATTCCTAGCTTGCTTAGAAACGCAATTCCGCTAAACGTTCCTCCCAAAAAAACAAACTATACATTTTTGGAAAGCTTATAACACCAGGAACACAAATCCAGAGAGTTCGAAGCAAAAAGTCTGCAATTAATCGATTTAGGGCCAGATGAAAATTGTGATAATTGTCAAGTAAATACCATATTTATACTAAGAATTATGACATTGACATAAAACTAAATATTGGCGAAAACACCATTTTCTCCATCCTCTGCGAAAAATATGGTATTGGTTAAATTTTGATTTAAACCAAAATGCAGAAAACATAATGGACAAGTGAACATAGATAATTTTGGAAAGCCATTAACGGTAATAGAGAGTTATCTACCGTTCTGTCAAAATATCCGCAATTGATAACAGCATTTCATGTGTTTACTGCTGATGTTGCATGGCGCACAAGACCATGAGCACACAAATCCAACATTTATATCGTTAATGGGGTGTTTACCCAGAAATTATGGATGTAGCGCCTAGTCTGGTGAGATATGTTTGACATTGGTTGAGCAATATGTCTATGAAGTAATGGAGACCAGACTATGTCCGTAGTTTTGTAAATCGCACTGAAACCACATGATTTTTTCCACTAAAACGTAAACCCAGCCTTTCAATTAGACCCTGCATTAATTTTACTACAGGTAAACTTCTAGTTAAGATATTTAGGCCGAATTACAAACATTTAAACTGACACCGTATATATAATTGTGTAATTTGCTAACAAATATAAATTCAAGACTAAATTTATTTATTGAAGTAAATACGTTATTGAAAATAAAAATTACGCAGTTAACCTTCACTTTAAATGTCATCAAAGTTAGTCGTTATCATCATAACCGTCACTGCATGTACGTATACCCATCAAATTCTGTTCTTTAACAGTATTTTTGTTCCATTTACACAGATTAGATATGTACATGTTCTGGTCATGTTCAAGACAACCCCGGTATGGTTTCACCCTGTCAGTGGGCTGGGAGGGAAAACAATAGTTTAAACAATATTTGATTCAACAAACTGGAATCGGATTAAACAACAGGTAAGGGGCTACGTGAGTGTAGGGGGCTAATCACAGTTGGGTGGGGGCTGAGCCTTTTTCGCCTGAAAAATTTGTCACCCAAATTTTCTGAATGAATCAATTATTAACTAAAATGAATTTTCCACAAAGCTGTGAAGGTTGTTCATTTTGAATTAATTATACAAATTTATATTTCCATGAGATATGGTCGCGTTCTCCATTCTCAGAAGATTGTGCCCGAAAAGCTGAAATATATTGCTAGAAAAATGGACGGTTCAACGAATATGGAAGAGCGGCTGGGTAGGCATATAGGCTCTCTCAAAACAGTATTTCTACTAATAATATGTAAGCTTTTAATTCAGATTAGATTTGGGACTTTTAAGCAATTCCTAACAAATATTTGAAGCATCTATTTTCTCATTGAAATAGATATATATGGCAAAACCTAAATAATGAAGTGAAAAAAAAATCAACTGTCATAATGAAGATGAACATACGCTCGCCATACATTATGCTATAGGGGGTTTTCGTCCAAACAGCAACGTTACCGTCTACTCTTTATTTCCAATTTAGTGTACGTCAAAGTGTGCACCGGAAGTCACTTTTATATTCCATCCGAATAACTAAGGGCTGACCATCACAACACCCCCCACCCCCCTCCCTGCACCACTGACAAGGGATCAAACCAAGGACCTCCTGATTAGTGAGCCACGGACAAGGGGAAACTACGCCAGATTAGGATCAAAACCTGAGCACCCTCACCCCCGTAAGTGAGTCAGCCCTTTACACACAATAACGTATGAACTTACGCCCATCTTCATTATACGGGTTGGTACAGAACCGTAAGACATTAAACTCCATTTGATATCTTTTCTCTTTATTGCAATATTGTCACTCCCATAACAGTATTATTGAGTTGCAGCTATATCTATTTTAGTGAGAAAACTAAATATCTGTAGATGCTATGTTTCAGGTTGAATATTTGTTAAACTCTTAACCTCTAATCCTATTTGGAAATAAGGTTGAACTTATAAAGGCCCTTGTCTGTAGTTATACCATGGACCTTATAGGGTCCATGGTTATACCTGTTACTATTATCAATAATTAATGATATTTTCCATAAAGGGAGATTACTCCTTTTTAGAATAAATGGATTTCCGAAATTATGTTTCCCTGTCCATTATGTTTTATGCAATTTACTTTAAATCAAAATTTAACCAACAGCATATTCTTTGCATAGGATGAAGACATCGTGTGTTTTCGAAAATATTTAATTTCATGTCAACTTCACAATTATTAATATAAATAATATAGCATTTACTTTACAATTTTCATAATTTTCATCCCTAAATCGATTAATTGCAGACTTTTTGCTTGGAACATAATTTGTATTCCTGGTGTTAAAAGCTTTCCAAAAATGTATAGTTTTTTTTGGGGGGGGGACCGTGTAGCGGAACTTCACGCTAGAAATTTTGGCTGCAGGCCTAGTAGTCGGTATCAAAATAAATGCTCACTGAATACGTCACGCTACTCACGCAAAACTTTGGCATAAATTAACTTTGTCATAACATGTTTGAAAAGATGTTGTGTTTAACTCTTATTCTGTTGTGAGTATGTTGGTCTAACAACAAAATTTTTTATTCTGTTGTGAGTATGTTGGTCTAACAACAAAATTTTTACCTAGGGAGAAAAACAGTCAGTCGGTCTCAAAATAAGTTCAGTCACTGCAGTCGGTCTCAAAAACGTGTTTCACTCTTATTGTGTTGTAAGTATGTTGGTCTAACAACAAAATTTTACCCAAGGAGAAAAATAGTCGTTCTCAAAATAAGTTCAGCCACTATAGTCGGTCTAAAAACAATTCCCGAATAGATCCCAAATACTCTGTATTTGCGTGAATCCGTGAGCAAATTGCATACGCCTCACAAAACTACAGCATAAAATAACCGTCTGCTTGAAAAAATATTTGTCACTATATTATTCTGTTGTGAGTATGTGTTGTTCTATGAAATGTTTTCTACCATGGCAAAAAAATAGTCGGTCTCAAAAAAATTACTCACCGCAGTCGGTCTTTGCAGACTAAATGAATTAATGAGGTAAACAAACAATAACAAAACAGGCGAAATTGACAATTCAATCATAAACATCATTCTTCTACTCCTCTTTCTCAGAACTATCATATTCACGATTATAGTGAACTACCCAGTTTGTAGTACCACTGGTGTGTGGGTCGTGGGGCGTCAGATTGTACAGATGTTATGTCAACTCTTGCAAAAATCTCGAGATTCTGTTCCATTGACTGACATTTCTGGTCCACTCGTCCACAATTTCTCCCAGCAATGATCTCAAATGCCAGGATATTGAATCAATTTTTCAAAATTTTCTCAAATTACTCTGTGTTATAAGCACAATCATCATATATGATATAAACTATATGTGAACTTAAATAAAACTGCTTTCCGACGAGACCACGATCGGCGAACAACTATATAATTATACAATACCATCTATGTTCTACCGGGAAGCCAGTATTTTGTTGACATTCATTGTGGGGTGGGATTGTTGATGACGGCCTTGATTTGAAACCGCCCCTACTCGCACCTGTGGTACACGTACTGGGGTGGGGCGGGGGCGTATGTGCATCAGTCGATCGCATTTTGGCTAAACACCCCCCAAACAAAATTGTTATATACGCCCCTGACCCGAACAGTCCAAAGGCTGCAAGTTTCCAATCAGGTGTCACTGTCCGTTGCTTAAAGGACAATGTCAGCCATTATCGCATGTGTGCTAGAACTGGCTAAACACATTTCAATTATAACAAATACATAATTGCTACGATAGATGCCTAAGGAAGATTTGAAGAAAGGGAATTGACGCAAAAAATGGAAAACGCGAGTTATCCTTATATATAACTGACTGAAGTAACGAGCGATAACAAACACACGCTGGAATAGGAAAGTAAACCATTTGCAAATAAAATTCTGAATGCATTTAGAGAAAATAGTTCGCCCCGAAGAAATTAACCAATATTGTACCTGATGTAAATATCGAAACTTTGAATGTAATACAGCCTGGTCGAAAACGGTTTGCGACTGACATGACCTTTGATAATGAAACGTCGATGATATAGATTTTCTACATCAATTGCTTACACAGGTAGAACACTCCGCGCAGTGTTTCGTTTGATTAGAGGTAATCCCACTACTCACTGCTGTATTGAGTGGATATTGTTATTTTAAATTTTGTCCGACTACCAACCAATGACTAGCTGCTCTACAAAAGCTTTACATTTAAAACGAGTGCCAATATTGGACCAAATATGTTTACATAACGTTCCGTCATGGCTCACGATTTTATTATGCCCAATTAACCCGTGCATAACAGAATACTACAGTAAAACTAATTGAGTGACAAACGAGGCTATCAAGTCGAATGAAATGTAAACAATACTGTTTGGAAACGAACATACTTTCACTGTTTTTAATACCTAAAATCACTGTTCAAAGTTTTAGGGAAAACCCAGATTAAACGAAGGACTGTCATGTTGCTGTACTTAAGTGATAGCTTTGATTGAACGGGAAGAATAGACATACTCCGGCAAAAGTTCAAGAATCAGAAGCTAATCCAGCAATGGCCAGAGAGGGATTTCTCGGACCATTAATTGCTTCAGGAATATGGTAGAACCTGGTAGTACAATTATCAGCTTTGATGTTAGTTTATGTAACAATATAAGTTAAAAGCTTTCGAATATTGGCTAAATACTTACGCAAGCATCATACCAGACCGGTTTTGAAATTCATTTATCCTCGATATTTTCTTCAATGGCTTATTACTATATACAAATCAAGGGAGTTGGTATGGGTACGAAACTTGGTCCTACCTATGCCACTTTAACTTTAGGATATCTTGAGGAAATATGGTATGAGAGGGGGACTACAACGTTTGGCAATGAATTTGATGATTTAATTAAAACATCATGGACATGTTTTTTTGATGATTTTTCTGTGATACTCAGAGTTTCCCCAAGATCTCATAAAATGTTAAACAGTTTAGATGACAGTATTTAGTTTACAATTGAGCACATTAAATTTTCTGGATGTGACAGTTAAGCTACACCAGAACGGCTCTATTGAAACTGATGTGTATAACAAAAAAAAAAAAAAACCGAAAAAAAAACCCCGATACACATCAATATCTAAATTTTAACTCTTGTCACCCATTTCATACGAAAGGAAACATCCCATATAATGCAACTAGACGAGTTTGTACAATTGTGTCAAATCAAGATTTCAATGTTCATGAACTAAAAGCAGGCCCATAGCCAGCCCAAAATTGTTGGGGGGGGGGGGCGCCGACGGAAAAATAGGGTTAGCACCTGCAACTGACGCAAAATTTTAAGGCTGAATTTGCGACATTGGCTTATTATGATATTTTGATATGAACATTATAAACATTTGAAGGAAGGAATACGTTATGAGAAAAACGAAAAGTTTGGAATCGGGTTAGAGTGCGACTTGTTTGAATTTCGAAGGTTATCATGCTGTTTTGTGCGTTTAATTCATCCGTAGGCACCTTACCAATATCACTCGGCATTATGGGCGCCCATGATCTCAGCAATATCCCCCCCCCCACACACACACACGGATGAGACACCCCACCAATCATGCCGTTTGGGGCGCCTCATTGATCAGGCCGTGGGCGCACAACCAATCTCACCCGGCATTATACATTATGTGCGGTCCGACAATCATATATTGTCATTATAATCAAGCTGGAAAGGACGCCTTTTGGGAGAGATGATTTTTCCAAATAGGTGTGGCACGATTAAGGACAAGATTCACGGCCAAATCTTCTGTGTCACACTGTCGTTTGTCTAGGTTGGACTTGACGTTGTGATCAATAAGACTACAAACTCTTTTCTGTACTCTTGAGATATTCTTTATATGTTACAATAATACATTCTACAACATAGACACGACTATTGTTCTTTAGGAAACGCATGTATAATTTATATAAAAAGGTGAGGGGCGTCCACTATCAGGGCGGATCGTTGACCATATTTTGGCTAGTGCGGCAGTAGAGCACGCCGTTACGTCAACCTAATTTTATGAAATTGGTCTAATTTGTACTTTACCAAAGGTAGGTAGACCTCTGACTTGATGTCTGATCGTTAGCGTAATAGGATATCATTTTTAACTAACTGTGACACAACAGTAGCCCTCTTCCAGAAATAACTGGTAGCAGGAACCGTGAGTCAGTCTAAGAAAAATGAAGGAATCCTACAAGCGTATAGCCGGCATTGTGTCACATAGGCAAAGGGCACCGAATCAGGAGTCCCAAATTTTTCCAGGGGGCAGCTGTCCCTTGCCCCGCTAGCTATGGACCTTCTAAAAGGTTTCTTATTAAAATAAAAATATCCAGGTAAATTAATAGATGATGCTAACCAAAGAGCATTGAGTCTGGATCAAAGCATGTTAAGCCAACTCTGATAAAAGAAACGTTGGTTTAATTACTACATTCAATCTGTCCCAGGAAAATGGGAAATCTATCATTGAAGATTACACCCACATTCTTAGAAACAGCCAAACGATGGATAAAATATTGAGATAAACAGTCTAAAGCAACCTCCCAATCTATAGCTTGGATTATAACATCTTCTAAATACGACCCAGTCGCTTTAAAACTGGTAGTTTGGTTATTCAAAGTGTAAAACCTGTGACACATTATCATTGAGGGGTCATCCATAAAAATCAATGATAATAATACATTCTTGTCAATCAGGCAATGAATTGCCAACCGAACTATGTAATTCACCTTATAGCGTGTCCGGGATGCGTGTCCGGGACATTCACCAACATCAATAGTTGACGCCTCAGGCTATAAGGAATACATATGCCAAGTATCAAGCTATGCATTCAGAGTTGCGGCCTGTAAAAATTGGGCGTGGCTTGCGCCCGGGGGTTGGGGGACATGCAGTTGTCGTCCTAAGGCTATAAGGCTATAAGGAACCTTCCTAAATATCAGATTGAGAGAATTACAAAGAGTTCAAAATTCCGCAGCGCGCCTTCTTACAGGAACAAAAAAATCTGAACACATTACCCCAAAATTATTGGAATTACATTGGCTCCCAGTAAACCAGAGAATCAAATTCAAAGTCCTACTGACAATCTATAAAGCCCTGAACAGAACTTAATAACTCCACATAAACCAACCAGAACCCGTATCGCATCAGAGAAGTCAGGGCTCCATCAACCTGCAATTGGTATTCGGCACTGTTCCTTTGGAATTTGCTACCCTAAACCATTAGACAATCAGACTCAATAATGATTTTCAAAAAAGAACTAAAACCTTTATTTTTCAATGAAGCTGTCCCTTACCAGAACTGTAACCCTTTGTGAAAGCGCGATAGAAACTTTAACAGAGTGTTTTTGCGCTATATAAATTCAGTGTTTATTATTATTATTAGTATATCCCGAGTTCAAAGACGACCCATTAAGAATCGTGGCCTGTAGGCAGCACATATAGACACAAAGTAGAAGTGTGTATGGCTCTGCCCCTGGGGTTCGCGCAATCACCAAAAACATTAGGGGTTATCCTTAAGAGTTTAAGGAATAGGTTTGCAAAGTTTCAAAAGGATCAATCAAGGATTGCAGTCTGTAGGCGAAACACAAGACACACAACCATTGGGTGTGGCTCTGTCCCAGGGGGTCGAGCATGCACCAAAAATAACATGACCTGTAGTAAGTATAAAAAATTTGAGTAATCAAATGGAAATTAAAGAGGGTATAGGGGGTATGTAAAAAAATTTTTTATAGTATAATTAAGGAATAATGATTAAGAAACGGAATAAGGAATAAAATAAGGAATCAATGCTGTCTCCTGGTTCAGTGGAATGGCATAGATGAATGCAGCCATGTGAGAATGGCAAACAACTCCATCTTCAAAGCTATACGAATCATCTGGACTTACAACACGTTTACTTTTGGCGAAACAAATGAGCAACAGATTCTTGGTATAGCGATGGGTACCAAGACTGCACCACAGTTAAGTAATTTAACAATGAGATTTCTTGAAGAAAAATTATACTCAATTGTAGAAATTGAACATGGCGTGGATTACAGATTATATTTAGAAAATCTTAGACGATATATTTTGTATTTGGAATGAATGAATAGGCAACGTTACATATATGCTGCAAATTATTTCCCATGGACATCGGTAAGAATGTATGCCACAACTGACCCGTAGCCTTTTTTACCCCCCCCCCCAAAAAAAAACTATTCTATATATTTTTAACTGTATATCAGCAACGAGTCCCTCATGTTACCACTTTCTGATCAAAATTCCGGACGTGGCCGACCGTATGGACTATCTATACTAGATCAGGTTAGTAAATATCGAATTTACGAGGCAAAACTCTTTAAAATCTCTCCCGTTAAATCGGGTATATACAAAACACACAACCAATAACACATAAAAACCGTGAATACGGTGTGAATGTTTGTTAGTTAATAATGTTCACCGCTAATAGAGCGATGGACGATGAAATATCTATTCAACCGTCAATTCAAGAACTTCTTAATTAGGATCTTAACTCAGTTCCAGTCAAACAATCACAAAATATTTTACTTCTTAATATAAACCTCTTAATACTTTGTTGCTATTAATTTTAAAATCCAAAATATTTGTTCATAAACAAACTATTATATTGTTGTGACGATTAATTTCCAGGTCCAAACTCACGGCGTCCTTAACTGATCCTGTCACCCACGGTTTCACAGATAAACTTTTCAATCCTGCATTTTTTTCACCAACTCCTCAGATGTCTGGCGGTGAAAACTCCTTTGTCTGTCACGCGGGATTTTCTTCATTAGCACGTGAACACACCCATGGGTCTCGTTGGTCGATGGTACCGTAACAGATCATGTAGGTAATGATTTCCTCCTGAAAACACTGGCCGATGCACCATAATAGATCACTGTAGTGATGATAGAGACCAGCTTAGTATATATATAATGTATTTACATCGGAACAGAATATCAGAAAGTTACATAGATGCAATAGTAACTAAACTACATCGGGAACTAGACTACGACAGGAACACAGATCACATGTAGTTTGGGAATGACTTGGGATTAATTGCATGTTTGATTAGATAATAGCCAGTTCATGTCTTAACAGAAGTTTATACAGAGTTGAAAAGTCAATATATATTATCAAAAAACAGCTGAGGTCAATAAGTTTTAAGCACCTAAATAATCGTTCAATTCTATGAAATTTCTGAAGTATTTTGTCACAGACGTGCACTACATTCACGAACTTTTGAAAGACTTAGTGGATGTACACTACATATAGTGTAGACCAATAGAGTTGTTACCATTAACCCGAGAATTTCACATGCACACACAATTGGAACACTTGCAGATATTAAACAAGGCAGTAGTGCATAGTTTTTCAGGGATACGTGTTTTAAAATACCAGATAACCGCACCGTTATTGATTCCACACTCTCATTATTTTTGATTTGTTTACCAACATGAGGTTTGGATATTTAGATTTGTCTTAATATAGTTAATTAATTGGTGTTATTGAGCGGAAGGGGAGGGCAGAAATAGTTCCACTACTTATGTATTCCGTCTTGTTCAAGCCACAGTAATGTATCGCCCCAAGACCTTCCTTTGGGCAAGTTTTGTAGTCATATAACATAGTCGCTATGCCCGTAAGGAATGTAGTGTTCTTCGCGTAAAGGGTCACTGAAACTGTGTTAGTATTGTGGGTTGCAGTTGTAGTACAACATTCAAGAACATGTTATTTTTTTATATTAGTTATAGTTTTACCCCCCTCGTGTATATATGGGCATTTTTCACAGAAAGATGGACTTACAGTAAAGACAAAATGCTAAAAATTTGTAACGATTTTAATTTCCTTGGTGTAAAATGAAGCTCTGGCCAATGTTGACCTTGTATCCCAATTTTTAATGCAGCAGTCCTAAAGGTTAATGAATAAATCCAAGTTACATTAACGCCCATTTGTCTTTACCGTAATGCGGATAACGGTAAAGACCTACGGTAAAGACATTGCTGATAGCTGCGACTACATGAAAAAATTCATAGGAAATGTATGTATAATCCACCGCCTCTTCATAAATTGTGGCAGTAGCAGGAAGATTTTTCATATAACATCCTACCTCGGGTATTTTATCCTATGTAGACAACTAGACACTGTTCCTTGGGTCCCCGCCCATGCTGGAGGACACCATGCAAGCAAACCCTGGGGAATTTTCTTGGCCAACACTTAAGAACTGAATACTGGGTCTTACTTACTGAGCCACATATCTCAAACGTTATATAAATATGATCTCCACTTTAAAACGTCGCTATTGTTTGTAATTTTTTTTCTATTAAGAAATTGTTTAGTCATTCTCTGCCAAGGGCAAGGCTACACAGGTTTTGTATAATTAGAGAACCGTTGCATTTTATTTTCGTCGGTCAGGGTGGGGTCGTTTAACACGTGTTGCATGTCTTGGTGGACATTCTCGACGGCCTGTTGCACTGGATCTCGATCGTACGCGGGTTCAACTTGCCAGACTTCAACGGGTTTGACGTCGGGAAGTCCGTCGAAGGGCACCAGTTTCATTTTCTTTGCGAATTTCATCTTTTGGAAAGGATCGAAACAATCGGGTGAAGAATCCCCCTTTCTGTTGCTTCAGAAATCGCCGGCGGGTCTTCCAAGGTGTTTAAGGGGGCGTCCCTTTTCAAGCGCTAGACTTCTTTGTCGGTCACAGGGACGTTGCGGCGAATAAGGTTTCCATTACACTCACACAAACCGTCGACGATGGGTTGGGTCTCGAGTAAAAGGGGACGGTCTTTAGGTGTAGTGTTCAATAGATACCGCAGTGTCTCCATGACTGAGCTCAGGGCCGTTCGTTCTCCGGTCCCCTTTTTATGCCTTTCTGTCCACTGGGTTATCCACCAAATAGTTTAGATAGCTCGGCAGCCATAGCGTTCGCTCTATCGCGCCTTCTAAGGAAGGGATGTTTACCGCCCTGTTGTCCTCCTAATAGTTTAGATACCAAGGGGGCCAAAGCTGGGGGAGCCATTGCCAGCAATGCACCGATGGCACCACCCTGTTGATCGACAAGTCGTCGGGTGATGTTCGTCGATTACTCAGTTTGCGAAGCAACGTTCGATGTTTGTTCAATTCTTCGGTACTCAGTCCCCTTCCGCGCTGTGCGTTCCGTCGAACGAATTGATTTCGTTTCTTGTCTGTTTCCTCTTGCAGCCTTTCCTTCCAACCACAGCAAGATACGAATCAACACCCCCCCCCCCCCAAAAAAAAACACGTCCCACGGGTTTCATGATCAGGGAGAGTTTGTCGGTCGTCGGCATGTTTCTCGCCGTCAGTTGGGTTAACACTTGTCAATTTCGTTCCACCCATTTCTTGTGCTGGGCATGCAGTGGTTGGATGTTACCCTTCAGCAAATGGTTGGCCGCCAGCTTGAACCACTGCAACAATCCAATACGTGCCCGGCCCGTATTCTTGACCAACTGTCCATAACGCATATCGGGAGTCAGATGTTGTAATTTGCGAATGCAGGACTTGAGTCCCTTCATAGAACTCTTCTCTTCTCTTCGTGGTCTGCGAATGATCGGAGAGAGAGACCCAGAAGGGGAAGGTGGTGACGTGGGACGTGGGGGTGTGACCGGTAAGGTACGGCGTGGTGGTGTGGCCGGTAAGGGAGACATAGAAATCATGAGTGGTGTCAATGAGGGGGGGGGGGTAACCACTGTGTTCTGGGGCCCTCATTCTCGGGCGGGTCTGACTTCGTACCGTGGGATCACGAAGGTCCGGTGCCAGGGTCGGGAACGTCGCCCTGTGAAAGGTTGGAGGTGGGTGTTTCCTCTGCGTATTCTTCGTGCGAGCCATCATGATAAACAAGAGTCATTTCGAGGTACAGGTCCCCCTTTTATACTTTTTGGACGTAGACGATGGGCGGTTCCTCTTGGGGTAAAATGTTAGATCTCAGTCGCAACGCTTCGGACGTGTCGGGTTTCAAATCAACGAGTAAGTAACTGCGAGGAGTACTCTTCGCATCTTCACAAGCTTCTTGCATATACTTGGAGCGGGAGGGGTACATCTGACGGCCAACACACCAATTTGCGAGGCGTCTCGGGGATTTTTGAACAAGACCAAGTAAAGGGCATTCAGGCTGATGGTACGCTGTTATTTGTCAAACAAGTTTTGCACAATGTAAATGACACTCGTGTCGTGGTGATGACTCTTTTTCGTGAACCACTTTTGCAATATCTCCGCGTCTTCTCCCATCAAATCGTCCACGACTAAGACTTGTGGACCCTTGACTTGACCCATCACGTCGTCAATTTCCGTCAAACGTTTGACATAAGTGTATGGAAAGCGATCGTAATCTCTTGCCATTCACCGTAGGACCACACGATGCGTTGGGGAGGGACGTCGAACAGTGACGTTTTAAGAAATTTCTGCACAAAGACCGTCTTTCCAACACCCGTTGGACCACTGACTAACATGGCGAAGGGATGTTTGAACGTCGCATCAATCTTGCACTATTTCCTCCATTCCATTTTTCCCTGCATTTTATACCTTCGCACCAGAACAACAGACATGGAGTGAAATAAGAACACAATTTATTTTACAAAAAAATCCCCCCAAAAAACATTCAATACAAAAAACACATCATACAAAGGAAAAGAAAAAACGGTTAGTTATCGCGTTCTCTCTTCAGGATGTCTTGTCTCAATCAGGGTATATTTCTCCTCGGGGCACGAGGAATGCAATACACGTCCCAAAAGCTTCTGCATCGTGTCGTGTGGGTGCCAGTCTTCCACTTCAGCAAACGTGACGACGACGGGTATCCATTCACTCAAATCGAAACAAGGGGGTTACGACAAGACTTCGGTCATATGTCTCGGACCCGCATATTGGATGAGTGTTCGAGAAAAACTTTCTGCTTCCTTCTCTGCCAACAAGAGGACAGCCGGCATTGGGGTGTCCAAGAACGACGGTGGTGACCTGGATGCGGACAGTCAAGTGCCACCCATTAACAACCTTTTTCATTCGTTGTTCAAAGACGTCAAATTACGCCTGGGAAAAGATGCCAAAAGCATGGTTACCACCTCTCTGCCCAACTATCCCTACTGGGCTTAATTGGAGAATTAGCTGAGTTTCGGTAAGGGAGCCAAGCACGATCACCTGTCGAAACAAGTCCTGTGGGAAAAAGACACCGCCGGGCAGTTCAATTCCACGAAATCCGTTGCCACCACAGGCTCCGAATAACAAAGGATTGAAACAACGCCAGAAAACCATCGCTGCCAGTCGCACCTTTGAATTGCAGTCGTGTCTACACTTGGACATGCGTTTACAAGATCGGTATCTGCTGGACGGTGTGGACCAGCGATTGAAATTGGAAAAGCAATCCCCGAAATTTTTTGTGATGTACGGCGTGAGCAACGATGCAGAAGAATACAAAGTCGAATTCACCAAAGCCTACCTGGATATCCCGTTCGTCACCCTGGCATCCAGTACCTACACACGGGTGGTCGCGCAACTTCAATCGTTCAACGCCAAATATCACCTGAAGCGCGTGGTGGTTCGCGACATGGTCATTCCCGACAATCGTGCCAGTCACCTCCTAGACAATCTGTTTGTCAACGAAAGCCCGCCAAAGAGATTAATTGTGGGTATGGTACGTAACACGGCCTACGATGGAAGAAAAAACAGAAATCCCCTCCAATTCGAACACAATCAATTGGAAAACATCAAACTAACCAAGAACGGTTAGCGACAAGCCATCGCACCTTACCTGGATTTGATGAAAAGGGTGGCCGTCTTAAACACCCGAGAAGACCTGGGGCCAGTTTCACAAAGCAACTTAAGATGAAAAATTTGCGTAAGTTTATCGTAACGTAAACTTACGTAAAAATCGCGTTTCACTAAACTTCTTAACTTACGAAATTCGTAACTTTTATCGTACAGTTTACGGTAACTCTAACCTTGTCGTAAGTTGGAATTTTTTCGTATCTTTGACGAAACGGTCGCCTTTATACTTTATGCGTATCAGGGGGTAGTTTCACAAAGCAACTTACGATGAAAAATTTATCGTAACGTAAACTTACGAAAAAATTGCGTTTCACTAAAATTCTTAACTTACAAAATTCGTAAATTTGATCGTAAAGTCTACGGCAACTCTCACCCTGTCGTAAGTTGGATTTTTTGTACGTATCTTAGACAAAATGGCCGCCTAGTTACTTTATGCCAGTGGTTCCCAACCTGTGGTAAGCGTACCACGAGTGGTACGAGAGGGCCTTCCAGGTGGTACGCGAGCACTTTCGGGGTCATGAACGTTTTTAGTTATTTTATACTTCACAAAAATGTTTACTGCCTAACACAAGATAATACCCATTATTTCCTCAGTTTGTATATGTTACTATTCTCATTATTATTTTGTATAGGCCTACTTACTTATATTTTATCTCTATACTTCTTTATCCTTTTCTTGATTGATTAATCTTTTTTGGGGAAAGAAGCAGATAGCCCACAACCCTCGCATTGAGTTGAGTTTTTTTTAGTTCTTTTGTGTGTTCTACTTGTAAAATTATTCAAATAAAGTGCAGCTATGGCGGGTGTGGCGCCAGATGGGGTAAGCTTACTCTTCCGAACACCTGTTACCACTGTTTGTCGTGTATTTTGTACACGGGGAGCAGTCCATTTTCTGATTACATTATTTTGCCTATTACGTTTTTTTAGGACTTCGAATTCTGTCTTATGGTTTGGATTGTTCGTACTTGGTTTTATTTTATTTGATCGAATTGAGTTTCTCTGGAATCAGGTGATAGCCTACGTGGCGACTGTACGGACAAGTGGTACTCTATCACAAAACGGTTGGCAACTTCGGCGAGAGAGAATATTTAGGGATACCCATACGGACGAGGAGTTAGTTTCACGTAACAAACTTGATTGGACCAGCAGGCCGCCTATATTACTTGTTGTTCACTGTATTAAAGCCGGAATTTCATATTTTCCAAGAAAGTCAAAACATATTGATTTCTATGTCTTTTGCTCAATAGGTTGTCAACTCACTATTTTACAATCATAGGGATTATTTTCCACACTGAAACATCCTTCACATGGAAAATAATAACCAATTACCGCCTTGTTTTCCCATTCCCCCCATGCAATAGCTATCTTCAAACGTTTGAATTTGATGTTGAAATTGATATTTTTGTCAATTTCTCAACTGGCAATAGTGAATTATAGGATTATTCTTTAACAAGGTTGGACTGTTTATAGATACCATCTTTTTTAAGGCTTTATTTTAATATATTTTAAAAATATAACTTAAAAATATGAAATTGCCGCTTTAATGATGATATCAAAACCGCAACTTACCGATCGAAATCCTACTGTACAACGTACAAGTCCTGATTGCATTACGGTAAGCCTACTATGCCACACCTAGCTTCCAAAAACTCATCACTGATGCACATGATCATGGGGTTAGTGTACCATCAGTGTCTAGAGTAATTTATCGTGTTTTACGAGCAATAACAACCCGTTTTGACGATTAATTATCAATAAATTTCCCCTAAAGAGTGGGCCTACGCCTATCGCGGCAAAGACCGACACGTGGACTTCGCACAAATATTCTTCCAAGTTCAGTCTTTCGATTACCTAGTCAGACTGCTGCTCAATTTTCCTTTCAGAATTCCATAATTCTGCTCTACGCCCTCAATCGAAACACCGAAAGCTGTCCCAATTTTGTTTTCGATTTTTAATGTTCATGCTTTCTATTAATTTGGGCTTTTGACAGACTGACAGACGACGTAACTATGCTACAATGTCACGCGCTATGACGCAGCAAAGAAAAGGGCATGAAAATAGCTTTTTATTCATAAGCACACAGCTACATCTTAGCGTATACACTGTATATAAGGAATATATCATTTCGTCCGTTTATGTTTCAAAAGGTTAGGATAAAACCAAACAACGGTTATAATGCCGAATTTGTCAACATCATGACTGTGGGAATGTTTACAGAAGTTTGAATGAAGTGACGTAACATGACGTCACGACCATTCGTGGCGTATCTACGTAAAAAGATACGAGAAAAAGTTAAGAAAAAACTTACACCGGCTATTGTGAAACCGGCGTAAATAATTCGTATCTTTTTCGTAAGTTTTTTTTAACGTAACTTTTTTTCTAAAAATTTACGAACTTTTTTTTAAACTGCTCTCAGGAACTTCGTTGGGAGAGAATATTCTGGGATAGATTAAACCCTCCCGACATCCATACGGACGAGTTAGTTTCGCGGTACAGACTTGATCGGTTCAATAAATATATTACATGTTATTAACTGTATTAATTATGATATCGAAACCGCAACTCACCCATCGAAATCCTTGTCATCTGTAGTGTACAAACTACAGTACAAGTCCAGATTGCATTACGATAGGGGGATCACGTGGCTAAGTGGGTAAGGCGCTGGCTCGCTAGCCTGGAGGTCGGGGTCGATCTCTGCATTGGTCGAGAAAGTTCATCTCGATTTTCCGACGTGGTTTCCCCTTGTCAGTGATGCAGAACGGATGGGCTGACAAGGACTGCTGTCTAGTCGTTCGGATGGGATGTAAAACCGAGGTGCCGTGTACACATTAGCGTGCACGTAAAAGATCGCTTGGCAGTTGGAATTCGATATAAAAAGGTAGTCCGTAGTGCCGCTGCCCGGGCAAAATTCCCCTCATAGCACACTGTATGGCGTATGCCCGTCTTCCATTAGCCCAGGTTAGGTGTAGAAGAGTAGGACGTTAAACCCAATTTCATTTCATGCATTACGTTAGGCTACTATGCCACAGGTAGCTTCCAAAAACTCATTGCTAATGGCACATGGGGTTAACGTACCATCAGTGTCTAGACTAACCGCCTTTTAAGTTTTGTGGTCAGGATCGGGTTTACCTACTATAGTACCGGAAAGGTATGCCTATATATATATAGCCTATAGGCTTGGTAGACTCAGGCTTAAAACTAGGGTCTCGTGGGCCTTCGGTTGTAGGTAAGCATTTACACTACAAGTAGGCCTACAACATTGTATTTAATTTGATTTATCACAAACAGGAACCCTGGAAAAATAATCTCGGTAGGTTAGTTTTCATTAAACAAGATTATGGCTAACGCCCGGTATTACTATTATTATGCCTAGTATTACTACTACCAGACCCTGTAGGCCTATAAGTAACTAGGACCTTAAGAGTAAGCCTATCGCGGCAAAGACTGACACTTACAAATATACTGAGCGCCATAAAGATGGTTAATTATGCTGCACAGCGTGCTAAGAGCCAGTGGAGGACACACGCGCTACTGACAATTAACCATCTTTGTCGTACTTTTGATTTTGACCTCCCTGACTTTGTACCGTTGATTACAGGTTAAACATCCATAAGTGTACAAATGTGTTCTCATTTCAATATTGTTCACAATAAGAAGCAAAATAAATAAGATATGTTTACAGAATCATTTTGTTACACGAAAAACTAAGTGATGCGTTTTCTATGGCGCTCAGTATATTCTCCCAAACTCTGCCTTTCGATGACTTGGTCAGGCTTCTTATCTTTTTCGTAAGTTTTACTTTACGCAGTTTTTTTTCTTAAAGTTACGAACTTTTGTGAAACTGCCCCCTAGACCTCCCTTTCCACGACTATATCAATGGGTACACTTTGTATTGTTTCGATTTGACCAATGACAACGGAGCCGACGGTAACTACTTTCACCCCAAAGCGGCGTGTAACCTGTCTTTGGAACTTAAGTTCGGTGCGGCCCCCACCAATCACCTCAGCCTTGTTCTGTTTGCCGAATACGACAATGTCTTGGAAATCGATGCCAACCGACAAGTCATCACAGATTGCTGAGACTCTCTCTCCATCCGACAACTGGAAAAACATCTCCCCTCTAACGTGTTCGGGGGTGTGTGGGCTCGTAATCATCTGGATTTACTGCGCCCGACCTCATACCCCAAAGCCTACGTCATCAACCCGGACGACGAAGACCAACCCGGTAGACACTGGACCGTATTTGTGTGCGAAGGACCAGATCACATTACCTTCTTCGATTCTTACGGGTGTCCCCCTGATGTCGACGGAGAAGCCTTTCGACGTTTCGTCCAAGAACTACAGCTCCACTACCAACCCCGATGGATTCAGGGACTCGAGAGTGTCGTCTGCGGACATTATTGTCTGTATTATCTGTGTCATCGATTTCACGTTCCTTCCCCGCACGCCCTTTCCGTTTTCGGGCACGTGTATACTCGTCGAACAATGGGCAAGGGATCATTTTCCCGACTTGCAAAAAGAAAAGAAGAAGGGACAACAGTGTCGATGCTTTTTTGCTCTGTAAATATGTTTTATTTTTTTGCTCAAGTGTTCAAGTTCAATAAAATTTGTGCTTAAGTTCAATAAAATGCTTTGTCAGCAACATATCACGTGTCTGATTTTTGTGACGTCATGTGAGGTCATGCTATTCTGATTGGTGGAAAATGGTATCGTCTCAACACCTTAGACTCGCCCCGTCCCGAGCCAAAAAGTCACAATCGAAATGGATCGAAAAGATTTCAGATTTTGCACGACTTGTGTGAGGTATTGCCCTATGTTTAAGGGGAACTGATCAGATGCAGATTACCTAGTCTGCTTCAGGTGTGGGACAGAAATTGGGAACACCTGTCATAGACGGGTCAAACAAGCTGTCAAATGCACGAGAAAACCGAATCAGTGGGAACAGCCGAAGTGTTGCTGTAACACGAACGGCCCTTTTCAGTGCCAACTTTATCAATGCAAAAAGAGTTGTTTCCCCATTCCTCCCCTCTTCCCCTTTTTCTTCTTCTCTCTCTCTCTCTTTTCCCGTTCGCGCCCGCCCCTCTCTCCTTATGTGCAAGGTCACGACGAACTAGGTCATGCACGTGCAAGGGGTAACGCACGTGCAAAGTCATGGGGGTCACCCAGTACAATGTCATGTGCACGCACATGCACACACGCGCATTCACGCACGTGCAAATTGCCATACAGGCGTCCCTACTACTATTGCCATACAGGCGTCCCTACGACCTTTCGTCCGACATGTTTTTATGTTTATATTGCGGATATTTCTGCTGGACGTAATAAGTTTCCCCCAAAATGAGCCTTCACTATAAAAGATCGTTTAGTAAAGGCTTTTGACAATATTATACGCCTGAGCCGGAGAACCTTATCTTCCGACACTGGGAAGGCCCAAGTCTGTTTATGACACTGTTTTAAAAGTGCGGTACACGTTTATGCTAAAGGTCGACCGAACTAGCCTAACTGTCTCCACTCAATCCTCGACAACAATCACACTCCAAACCCGTATTTTGTATAGTTGGGGCATACTGTCGATGTTTGGCGTACACCAATTATAAAAACGTTTGATGATATTTCGATTCGTTTCCAAATAGAGAGAGAGAGAAATGGGGTTTAACGTCCACTCGACACAAACTAGGTCATTTCGGGACTAACATGGTTTTTAATTTTATTTCAATAATTCGCTTGCGCGTAGGGGTCTTTAGCAGTGGGCGGAATTCAGAGTGCCCGGAGGAAACCCACGAGTTTGAGAAGGCGCCCCTATCTCCATGCCACATACGCTCACAGCAGGGATCGAAACCACAGCCGCAAGCCAGAGGTCGAAGCGCGGCACTCTAGACCACTAGGCCATACCTAACTCCCCGTTTCCAAATAACTGATAGGAACAAAATAATTTTCAAGCTGAACGTCCTACTCCATACTATGGGCGAATATATATATTCAGTTTCTCGCCCTGGGTTGCGGACGAATATATGCAGTAGGCTATGCAACTTCTGACCACCAGAGGGTCTACATTTATTTGTATTATTGATCTTTGTTAATCCATCCGTAAATAGACATTCTTGAAATGTAAATTACCCGTAAATACTAATAGAATGACTTAGTTGGCTAATAAGCATTAATCCTGAAAAATTGCAAATATGGGCGTACGAATATTGTATGGTTATATTTTAATATTTTAAGGACAAGCATAGCCAAATAACAGTCGTAGCATGTTCCATAGCATAGGATCATTGGGGTGTATGTCCTTATTACCATAAACACTGGACATATCCCAAAAATCTAAATATACAACTCTGTTACGAAATTCTGCGAGTTCGTTCATTAGCACACTTTCTACAAACGGTCCCGTATAATCGTTGACCGCTGGCATCCAACCTGTATTATACATGTGCGGACCTTTCACGGCTACAAATAAGTTCTCATTGCGATCCAAAGCATTGCGAAGAGTCACAGCAATGTGGCGAAGTCTTTCACGAATAACATAGTAGTGATGGCGAGAAAAATGTGCAAATAGATGAAAAACAAATATATATCTTCCTTCAGTCGGTATATCATCCAATAAAAGAGCAATCGATTTGACTCTGAATCTATTTTCGTTGGAAAGTTTTTCAAGACTCGTAATTGGGAGATTGTGGGGTCTCCATTGAATTTTCAAGTTTATTTCTTTGTTTTCGCATTCTGCAACCCGAGTCCATCTATTAAAATTCGATGTGCCTACAGTTTGCTTACATTCTATAAATTTCCGTAACCTAATAAACCAATGCCTTGTTGTAGAGTCTCCAGTAAATATTACAGTTGTATTTATTAGACATGTTTTAATATCCTCATCGGTTTTGTTAATTTGACAGTACATAGGGAAATATTTCCCTTTTGAAGCATAACCTGTTGGTAATGAGGTATCCCAAGTTTTTGATTTGGATAATCTTTTGCAAATAGGTAATAAATGTCTTCGGTTGTCCTCTTCTCCTACAAAACAAACATGAAACGAGGTTAGTACAATTTTGAATTTTCTGTCATAATTTCTTACACCTACAAGCGTTTGAATGATGAGAGGATTGGCACTTTTTCACAGTTCCCTGTCCATCCATCTATTTCAAAATATGGGCATATCCTGCATAAATATTGCATGTAAAGTATGTTTTACTTTAACGAAGGGCAACAAATCAATATCTTTCAGTATTGCGCCCCAAAGACACAGCCAACAAGGTTGCAGTAAATATGCTTTTTGTCGTTGATTAAAGAGTTCAATGAGGTTGGAATAACCCAATTTCAAACGCATAAAATAATAATAACTCACCCTTTACTTCAACCTTTAACTCTTTGAATAATCTGAATGTATCACCCCTGAAATTATAATATTGTGTTCTTTGTAATGCAGATATCCGACAACTGAGAACCGTGTTATAGATAACTACCTTGAAATTGAAAAGATTCAACGAGACCAAACAATTTTAATCGTTAAATATATAAAACCTCGATCATCCACCCATCCATATTGTCATCGCTCCTGTCCGTCTGTCTGTCCATGGATTGTTTGTGGACGTTTTTACTCTAGACGTCGCAATTGTAATCTGATTTTGATGAAACATGAAATGCATGTTTATACATCAAAGATCTTTGTTCTTTTCGATATTTACGTATATCGGATTGTAACTTCCTGAATAATAGCCCTTGATTGTACGAAAAATCGCGTTTTAGCTTTTGTTCGTCTTGGGGCACAGGAACTTGAAGGGATTAAAATAAAACTTCTTACTACTCCTTCATTACAGTAATAACATCTCACAATATTCACTAGTTCTTACACTTTCCGTCGTGTTTATGGGGTCTCCCCACTATGCCAGCTTTCAATCCCTGATTATTGCCAATGAGATTTTATTGGATCATGCAAAACCTTCCAATGTAATTAAATTGGTCATTTTACAACGTTAATAATTACAAATCAAACTTGAAGCGTGATCACTTGGCTATTCGCATCTGCAGTACAAAATGGCCGCTCCTTGTACATAAATTAAAAGTATGTAATATCAAGCTTGTGGACACGCTTGAAGTCACAAGTTGTCCAATCTGTTTTATATAAAACTTGAAATATATGATTATAATCCGACGATCTTAATTCCTGTCGATATTTGCACGTATCAGACTGTAAATTTCTGAATCACGGCCTATGATTGTACGCAACCCTCACGTTTTAACCTTGTTTACCCTATAGGGATCACAAGCTTTATCCAATTTTAAAACTTGCTTAAATGTGTTACCGTTTCGTAAAATTACCTCACTAAATGGCTGCTCCTTGTACACAAATATTGTAAAAATATTTCATACCGAGGTTGTGAACCCTCTAGAAGTCACAATTTTAATCCAATTTAACCCAAAATATCCCAGCCCCCTTCGATATTCGCCAAAATTAGATTATTACCTCTTGGATTATGGCTCCTGATTGTACGAAAATTGTGTTTTTTTCTAGCTTGTTCACTATCCACCTGTTTGCAAACTGTGGGCGTATCTTGACTGGCAACCGCTAGTTTATTTCATTTTCATATAAAATTACTTGCAAATTTTCAGATAAAGTAAGTAGGAAGATCTTGCGGGTCGGATGACAAGGATTCGCGGACCAGATTTGGTCCGTGGGGTGTAGTTTGCCCACCATTGATGTAGTAGTCACAATTTTGTATCCAATTTTTTATTAAACTTAAAAACGTGTTTATTTCCCAAAGATCTTGGTATCTTTCGATATTCGCGCATAACGGACAGTAACTTCCTGGAGTATACCACTTGTATGGTAACCGCTTGTTAGATGAACATAGAAGAGAGGTCGCTTTTTTTGTTTGTTTTCATTAAAATTTTAATTTTCAGTTTGCGTATATTTTATCAGCGATTAAGTTAGACAGTATTTGAGCAACATCTGTTTTAAAACTATTTTACTTTATTGACCATTATGAATGTAATTCGCAACGAATTTTTAATTGCTTTACGTAACGTACATATAATTCATCGCACCTGGACGCTTTTTCGCTTAATTTTTTGACGTTTAAAAAACACCTTCTTTGATATTCGTCAATCATATTAAGGCGATTCCGTGTCTCTGATATTAATAAAACTGAATTTTTATAAATCCTTTTATAATGTGATTTTTTGTGTTTGTCTTTATATATCACGTATATAAATATTACTATTGGTTTATATAACATACATGGATGACTTTAGTCTTCGCTAAAAATTGATTGGCTCCTGTTTGGCTGTATTGAATCCGTGTCTACCGTTGATATCTTTATTTTGTTAAGCATTTCAATTTGGGTATATTCTGGGGGATCACGTGGGTAAGTGGGCACTGCATTGGCCGAGAAAGTGCCTCCAGATTTTCCGGCGTGGTTCCCCCTTGTCAGTGATGCAGGACCGAAGGCTTGACAAGGACATTTGTGGGGTCGTTCGGATGGGACGAGAAAACTGAGGTCACGCGTACACATTGGCGTGCACGTAAAAGATCCCTTGGCAGATGAAATTAGATATAAGAGTAGACCGTAGCGCCACTGCCCGGGCAAAATTTCCCTCATAGCACAACGTGTGGCATATACCCGTCTTTATTAGCCCAGTTTAGGAGCAGAACAGTAGGACGTTGAACCCCATTTCAATTTTGCTGCATTCTGTCGTGGAACAAGTTAGATATTGTCCGATACATGTCAATGACTTCCACCGGCTTTTATAAAATAATTCATTCCTTCGTAAATTGGATACATACCTTCTACGTAAATACTGTTGACCATTGGCTATAGCAACATCTATAAAATGATAATCCATAATCGCTATCACATCCCTACATGATAGATTTCTTGACGGAGGTGCCCCACAATACCACTCATCATCACCATTTTCATAGGTCATATTACATATGACATCATATTCAGGTAAATTGGGACGAGATGAACACAACGTTACCTGAACTTCACTGCCTTTTCTAAACGTTGCTTTATAGTAAAACAGTGCATTGAACTGTCGTGTCCATGTTAGAAATGTAACGCGCTCTTCTCGAAAATATGGCATGTATATAATAACATTGTTTGTTCCATTCCATAAAGTAGGAATAGTTATAATATATGTACCATTATTATAATCCTTAACACGACCAGCTATTGACAGCTGTTTATTTCTTTCAACCATCCTTACTCGAACGTCATCTCCACCACGTTTAACCCTGTCACCATAACCATTATACAGCTCAAGTTTTACTAGTATATCCTCACCAACCTTATAAACACCTGTGGATATCATCACCTTGGCATCCGATCTTTTCTCATTGGGGAGTCGAAGCGGATCAGTAACAGACTTGTCTTCCAATGTCATAATGTCAAAAGGAAGCAATATTTCTTTCGATATAATTGTATTGTTAAACCACGTGTGAAAGTTCAGGACAGGGTTTGATTTAAAACAAAGACAGTCCTCTCCTTGGCAAGCTGATTTATTTTTGAGTGAATTTGGACATACAATAGGGCAACCGGTACAGCCCTTCGTTAAGCTTATAGACTGATTTATTTCAGCTTTGAAATAAAAATGGTGTAACGGAATGGACACTGGAGTTTCCGGCAATATGGTCGACATAATTTGAACATTATTTAATATGTTCACTACATCCCTGGAATATGGAAAATATATTTAGTTGTATAAGGGCAAGGTGGACCAACTAGAACAATATGGTCATTCTATAAATATCGAGAACATGATGGGTTACGATCAAGGTTGGAAAATAAAAGGAGAAATTGACCATCAATTATTTAAAATTAGATAATCCGTGGATACCAAAAACTATAACACTTACCTATTATCTATATTCAGGTAATATAACACGGAAAGACCAACCATAACGGTAACAGTATACACATATCTTTTTATGGACATCATCACTTCACTTATCTACAACAGAGATATGATATACTCTGTATTGCAAAAAAGAAGAATAAACTAGACTCAAGGAGTACTGACGTGTTTCGGTATGTCACGTCACGCCTTGTCACCATCAAAATTCAAGTTAAACCATAACTACTGAGTATAGCAACATACAATATCTTATAAAGTGAAAAAAGTGTTATTTTGAACTCTTAATAAAACCGGAAGTTATACTTCATGACGGAACTTTTTTATATTAATTGTTAGTAGACATAAGGGTCATCATACATACAAAGGTCAAGGGTGATGAAAAGATTAGGTCAAAATTTAGATGGTTAAAAGTTGAAAACACTTGAAAGTGAAACCGGAAGTGAGCAAATCGGTAATCTGAATTCAAATGGCGGTTAATATCGATTTAAATGTTTTTTGTAGTAAAGTCCAATATGACGGCCAAGCGGGTAAAAAAATGTCATCTAAGCTCGAAAATAAAATTGCTACTGACATTCCAGTATCACCAGCTTATGGAGTGTTTATGTATCAGCTAATCCGTTATGCAAGAGTTTGTTACATATTTTTAAGTAGATCGAGGCATTTGTCACCTAAGCTTCAACTACTAGTCGTGTTGGGATAAGGTTTTACCCAAAACAAATGACTAAAGAAACCAATGCAGATCGGTTCAATGATATATATGTCAGACAACATCATACTCAAAATCGGCGAAATAGTGTAATTAACACACCTCTATATGGCGGTCTTCAGGAAGATTCGGAGACTGATATCTCGTAACCTAACCAGCGTGTTTTAGTGGTGGAAGAATAACTAATTCTTTTTTAAATTCTTCAAACAAAAAATAGTTATAGAGGCGATATGTGACGAAATAACGAATCTAAAGAAAAATAAGACATTTATCACATGTACAACTTTGCAATAGACAGGCCTTTTCCTCATATAACCAGCGAGAATCTCATAAAAGGTGATTTTACTTTATCTTTCATATGCTTTTCGAAGTCTCTGAATTTAAAGATAATATCAAAAATCCAACGTGGTAGCAATTCAAAATAGCAGCAAAGATGGAATTCTAAAAGACGGAATTTAAGTTAACCATCTTTTATTCCTGTTGGACATGCCTTGTTACATGGTTGAAATTCCAAATTGCCGCAGAAATGAAATCCAAAATGGCGGAGTTTTCATTAATCGTCATAAAATGACATTTTTTCTGTATAACCAGCGAAAATATCTTAAGATATGACCTTTACTATGTTTTATATGGCTTTTGAGAACTCTTAAAGGGGAAGACCAACGATTTTCAACAAGGTTTCCATAAATCTGAAATATATATTCTGAAAGAATCCCCTCTGTAAAAAAAGTAAAAAAGTTTTTGTAAACGAGAAATTAATTTTTATTTAAACCGGAAGTGACATAGTTGGTTCAACACGCTCACTGGGCTCGATAGAAAGCATACAGATTTGGCATAAGTTTACTGATGTATTGTATTCACGTCCCGTCCTTGGGCCAAAAATTTTATGAAATGGACTGTTTGTTAGGATATTATAAACACGAATTTATGTTTTTTTAACGTTTAGTACATAAAGCCTTCGCGTAAATTCACTCACACTGAACAGTACGCTGTGGCCCAATTCAAACCGCATGGCTAATTATTTACATCACGTGGTTTGATTGTCAGCTTACAAGTGACATATATATCGTCTGCTTCGGTGTTTTTGTGCTTGTTGTCAGCGTTTATCAACATAAACAGACCAAAATTATGGGCATGTAAGACATATAATATAGTGCATTTTGGCACACAATGCAGACATGAGCTGTGTTTCCTTTTTTCTTCTATTTCCTCTTGAGAATCAGTGGGCTCGAATGTTTATACGGCATTACTGTTGACCCATAGAAGAGATATTTTATATTCCAATACGTTGGTGCCAGACGTTGACAAACTTTTGGAAATTAATATATTTATTTGAATATGCATGTGTCACAAGTCCGTTAAAATAAATACAAACACTGTTAGCAGACTCAACACGCATAAAAACATCGAAGCAGACGACATACATCTCACGTGTAAGCTGTCAATCAAACCACGTGATGTAAATAATTAGCCATGCGGTGTGAATTGGGCCACAGCGTACTGTTTTGTATGAGTGATTTTACGCGACGGCTTTGTGTACTAAACGTTAAAACACCATAAATTCGTGTTTATAATATCCTAACAAACAGCCCATTCGATAAGATTTTTGGCCCAAGGATGAAGCGTGAACACAATACAGCAGTAAACTTATACCAAATCTGTATGCTTTCTATAGAGCCCAGTGAGCGTGTTGAACCAACTATGTCACTTCCGGTTTTAATAAAAATTAATTTCTCTTTTAGAAAAATTTTTTTGCTTGTGTTACAGAGGGGATTATTTCTGAATATATATTTAAGATTTATGGAAACCTTGTTGAAAATCGTTGGTCTTCCCCTTTAATTTAAAGATAAATTTCGAAAGATCAATTCAAAATGGACTCAAAAATGGCAGGATTTTAAGTTAATCTTAATCTTTCCAGGTTTGGTTGTTGATGATGCTGGGTTCAATTCTTACTTCAAATATCAATTTCGAGAATTCATGACGGCAGAAAATCAAAATGAAGTCCAAAATAGGGGAATTTTATTTGATCGTCATTTGTTTCCGTTGGATATGGCATGTACTATGTCTTATGTGAGGGCATTGACGTTTCTGAGTAAAGTTTCTACTCAAACACCTAGCCAAATTTAAAATGACAATCAAAATAGAATCCAAAATTGCGATTTTTCTTCGTGTGGATATTGCTTGTCAAATGCGGTTTCCGGGATTACTGAATTCAGTATTGGGTTCCACAATTAATTTACGACAAGATTTCCACACATCAAATTTGTGCGTATACTACAAATACGTCGACAAACTATAGAAAATATAAATTTACAGTCAGTTTTTCAAAAGAAATTTCACGCCGGGGAGGAGAGAACCACACCGGACGCCCATAGAGTGGGAACCCTTCGCGAGGTCAGGTTCTGAAACCTTTCGGCCCGTGGTCCGTATCTGGTATAATCTACACCGATAGTAAACACGGGTTCATTTCTGTGTGTTATTCATTTCACATGGTCGTGCAATCGCTATGGTAATACAGCGATTGACACTATGCAATATATATATATAAATTAAAGAAAGACACCAAAATACTAATTTGACGGTTAGCGCTTTCTGTTCGTACTGAACATCATCAGACCATTTTTATTTGTGAAGAATTACGTAGAGAGAGAGAAATGGGGCTTAACGTCCACTCGACACTACTAGGTCATTTCGGGACTAACATATGGTTTAATTTTATTTCAATAATTTGCTTGCGCGTAGGGGTCTTTAGCAGTGGGAGGAAACTGGAATGCCCGGAGGAAACCCACGAGGTTAAGAAGGCGCCCCTATCTCCATGCCACATATGCTCACACCAGGGCTCGTAACCACAGCCGCAAGCCAGAGGTGACCGGCCAGCTAGAGGTCGAAGCTCGGCACCCTAGATCACTAGGCCATCCCAACCCCGCTGAATTACGTAGAAAAATAGACGCAACGTCATGACGTTACTATAAATATATCAAATACAACATAATAATATTATTTACACATTTTTTACATTTAGTAAATAATCACTAAAAAGAGATTACTTCATCTCTTATTATAATATCCGTTTATTTAATTCGGGTTTGTACTTTTTGATGAATTAATTTTCTTTACATTCAAGTAAATCATTATTTAAAAAATTCAATTTGTACAAGGGAAATACATTGAATTTTCCACCTCCACACGTTTCGATGTGTGCACTTAAAGGTATCGTTCGATTACTGGGTATCTTAATTTGAGATCTATGAAGGTTCATTCGAAGGTTTAGTTGACCCTATGATACCAAAGACGTGCTGATCTTTGTCCCGTGAGGGGAATGACGGGGTTCTCTCCAACCAAACTCGTTATTTTTTTTTTAATAAACCGACCGTAAATGGCGCTTTCTATCCAAAACGACGTAGATCCATCACCTACGCAAGCACATTGCCAAGTGTAGGGGCCCCTGAAACTACCATACCCCTGAAAAGGTAGGGGAAAGATAGAATATTAAAACATGTTGCAATTTAATGTATTACTTGACTGCTTTAATTACCAGTAAACACCTCGCGGCCTCGAGTCCGTATCTGGTATAATCGACAGTAATCACAGGTTCATTTCTATATGCTATTTCACAAGTTCGTGCAATTGCCACGGTAATGCTGTTTTGGGGCAGCACTGGACACTATGCAACATATATCTGATACCAGAGACGGGCTGATCATTGCCCCGTGACTGTAAATGGCGCTTTCTAGAGTACATGTGTATCCTGGTGGTTTTGGCTTACGCATATATACTTTTCCAATATGAAACGCAATGTGACATTTTGTCGTCGGTATATCCTCGCTCTACAATCCCCTCGTTGCAACAGGAACCGCGACACGGAGCTGAATCAAACTATTCTCCGGCGTTGTTGGGGCCATACCCTCAGGTCTGAGCTCAACAAAGTCGGATTTGACGGTATCGGTGTATTTCAAAACAGCAGCTCTAACGAAACGTCTGGGTCGTAATCTGGTTTCGCGCAGGCGTTTACGGACCGTCTGGTCCGGGATTCTACGCCATCGAGGAACTACTGCTGCAATGGAGGTCGCTGTTGATAAGCGTTTCTGCTAATGACGTGGTGATCAAGGGCAGGTGGGGTCACCCTTGTTTGGCCTGAGGTTGGGCGGTCACGTGTTGAACTTCCCTGAGGGGGAAGCATTCGGCAGTCTGACTAAATCTGTCTGGGATTCACCTGCTTGTAACCAACTAATATCGTTGTTGCTTTGGTCTTCGTTCAGATGTGGCATCACTTGTTTCGTTGAATGTTTACATTTGCAACTAATTTGGAAACCTCCCGGATTTAAAAGACCTTAGATTTAGGTTCCATCCGAATAGCTCGCGAAGTTGTTAAAACTCTTGTGTCTTGGTGTAATCAAACGAAAACTAATTTCGGAAAAAAGTATTACCAGTCACAATTAGTGACCCTACCTTTAAAACCAATAATGAATTTCTTTTATCCTTACATAATGGCATTAAAAACAAGTAAGATTTCTCGAAACAGTGACCTCGTTCAAATAAAAAAAAATGATGAAAAATGGGCTGGGTGTTTCTTTTTTTTGAAGGGTATATTTTGTTTAAAAATTCATCAAAGTTGTAAATTCATCACCTACGCAAGAACATTAACCAGTCTAGCAAACCATGTAATTACTTTACCTCTTTGCATATGTTAGTAGGTAGGTGGGTGGGGGGGGTTGTGGGAAAAAATTCCCGGAAAGATGATTTGTTGTTTTTCTGTTAGGGGTTGGTCTGTAGTACTCCAGAAAAAAGGTCTTCATAAATCTGCCTTGGGGAAAATTTTTTACAGCACTTTTAAGTTTTGGTATCTATGGAAGCAATTAAGGGTCAATCAAATGAAAAAAAATCTGATTATCTTGTACATGTAATAACAATATAGACTAACTTGTAATTACAAGATACTCAGAATATATTTTTTCATCTCATTGACCCTTATGGCCTTCCGTAGGTATTCGACTCGCCTGAAAATGTTCTAAATATCCTGCTAAGAATCCACAGCATTGACATATCAAATCAAACAGATATTTTCTATTTTGCCAGAGCAGGTATACCTTGAAACCGAAAACTGACAGATTTTTGAGGTGAAATGAGGGGAAGTGCAAAAATATGAATATGGATGAACATGATCTGTGTGTACTGTGTAAAGAACGGATGCTGGAAGGAGATGATGTATAAAAAGTGTACGAAAAAGGAGTCAAAAAGCTAATAGATTGTGGTAAACTGAGAAAGGATGACATGCTGAATGAGTTTTTGTGTGGATTTTCTTAAGTAGAAACCCCGGTTAAAACGTGTGTTCATAGTGCTTGGATGAAAGATTATACGAATCCTAATGCTATTAAAGGGCCAAGACTGAGGATGATTTTTAGCATTTGTCGCAGTCAAACCGACCCCCCCCCCCCCCAAAAAAAATATTTTTGCACTTTCCCTCCATTTCACCTCAAACATTCTGTCATTTTTCTTAAAATCCGCCCCAAAAAACATTTCTTTCGGTTTCAAGGAAAGTTTTAAGTCGGATACAAAACCTAATCTTCGGTATACCTGCTCTGGCAAAATAGAAAACATCTGTTTGATTTGATATGTCAATGCTGTGGATTCTTAGCAGGATATTTAGAACATTTTTTAGAGGAGTCATATACATACGGAAGACCGTAAGGGTCAATCAAATGAAAAAAATATATTCTGAGTATATTGTTATTACAACAAGATAGCTATCTTGTAATAACAATATAGCCTCTCTTGTAATTACAAGATAATCAGATTTTTTTTCATTTGATTGACCCTTATGGGCTTCCGTAAATACCAAAACTGAAAAGTGCTGTAGAACTTTTTCCCCAAGGCAGATTTATGGAGACTTTTTTTGTGAAGTAGTACAGACCAACCCCTAACAGAAAAACAGCAAATCATCTCTCCGGGAATTTTTTCCCACAAGTTTCCATCGTTCTCCTACTGAAATTTCTTACGCAGAAGCATTGGGCGAGAGGTTGAAATAATTGACAATGTGAAAACACGGCCAGAAAGATAATATTCAGTTATGATATTACTTACAGAGAAATCACTGGTTTCACGAATGTAGTGTATTTCCAGAAATATGTGCTGGGTTCGTAACAAGGTGGTTCAACGAGAAATTGTCAAATAGTTCATTAAAGACAACAGTATTCGCTTTTTCTGTGGTTTTTTTTGATGTGTATGTTGAAATCCCCGTTGAAATAAACATCTATTGCAGGTCCATATATACTTATATACGCAGCAAATTCATTGAAGAATGTTGCGGTCGAAATGGGATGCTGTTCAGAATATGGTGGTCTATGAATAGCCATTACAGTAATTCTAAAACTATTTATAATTAATTCAATTTGTGCAAATTCAAAAGACGTATATTCACTCGAATTCGCAATGCTTACTTTAATATTGCCCGTAAAAATATTCCATGATGTAGAAATTGGTTTGTTTTATTACGGATTGATCTAGCATTAACTTAAACACAATCTACAGTGATGGTTATTGTCCTATAATGTCTCCGGTGGTAAGGAACGTTAACAGATGAATGTGAATTCCTTTATTTTTGTCCCATGATGCCTTCCAACTCGCAGTCCTACGAGAACTAGATTGTTTGCCACGATTTCCCCTACAACCTCGTTTTATACCAAAGTTTTGTATTCGATTTATGGCGATGTCAGATAATCTCGATGATTTAAAACCAGGTCGGAGTGAGTAAAGCTCCGAGGCTGTGTAGGAAATTCGGTCTGCGTGGTTAGTCTCTATGCAACTCATCGTTTGAAAAGATTTAATGAAATGACTATTAGCGAAGAAGAAATAATATTGATGAATAATTACCATTAAAGTGAAATTATTGTTATAAATACCTTAACTACACGAAGAGTCCACGGGGAGAGCGATCCAGGTCACTTTTTCAATGAGCCCCAATTAATGGCGGCATCTGGTAGCAAATTGTTTAAGATTTCTGTGGAACAATCAATTTCAGATAAAAACGATCTGAGTCACAACGAACCAATGCCATTCTGAAATGGTCTCCTGGACAAATACAGGTCCATCGGACCCTTTATTTAATTATGGTTACAATTTTGAAGCTGTTCTGTTCGCGTCAAGGCATTCCCGTCCCAAAGTCTTATGCGTTTTATGCAAAAAGACAAAAATGTGACTAAGATCGTTTTTCCCTTAGACTCTTCAAATATGTTCACATATCTTCAGACATAAATACAGTAGTCAGTACATCATAAAACACTAGTATACTTGAATAAATGACAATAAATGTAGACATCATATATAGCCACATACGAGGCGCTTATCTGGAAATAATTATCGATCAATATATACATGTATACGCCGTATAAAATGATATTTCGTATATTATTTTACAGACATAAATTTTAAAAAATGTGTAACACTATTGTAAGTGATAACCAGGGGCGTAAATGTGGTGTGTGTGTGGGGGGTGGTGGTACATTATAACATCATTCTTCTACTCGGTTACATATCTGAAATTTTTTCGCGCCTAGGGCGGTCAATTCCATTTTGAAATAATTCTTCTACTCCTCAGTTGTCTTATACTGTCTCAGCACTGTCATATTCACGATTATAGTGAACTGCCCAGTTTGTAGTACCACTGGTGTGTGGGGCGGGGGCGTCAGATTGTACAGACGTTATGCCAAATCTTGCGAAACACATCTGGAGATTCTGTCCAATTGATTGACATTTCTGGTCCACTCGTCCACAAGAATTTCTCCCAGCAATGACCTCAAATGCCAGGATATTGAATCAATTTTTCACAATTTTCTCAAATTACTCAGTGTTATAGGCACAATTATTAATATGACATAAACTATCTGTGAACTAAAATAAAACCACTTTCCGGCGAGACAACTATATAATTCTACAATACTATCTATGTTCTACCGGGACGCTTAATGTTATTATTCCCGATTGCGTCACTTGCACTTGGGGGGTGGGGGTATGTGCGTCAGTCGGTCGCATTTTGGCTAAACACCCCGCCAAACGCAATCTTCATGTACGCCCCTGGTGATAACAGAATCAGTTTCGTAAATATATGGTTAGTTTACAACGGGAACAGAATATCAAACAGATACATAAATAGGCCTACACAAACATTACAGAAACTAACTTAACTATACTGGAACTATTACTACGTCGAGGACTAGACTAAATAGGCCTACACCAACATTACAGAAACTAACTAAACTATACTGGAACAATTACTACGTCGAGGACTAGACTACATCGAGAACACATCTAAATATATCAACTCCGCCATTCCACCCCGCACAGGTAGCGACTAAACTCAGGCGAGTCCATATGCCGATGTCTGCTCTACTCCATGTCTGTAAACTTTTGCTTATAAAGCCTCCAACGGTTAGGGAAGTTGGATAGGAGTGATCATCATATATGGAAGTTCTGTCGCGTGTTATACACAGATCATGTGTAGCTTGTAAAGAACATATTGAATAAATTAGATGGTTAATAAGATCGTGCCTTAAAATAAGTTTAGAGAGTTAAGAAACGTCAACTATAATATATATCCGAACTAACAGAGGTCATACAGTTCTTTGCACCTAAATGATTGTTCAGTTTAGGAAAGGTATAGACCACTTTGTCACAAATGTTTCCGTTTGCCAATTTCTGTATTAAAGGTAGACCTAACTTATCGTATAAACAATTGGCATTTACTTTACGTATAAAAAATGTTTCCGTTTTATCCAATGAACAGTTTATTGTTCGTTCGCATAGAAAGATGTGCTGTTAAACGTCTTTCAAATTAACAATTGGTATATTAGTCATACCGGAAGTTTCGCGTGCCAGAATACTTGTTGGCGCCATTTGTATGAAGCGACTTGATAAAACAGACTAAACATATTCCAGGTAGGAGAATGCTACCGGTGTAGACTGGAATAACAAGACACCAAAGTCTGTCATCAATTCGCGTATTTCGACGAACATAACTGATTAGAAATTACGGTAAAAACAAAAACGATTGAATGTAAATCAGTTTATGTACATTCATATTACATTATTATATACGTTGTCAACCATTAGAGTCCATTTATAAGTACAAAAGAATACTGTTGTGGCCGAATAAGATGTGGAGGTGATTAATAGCAACATTCAATGTGGGTTTAATATGTTATGTTAAAGATGCAAGAAAACACATAAAATGTGTAAACTGCAATTAGCCTGGCGCTATCCAAATTATAAGAAACCTGCCGTTGAGTCTATGAATATTTATTTTTTATGCACCCACATTTTCATGTCGGTGAAGATTCTCAATTATGTGATTTATATCCAAAGCATTGGGATCTGATTGATTTTGAACATATTAAACTGTAATCTCGTTTATTATGGAATCTTATATTGTGCAAAATTGGGTTTTTAGCGTGTGGGCAGTTGAGGGGAAATTTGGCACATATTGGACCCTTGGCATATCCTGGAATATTACACCTGATTGTACGAAGCATTGTTTTTAACTTCTGCCTCCTCTAGAATTCTCATTTTTTTACGCTAATATTTCCCATGCCAGAATCCACCCCTCTTTGCTCAAGGTTTGGCTTTCGAGTTCGGGATTCGATAGAGGTTACCGTTTTTAATAGATCCTTTTCAGATTCGGTGTGAAGGATTGGATTCATGAGATCACCAACTCCAACGTTATGCGGCGGCTTGTAAATGTGATGAGGCTGCTCTTTTTAATTTGGCGTGTAGCATTGGGGCCATAAGGACAAATACTATAAATGTCAGTAATCCACACGTAACCATGTGGAAATCATGTGAACTGATAATTTTTAACAGATTTGTTTTTAATTCTATATGAAACATTGGGACAATGGGTGGATGAACCCTATTGATATTCCCTGTTCTCTTTTGCAAAATGTGGATGTATCTTAGATGGCAACCACTTGTTCATTGTATCAAGTGTGTTGTAATATTTTGAAAACAACAATAAATAATCAATATCAAAGCGTTATTTTGTTTCATGTTTGCTGCTTCTCGGCATAACTGGGATAATTCAGTGTGCTATGAGAGAAATTTAGCCCAGATGTGGCTTTTCTGAATTGTCCTCTTTTAATTTCTAAGTGGACAACAATTTCTACATGGAACTTTGGCTTTTCAGCCCAGTCACTATCACACCGTTCTTTGCTAGGACCTAAGATCCGCCGTTCAGGCAAACGGTACACAAGAGCCTGTTAGGGTGGAGTAACTTGCATGTCCGACATTGAGATCAAATACAGCCCCCGCCCCCCGCAACTGGTTTGTGACCTAAGCCTGACACCGTTGAATTCTGTAATCTTACTGGGTAGAAGTTATAATAACATTGTGTTAAAGTGAGAAAAACACCTGGTTGAAGTGAGAAATGCACCCGATAAGAACTGGGTTGAAGTGAGCAAAACACTCGATAAGTATTGGCTAGAAGTGAGAAAAACACTCACTTCAGGTGAGAAAAATACGCGATAAGCACTGGGTTGAAGTGAACAAAGCACTCGATAAGCACCGGTTAGTAGAAGTGAGAAAAACTATTGAAATGCAATTCAACCATTAATTTGTTCATCTCTCTGCGCCACTTTGGACTTCATTTTAGCGGCCAATCTTGATTTCGAAATTAACAAAATGACCAGTCATCAAACATCCCGCGCCCTCGCACTTGTTTGGAAGAAATAAGGAAAAATAACTTTTTTATGTTATTGGTAATTAATATAAAAATATATACTTCTCAAACAGTGTCACTGGTCCTCATATTGTGGCCCTGATAAGTAGATATTGCTCTCCATTTCTGAAAACTAATGACTGGCCGTCGCTATTTACTAGAAGATTTGAGATAATTTATGATTAAGCTCTGGTTTTAAAAATTAGACATGACTACATAGTAAATGATTTAGTACAGTTCTCAGAGTTATTCATGTTTCTTCCTCTCAGCAACGCTAATAAATGTACATGTATGTACATAATTTATTACCAGCAAGATTTTTAAAATCAATATGAATAATTGAATGACCTTAATGAGGCACAACTACAGTAATCATGAAGATGTCTTGCGTCGTTTATGAAATATGCCCCGGAAACAAAATTGTACAGAAAAAATAAGTCAAATTTGTTTCCATGGGAACACAAAAAATGTAAATCCCAGAAATTCCTAAATGGCAAAAGGCACAACTACTGTAGTAATAGGTTGATGTGTGTTCAACGTTTCAAAAAGATATCTTTAATGGTTTATGAGATATGCTACGCAAACCAAAATATACACCAAAACCTAAGAAAACTTGTTTCTATGGAAACACAAAAAATGTAAATCCCAGAAATTCCTATATAGCAAAAGGCACAAAGATCTAGAGATCTTGAACGGCTTATGAGATATGCTTCGGAAACAGAATTATACACCAAAAACTAAGTCAAATTTGTTTCCAAGGAAACACAAAAAATATAAATCCCAAAAATTCCTAAATAGCAAAAGGCACAACAACTGGAATGGGTTGATTTGTCTACAAAGATATCTCGAACGGTTTATGAGATATGCTTCGGAAACAGAATTATACACCAAAAACTAAGTCAAATTTGTTTCCAAGGAAACACAAAAAATATAAATCCCAAAAATTCCTAAATAGCAAAAGGTACAACAACTGGAATGGGTTGATGTATCTACAAAGATATCTCGAACGGTTTATGAGATATGCTCCGGTAACGAATTCGGGACGGACGGACTTATCCCGTTTCAATATCCTTCCCTAACTCCATTCGACTCGGGATAATTATTTGAGACCAGAATTCAACAAAATGACATCTAAAACCATGTGAACGATAACTCAAAGGGAAAATTAACGATTAACTTAATATCTGCCAGTTTGGATTCCATTTGGCAGCAATATTGAATTTCTACCATGTTGGATTTTCAAAATTCATTTTTTAAATTCAGAGACATATATAACAGAGATAGTAAACGTCAGGGTTATACACTGGGACAATGCCATTATATTACCAAATTTGGCAGCCATTGTAATTTTTTTTTTAAATTGGTTTGGTAAAATTTGTTACATTCGGAACATTTTGCCTCTATTACTACTTTGTATTGTAAGATTTTAACAAAAGTACATGTATATTAAGTGTCCCACCACTGAAACGCACTAGTCAGGAGATATCACTGATCACAGAAACTACACGAAGACCGCCATATTGAATTATATTAATTACGTAATTTCGGCTTGGCAGACTTCGGCCGAATTTGAGTATAAGGCTGACTAATAAGTATGATCGAACCAAACTGCATGGGTTTCTTTTGTAATTTGTTTGTGGTCACTCCACTTTTGAGACTAACATGGCCCACCTATACATGAGTACTTGCCCAATAAACTTAAAAGAAAACCTTTAAAACGTTTTATGGCTATCATATTTACTGGATCGGAAAATATAACATGTCTCTTTCGGCTATTAATTGTATGCGTATACTATTTCCCTGATTATGTGCATTTTGCATACGGATATAGTCCATCGGCCAATCACGCTATTTTACCGAGATTTCGTCTAATGTTTTGGATAACACTATTTTGAGTATACCGGTTTTTTTTTGGACTTCGAATTTTGTCTAATGGTTTGGATTGTTCGTATTTGGTTGTATTTCATTTTTTTCCATTTTTAAAATGGAAAGAAATATCCATATTTGGGAAAAATCGGAAAGCCATGGTAATTTCCGGAAGCCGTCACACAACTTTTTAATACTCCATTTAATAGGCATCCTTGTGTGTTCCTTTTTCCTACCAAGCATCAACTTGTTAACGCAAATAGTGGCGGAGGTATCCCATTTTGAATGCCGAAAAAATGATAACGATGAAGAAAACTCTCGCAAATCTTTGATGCTAAATCTAAGTGAATGAACTTCCGAAGTTTGAAAAACCGCCAGTCAGGGCCCATGATGGGATTCGTCCAAAGAATCCAAAAATGAAAACCGAAACACGATCCGTTGAGAAATAATCGAGATTACTTTTTGTGCCATCCGTAAAACAAACTTTCTGTTTAATAAATAGACGTTGGCACAATATTTGCACCATGTACATTTTTGACTAAATTCCACCAAAAAAATAACAAAAAACACTTACAGCAATCATTAGATACCAAATGTAACCAGAATCTCCACGTTTAACGTACACTCAACCCAAACTACGCCATTTCTGGACTAACACTTGGTTAAATTTTATTTCATGAAATCGTTTCCACCTTAAGGTCTTCAGCTGTGGCAGGAAACCCCCAGAACCCGGCGAAACTCCAGGAGGTTGGACAGTCAACCCTATTCCTTGTCAAGTACAACGGTCAAAACTAAGTTGTACAACTAATTCGGAGAGATTTTGATTTGACAGTTTTTACGTATTTTTGAAATAGGATATTTCTTATTTTATGTTTTTTCTTTCTTTATTATGTAATTTTCGACGTAAGACCACCTGAAGATAAATTTTAAATGTTTCCATTATTAATTAGAACAGGTTTCGCTCTGGTTTTTATATTTTACGCTGACATTTATTAAATCAAATCACCCTAGTGCTTAAACGGAAAATGTGACCTTTCGACCTCCAGGGTAACAAAACACCGGTGAATTTAGCAAGTTTACATTTCTATTCAATGTGAAGTGTGATTACTTTCGATCATTTTCAGTTTATTTTTATAATACAAGAATGACTGCACATTTACTTTCAGTGTATATGAACTCATTTGATCTTAGACCCCGAATATCACGAAAACGCCTCAACGGCAGACTGATTACCAGTCGGCATCGTTTTTTACCCGACATTTTACCGTAGAAAAGTTGAGTCTGGTTTTGTGCCCATTTGATGGACAGCCCCTCCCCCGCACTTGGCCTCCTGTCTGTTTATATATACAAGAAGCATCGCTGTTAATCTATGATTTTTGGTAATTGATTGTTTGCGTCAAGGAGAAACATGTCACTCGATACGATTAATTTCTTTTGTGGTTCGTACCAAACAGTATATAATAATCTTTGTTTTAACCACCACCCCAGAAGTTTCCGTCTAAAATGGATCATACAATAAGAGAATTGCCCTGTTAATATACTTACATTCACACAAAAGACTGTAATCTTAAAATAAAAGTATACATTATACTATTCACCTTAAAACTTAACTCAATTCGGTTTACGTTCGTATTTGTGAGATTATTTGGATTTTGATTTGATTGAACCAAATGGCTCAACATTTCGGCTACAGCAAATCAGTTTTACAATTAACAAAATTGATTAAATAGTCGACAGCCCACTGCACATATCTCCTGGTCTCATTTTTTCTTATTGATTTCAAGTAATTAATAAAAAAAATTATTCTAAACATCCATGTCTGTAATCAACATATTATAATTAGTTTTGAATGCATTGTCAAGTTGTATCGTTTTTCGTTATTCGTTTTTCACCAATAATGAGGGACAAGCTTCCTCGTTATTCAACAAATATACAGCTACCCATGACTAGCATGATAGATGCCAAGTACCCCCGAGTAGTATTAAAAAATTACTGCTGAGATGGCGGATAACAGAGTATTTTATGTATTTACTAGTGAACAATCCAACGTATGACACTATATGTTATTCTATGTTATTGTTATTGTCATGATACATACATGTACTATAGACTCTTAATTTGAAATTGACGAAAATTGCGTAGATTATGAACTTTTGATGCTTTTTACTGCGATATCATAGACGACTTGAAAACAACTTACTCGAGTGAACACAATTTATGACTAAATTGGTCGTCTACTAAAATCCTTTGTCAACATGACTTAAAACAGAATTAACTCAAAAAGCATAATTGATTTCCTTGACACGGTTCTGAAGGATGAAGATTCTCTAAAACATCTGATATCGGAAATAAACAAACGAGGTGCTATTCTAAGCAGGTTAGTGCCCCATCAAATTACAAATATACTGCAGAAAAGAATAATAGATCTTGAAAACCAGACGGATGAGATCGAACAGTATTCTCGTGTCTTAAAATTGGTGGTATAAATGAAACCTAAGACGAAGACACAGATGACCATGTTTTGAATTTGGTAAATACACATATCCTAAATGTCGATGCAGGGAGCAGTTAAAAAAATCACACATAGGCAGATCCCACAGAGTGGGGCGGTCAGTCGGGAATAGACAGAGAGATATTATTGTGAGATTCATATCATACAGAGACAGAGCTGTGGTTTACAGAAACAAGAAAAAAATCCAAGATCTATGTAAACGAGGCTGTGACAAGATGACGAGCAAACCTCTTCAGGCAAACACGAAAATTATTCAAAGAAAAGCGGATTATAAATTGCTGGACTCACGATGGATGCATCTACGTTCGAAACCTGGAGGATGACGGGAGCATACATATTATGACAGAAGATGACCTACTGCAGTTCATACATACCGATAAAACAGTCCACCCATTGATTTAGGAATTATGACCTTTTCACCTTTAAACAGAACACCATCATAATACGACAATTCATCGCGAATGTTCCAGAAGGGTTTAACGCTAACATGTACACTACTAATATGGTCAGGCCAACCATTCAATATATATGTTTTAAGCTGTTGCATGGTTGTGTCATCATTAATACACATCTTAAGTTTTTCTAATTTCGGTACTGACATAGGTATACTTTGTAGAATGTTTACTTCAAATTCATTTTCATAATCATCATCACGCGTGTCACACGGCTGTGAACTACAGGCCCTGGACAGTGTATCTGCCACACACAATTCTTTACCTGGTCGATATTTTATATCTAAACTATATTTCTGGACCCTCAAAATCAATTTTTTGTAAACGTGAAGGTGCACAATATAACGGGTTTTTTTTTAGGATTACCTCTAACGGTTTATGATCAGATTCTATACGTACAACTCGCTAACCATATATGTACTCATGAAAACGTTCACACGCAAAAGGAATTGCTAGCACCTCCTTCTCAATTTGCGCTTAGTTTATTTGGGACTTACTCAACGATTTTGATGCATATGCGACGTAAACATCCCCTGCATGGTACCACACCTAAGGGAAATACATAGAAAAACCGTGCTGTGTCACCTAGAATCAGCTAAGTGAAATAAAATACTATTGAAAAAAGGAAGGAATGAAATTGTGTCTTTGAAATATCAATAAAAACCTTCTATGTGTGCCTGACCACAACTAATTTAGCAGAAAAGAATTGTGCGGTATATACACAATTGGCCGAAAAGAGTTGTGCGGTGAACCTCGAGTTGACTGGGTAAAGCAATGGGCTTTAGAAGTCCTCAAACGTGCTGCCTTGAGTCTGATATAGCTGTAATACCTTTACTGAAGGTGGTGCTTTTTTTAACCGGCAGCATTAAAAAAATCTTGTTAGTTTTAGATTTGTTTTCTTTTATTCTAGGTACATACCGGAAATGTTATGCTGTCCATAATGAGGAAATGGACCGTGGAAAAAAAACAGGCTAGTTCTTCAAATAAATATTATGACATGGGGTCCAAAATTCAACTTCATCATATGATCATTTTTAGAGCCCAAAATTATTTCTGTACTAGATGTTGAGCTTGATATGTGCAGATAGTTACATACTGTTTAAATGGCTACACATACATTTTGTAAATAAATATTTGAGAAAAGCTTCAGAAATATGACCTTTTACATATAATATTCGACGATTTTATAAGACATTTTGATTCTTATGCTAGTCCTGGACAATTTCCCAAAATCCAGATACGACTTTTTGACTCCCCACCCACGATATTTCTATCAGGGGCCACCTCTCAAAATATCAACCGCAACGTATATTTGCCATTGAAAATTTTCTTGTATCTAGTCTCCAAATGATGGACTGGCTGGTAACAGAGACCAGGCTAGTTGATTTGTAAAGAAAATTTTTCAAATTTTGATCCATGCAAATACTTAGAAAATAAATTTAGTAAATTATTTTATATGGAATAAGTTTAGAAAATTGTTTTATGTGGTTTGAAATTACTGTTGGAACTGATGACATCCCTCCCACTTTTGGCAGTTCTTTGTACTAGCAGCTGTTACAGGAAGTGGAGGCGGTGTTTCAATTCTACTACCCATAGCTGCAGATGATGTAGTAGCAGTAGATTGATAATGGGTGTTAGAGGCCCTGCCAGTAGCTGCAGATGGGGTAGCAGTGGGATGGATGTCATCAGTTCCCACAGTAATATCAAACCACGTGAAATAATTTAGTTTTAAAAGGCCTGTCAAGGTCCATTTTGGGTTCTGGAAAAGATCACATGATGAAGTTGAATTTTTGACCCTATGCCATATTATTTATTTGAAGAACTAACCTGGCTCTTTTTACAGTTCATTTCCTCATTATTGACATTGTAACATGTCCAGCATATACCTAGAACAGAAGAAAAAAATCTAAAATTAACAAGCTAGCCTCCAGTAAAGGTATTACAGCTATATCAGACTCATTGCAGCTAGTCTGAGGACTTCTGAAGTCCATCGCTTAACTCGGTCAATTGTTGTCGATCACACATACAAGATTTTTTTTTTTATCGATATTTAACTTACCCCATGCAATAGGAATAAACAGATTCTAAGTTACACATCAAGGTCTTTGTATGGATTCCCCTTATGGAATATTCCGTTTGTAACCGAGGCGGTAGCGATGGGCAGCACATATCACCTTTCCATCTAAACTCGACGAATCAAGATAAGAAATACACTTCGTCAAGAAATCAACTCCCATTCGGTTGTCACATCACTTAATGCTATGCAATGTGCTAAAGGGTGGACCTTAATGTGATGTTCTTATATTAGTAAACAGCACAGTCTTTGTATGGATTCCCCATAGGTGTGGTACCATGCAGGTAATATTTACGTCCTTTTGCATTTGAGATCCAGGCGGTAGCGACTGGAAGCACAATAAGATCAAAATTTCCACTTCGTCAAGAAATCAGTTCATATTCGGTTTTCACTTATTGCTATGTAATGAGGTGGACCTTAATGTTTTAAGTACAGTCTTTCAATTGTATGAAGTCTTTTTAGTTCTCATATGTTGGGATATGTGCCACATTCAATGGCGAAAAATGAAGAAAAACCTCAATTTTCAGCGGTTCCGGGCGCGGCCATCTTGCATTGGATACCAAGCTTTAGTTCTCATATGTTGGGATATGTGCCACATTCAATGGCGAAAAATGAAGAAAAACCTCAATTTTCAGCGGTTCCGGGCGCGGCCATCTTGCATTGGATACCAAGCTTCATCAAAGTGATCAGTTTTGCTCGAACCGGTTTACTGCTGCTACCAGCGAGCATGGGCGAATGATTTGGCGAAGAATTGGAGAAAGCTGGCTTACCCTGTATGAAAGTAGTTGGTCATTTCATAGAGAATCGGAGATTTATAATATGGAAAATTCACCAATTTTGACTCATGATTTCGCATTGAATGAAACGAGGTGACAGAGATTTTATTTCGTACATCGATAGAGGGGGTCGAGTTGTGCATAAAAACATTTCGATATTTTGACCTACACCCGCATCATAGAAAATAGGGCTAATCTTCGAAGGTGTATATTTTCTATTTTGTTAGCCATATGTTACAATTTTGTTGACCATTACCTCCAGAGAATAGACGCAATCATATGGTCTTTACATTGGGGCACAGGAAGACCCCCACTAACCACCATATTTTCATCCAAACCCTAGACTCGCCAGAATACGTTGCTGAAAATTAACCAAAAATGACGTGAAAAAGGGTAAAAATGTCCAAAAATCAATCTGAGGCTATATCTCAATAACGGTTAAATTTTGAGATCGACTCTTCTGGCTGTGAAGTTAACTTTCTGTTTGGTATCACGATTCCATTCAGGACGAGACTTGTACTGATAGCGTTCATTCTGTGGCGATTTTGATTGTTGATACGGTTTACTTCCCAATGATTTGGCTTGGTTTAAACTAAGTTCATTGGCCCTACAGATATTAACCGCCTTTTCAAGGGTGAGACCGGGTTCTCGTAATAATCTAGTTCTTAACTGATCACTAAGCATGCTACAAACAATCCTATCTCTTATAAGGCTATCACAAAGTTCCCCAAACTCACAGTTCTTGGCTTTGTTACGTAAATCAGAAAAATACTGATGGAACGATTCGCCTACTTTTTGGAGCGAATGTTGAAAATATGTCTCTCATACGTCACATTTCTCTTTGGTGAGCAATATTCTTCAAACTTTTCAAATACGGATATCAATCTTAGTCTATTTTCAGGAGTTTCAAATACAAAACTGTGACATGGCAACTTATTTTTATCATCTGTTTTTGAATTATTATAGCAAGAATGGCCAACTCTTTATTAAACTCTTAACTAGTATGGGGTATGGTTAACGCGTGCCGGTTAGATATAGTCAATGTCGGGCGTTTTTATTTTTTTTTATTTAGCAGCACGTTTTTATTTCATTGTTTTTGTTTTATCTACCCGAACCTTTTATTTTCAAACAATGTTTATTCAAATACTTGAATAAAACTATTTTGTCTTATTCAACTCTTTCAAAGACCGGTCATAAAGTATGTTACTTTTTTAGGGTAGTCAACTCTTGGCTATACATAGACCTCCAATGACATTGTGCCAAACAGCGTTTGTTGTAGTTATTTTCGCATTTTTAGTGCAACGAAAATCATATATGTTCACTCTCTCTCTCTCTCTCTCTCTCTCTCTCTCTCTCTCTCTCTCTCTCTCATGAAGATTATTATTACCTCCTTACAGCTAGCCCCTGGATCCATTCACTTAATTTGATAAATTTTCAGCCGGAAACACCGGATTAGCAAGCCAACGTCTTACTGATTGAGCCACCGTGCCCACCCGCCGTATTTGGTACGCTAAAGTGCATTAAACATGCATTATGCAAGTGCTAAATCAACGTATTGAAAGTCTTTATTTTGGCCCCAGATGTTATAGAAATGATTAATTGGACCTTTATTTTGATAACAAGCACAAAATCAACTCTGTAGACCCACTAATGGCTTGGATACAGTTTGAATTTAAACAGTCGTCCTTCTAAAATTAAATCCGCAAATGGCTGACCAAGATAACGTTTACTGTTACTCGGTAAAGTCGATACCGGAAACTTGTTATGAAAGGCCTGTCAAGCGAAAGTACTATTATTATTAATAAGAACATGTTTCGCTTTGGTTGTTATTTATTTTACTCTGACATTTATTACTTTAAATCATCCTGGTGCTAAAACGGAAAATGTATCCTTTCGACCTCCAGGGTCACAAAAAACAAATGTGAATTTAGCAAGTTTACATTTTTATTGAAAGTGAAGTGTGATTACTTTAGATGATTTTCAGCTTAATATCATCATACAAAAATGACTGCACATTCACTTTCAGTGCAAATGAAATTATTTGACCTTTGACCGCGAATATCTCGAAAACGCCTTTATTTGATGGACCCCCTCCCCCACCCCCCGCACTAGGCCTCCTGACTATTTATATATACAATAAGCGGACAAAAACAAGGAATGAAATGTACAGGCCGGGCTAATGATGACGGGTATTCTCTATGCAGTGTGCTATATTGGTAATTGGTTCGGACAGCAGTGTTTCCGCCAACCCTTCGTCAAATTCCTTCTGTCAAGTAGTGTTCTTTAATGTGCTACTCGAAAAAATAGACAATGTACGTTGCCAGACCTTGTGTCCTTCGGGGTGGAACTATGGTCTCTGTGTGAACCACCCCTTCTTTACTGAGCCTTATACCACTTGTCATTTAAGGAAATGAAATGGGATTTAACTTCCTACTCTTCTGCTCTTAATCTGGGCTAGTGGAAGACGGGCACACGCCATGCAGCGTGCTATATCGAATTCCAACTGCCAATGGATCTCACTGCACACCAATGTGTACGCGGGACCTTGTTTTTCTGTCAGTCATCCCGTTTTGCATCACTGGCAAGGGGAAACCACATCGGAAATGAAATGGGGTTGAAAGTCCTACACTTCTACACCTAACCTGGGCTAATGGAAGATGGGCATACGCCATACAGTGTGCTATGAGGGAAATTTTGCCAGGGCAGCGGCGCTACGGCATACTCGTATGTATATACGGGACCTCGGTTTTTCGACCCATCCGAACAACTAGTCAGCTGTCCTTGTCAGACAGTTCTGCATCACTGACAAAGGTAAACCACGCCGGAAACCGGGATGAACTTTCTCGGCCAATGCAGGGATCGAACACCCGACCTCCAGGCTAGCGCCTTACCTACTTAGCCACGTGCTCCCCCTCTCATTTAAGGAGTGTGTAATTGATAACGAACTATTGCTGTAAGAATGTATCAACTACCATTCAGATGCAACCTGGTTTATAGATTATAAATTTTGAAAGTAAGCCTGAATCCGACTCCTCTTACCTGTATCCTACAGAAATGGTGTCCCAATAGCTTATTTGTTGTGTCGTTTTTGCGGCTTAATTCAGTACCATGTTTGTCTTGCTTCCTGGTGTACAGATTTGAGTAAAACCACAGTTAGTAAGTTCGTTGATTCCAAACTTTTTACCGAGTGCATATAATTTATATTTCTCGAAACGTTCAGCAAATATTGAGATATAATTTCAAAAGCCACGAATTCTGTGTGTGGTGGATTAAACTTGTATTTAAGGCACAGCTGTATAAAAACTCGTTTACTATATGGATTGAACATTTATTATGTAAATCGTAAATAGCTTTACACAATCTTATTAGATACAGCTGGTTTACATATCAATGGACGGTTTCCTGTGTGATTTTTTTTTATATTTGTCAATCATTTTGGAGACTGTAAAAACGAAGCCCAAACTGCTATTACCAAGACTTACTTCGGTGAAGTGTCAAAAGGGTGTATCTCAGAATTTCTGAGATTAAGAAATAGAACCTTTTACATTTCAAAATTTCCACAAATCAAGATACAAAATTTGGACACATGATACCCAAAACTGTTCTAGAGATACACAGCTTAGGCAGAAATGTGCATAAATTGGAAGATTTTAAAAATGCAAAAAAGTGTATTTGACTAATTTCCCGAGATACACCCTTTTGACACTTCACCGACGGTCTGTTTTATTGTGATTTGGGGTCATTGTACTTTATGATCTGAGGGGTTGGATGGCCGAATGGTTACCACGTGCATGCTGTATAATAAAGCCCGACATGCTTTTCACTACAGAGGAACAAATGGCCATGTCTTTTCACAAAAAAATTGTATGACGTTGACCCTCACAATTTTGAGATACACAAACTTGAAGAAGCGTACTAAAAACATGTAAACTGTTTCAATGGCATTTAGTAATTGAACTAGAGTATACAGGTCACAATTCTATGGAAGACAATTAGTGCTTATTACTGGGCGACGTTTAGTAACTATACTTGTAACCTTAAACGTAAGATGGAAGACATCAGTATAATGAAGCTTTCCCTTACCAGAACTGTAACCCTTTGTGAAAGCGCGATAGAAACTTTAAGAGTGTTTTTGCACTATATAAATTTCCTTGTTTATTATTATTATTAGTATATCCCGAGTTCAAAGACGATCCATTAAGAATCGTGGCCTGTAGGCAGCACAGATAGACACAAAGTAAAAATGAGTATGGCTCTGCCCCTGGGGTTTGCGCAATCACCAAAAAGGATCAATTAAGGATTGCAGTCTGTAGGCGAAACACAAGACACACAACCATTGGGCGTGGCTCTGTCCCAGGGGGTCGAGCATGCTCCAAAAATAACATGACCTGTAGTAAGTATAAAAAATTTGAGTAATCAAATGGAAATTAAAGAGGGTATAGGGGGTATGTAAAAAAGAATTATTTGGTATAACTAAGGAATAATGATTAAGAAACGGAATAAGGAATAAAATAAGGAATTAATGCTGTCTCCTGGTTCAGTGGAATGGCATAGATGAATGCAGCCATGAGAGAATTGCAAACAACTCCATCTTCAAAGCTATACGAATCATCTTGACTTACAACACTTCTACTTTTGGCGAAACAAATTAGAAACAGATTCTTGGTATAGCGATGGGTACCAAGACGGCACCACAGTTAAATAATTTAACAATGAGATTTCTTGAAGAAAAATTATACTCAGAATTGTAGAAATTGAACTTGGCGTGGATTACAGATTATATTTAGAAAATCTCAAACGATATATTTTGTATTTGGAATGAATGAATTGGCAACGTTACATATATGCTACAGATATGTATGCCACAACTGACCCGTAGCCTTTTTCCCCCCCCCCCCAAAAAAAACTATTCTATATATTTTTAACTGTATATCACAGCAACGAGTCCCTCATGTTACCACTATCTGATCAAAATTCCGGACTATCTATACTAGATCAGTTTAGCAAATATCGAATTTACGAGGCAAAACTCTTTAAAATCTCTCCCGTTAAATCTTTAAAATCTCTCCCGTTAAATCGGGTATATGCAAAACACACAACAAATAACACAGGACATAAAATCCGTGAATACGGTGTGAATAATTGTGAGTTAATAATGTAAACCGCTAATAGAGCGATGGACGATGAAATATCTATTCAACCGTCAATTCAAGAACTTCCTAATTAGGATCTTAACTCAGTTCCAGTCAAAACAATCACAAAATATTTTACTTCTTAATATAAACCTCTTAATACTTTGTTGCTATTCATTTTAAAATCCAAAATATTTGTTCAAAAACAAACAATTATATTGTTGTGACGATTAATTTCCAGGTCCAAACTCACGGAATCCATAACTAATCCTGTCACCCACGGTTTCACAGATAAACTTTTCATTCCTGCATTTTTTTCACCAACTCCTCAGATGTCTGACGGTGAAAACTCCTTTGTCTGTCACGCGGGATTTTCTTCATTAGCACGGGAACACACCCATGGGTCTCGTTGGTCGATGGTACCGTAACAGATCATGTAGGTAATAATTTCCTACGGAAAACACTGGCCGATGCACCATAATAGATCACTGTAGTGATGATGAGACCAGCTTAGTATATATATAATTTATTTACATCTGAACAGAATATCAGAAAGTTACATAGATGCAATAATAACTAAACTACATCGGGAACTAGACTACGACAGGAACACAGATCACATGTAGTTTGTGAATGACTTGGGATTAATTGCATGTTTGATTAGATAATAGCCAGTTCATGTCTTAACAGAAGTTTATACAGAGTTGAAAAGTCAATATATATTATCAAAAAACAGCTGAGGTCAATAAGTTTTAAGCACCTAAATAATTGTTCAATTCTATGAAAGTTCTTGAGTATTTTTTATTTATTAAAAGTTTATTAACTTCTTAACAGCACTATTAAATCAAACATATGACTGGCTTTAACTGAGTACATAGTTTGGTTCTCTGTAGGATTTCACTTCTCGTCAATTTACTAAAAAAAGAAATCATGCCCACTGTGCCCCGCTCTCCCCTATATATGGGCATTTTTCACAGAAAGATGGACTTACGGTAAAGACAAAATGCTAAAAAAAATTTGTAACAATTTTAATTTCCTTGGTGTAAAATGAAGCTCTGGCCAATGTTGACCTTGTATCCCAATTTTTAATGCAGCAGTCCTAAAGGTTAATGGATAAATCCAAGTTACATTAACGCCCATTTGTCTTTACCGTAATGCGGATTACGGTAAAGACCTACGGTAAAGACATTGCTGATAGCTGCGACTACATGAAAAAATTCATAAGAAATGTATGTATAATCCACCGCCTCTTCATAAATTGTGGCAGTAGCAGGAAGATTTTTCATATAACATCCTACCTCGGGTATTTTATCCTATGTAGACGACTAGACACTGTTCCTTGGGTCCCCGCCCATGCTGGAGGACACCATGCAAGCAAACCCTGGGGAATTTTCTTGGCCAACACTGAAGAACTGAATACTGGGCCTTACTTACTGGGCCACATATCTCAAAACTTATATGATCTCCACTTTAAAACGTCGCTATTGTTTGTAATTTTTTTTCTATTAAGAAATTGTTTGGTCATTCTTTGCCAAGGGCAAGGCTACACAGTTTAGAATGATTAAAATTTTATTAAACCATTTTTTACAATTAGAGAACCGTTTAAATTCATTTGTAATTAATCCACATACATGTACCTTGAAGTGAAAATATTGTCGATGTCAATAAGAAAAACAATCTAAATACTAAAATTCATCAATAATTGTAATGTACATACTACATTAAAACAGAAAATCATTCTAAATATTAAAATTCATTTGACTCATTAAATTAAAAGCAGTAAGTAACATTTAAAGAAGTTAAGTCAAAATTCAAACAATTCATAGAAGCATTTACAAGGCAAAGACATCCCCTTAAATTGTGAATGTTTCACATTTCTCTTTCAATGTTCAAAACAGACTAGCATCTAAGCTAAAGGGTGGTGGGCCAACAAGTTTCACGTTTTGAATGATGTATTTACTTTCAATCTCTGCTATGTCATACCTTCTTGGCCAGTCATACACATAGCCCACATATGATTTTATCTCTAAAAATTTGAATAGGAAATGATCTTTAGAAGGCTCATTTAATGGTCTTCCAATATAACAGGTTGGCTTTGATTTAAGACTAAACCAAACTGCATAATACTTTGTTGGATCAATATTACACTTTTTTGTTTTATTGTTTAGAGGAATCCAATCAACATCGTTATTCGTAATTATCATTGTCATGTTCAGGCTCATCATCAGAATAAGCAGAATAATCAGTTACAGTTGGCAGAGAACCCTGTTCATATCTAGATTTTAAAGATTTCCACGTAACCCATAGAGCATATTCTGTTTTCTCCTCAGATGAGAGGGCACTCAATTTAGGTGAGACATCATATCCTTCATCAAGACGTTTTTGAAATCGTTTCACTGTTTCTTCTGTCAACCTATCTTCAATCATTTTGATTTCAGTGCAGTCAGACTGTCTCAAAAGGTCTGCTTTGAATTTAAAATGAGTGCACTCACTCTTGTAACAACTACATAGTACACCATTTCTTCCAGCATCACGGTAACAGGAAAGCTCTCTAAAGAAGAGTTCGCCAAATGATGCAGGGACAGGAATCATTGCGCCTTACCTGCGCAGCCATGGTCGAAGATATCTAGTTTACATCGTTTGTGAGAGGTGACCTGTGTCTTCTTCTTCCTCTTCGGACGATGTGAAGTGGACGGGGTTCGTGAGGGGTCTTTTATAGGTTCCAGGTGGGCGACCACGTTCTTGAGTGTGTCGGACATCGTGTTTGACACCGCGGGGCGAAGCGTGTCCTGTGCGACTTTCTTCCAGTTCAATTTTTCACGACCACTGACGGCGTCGAGCACGCTTTGCCCAACTTTGGGTAACACTTGGGCCACATTCTTTTTCACGGCAGCTTTACCCACCAACCACAAGGTCTTCCCGACCGATTTGACGGCATTCAATAACCCCGACCATCGACCGGCACCCTGTTGTCTCAGAATTCCCCCCTTGTACACCACCAGACCATTGCCAGCCCCTCGCTGTCTGAGCAATTCGTCTCGCGCGCAGTGACAGGAATCATTGCGTCTTACCTGCGCAGCCATGGTCGAAGATTTCTAGTTTACATCGTTTGTGAGAGGTGACCTGTGTCTTCTTCTTCCTCGTCGGACGATGTGAAGTGGACGGGGATCGTGAGGGGCCTTTTATAGGTTCCAGGTGGGCGACCATGTTCTTGAATGTGTCGGACATCGTGTTTGACACCGCAGGGTGACACGTGTCCTGGGCGACTTTCTTCCAGCTCCATGTTTCACGACCACTGACGGCGTCGAGCACGCTCTGTCCCACTTTGGGTAACACTTAGGCCACATTCTTTTTCACGGCAGCTTTACCGACCGACCACAAGGTCTTTCCGACCGATTTGACAGCATTCTATAACCCCCGACCATCGACCGGCACCCTGTTGTCTTAGAATTCCTTCCTTGTACACCACCAGACCACTGCCGGCCACTCGCTGTCTGAGTACTCCGCTTTAGTAAACTCGAATCATCATCGGCGGCGAAAATGAAGTTGGACCACCAATTTACAATCGAGAAATGGCACGGGTTTCCCCATTCCGTTCCTTATACAGAGACCAATGGAGTTTAGTCGACAGTACTTCAGAGGTAAGTATTGAATCCTGGCGGTACGGTGATACAATCGTCGACTAGGAATCACGTCCAACAAGGTAGGCTTCACGTCGCCCACGATCTGGGGTTCGATAATGTCCGTGTAGATGTAAACAGATCGTACTGGATTTGACGATTTGAGGTGTGGTGGGCGTAGAAATACTTTGGCCATCGTCGCCGGTCATATCGATTGAGTTCAGGGAAACCAGCAGTTCGTTTCCAGTCCATTCCAACATGGACACGATGGGTCAACACAGACGAAGTTCGATTTTCGGCAACACGTCAATATAGAAAAGCGTCTGCAGTGATTGATCTTCAGACACACTCTATCGTTGGTATTGTCTTTCTTGGGAGACACGAATGAACCTCTTTGTACGGCCCCTTGGCGCATCACCTCTCTCTTCTCGTGGTCGGTCATTTCCTTGTTATTGGGATCCAAGCGGACGGGTTTATTGGCCAAATGATTGTAGATGGGAGTCAGATTCCACAAATCATCCAGTCTAGTGTTCAGGACGTCCAGGATATGCCTCATCCTGATGTGCACTTCCATTTCGATCGATCCCTTGATCTCACCGCTCTTTACACCTTTGAAACAATGCGACGGGTCGATTCTGTGGAGGTCCCAGCATATCCGGGTTCTTCGCGGCGACCAAAGTTGAATGCGTAAGCTGAGCGTGTTGTCTCGGTGATCGATGTTTTGCCAGGTAACGTGATTATGGACAGACCCACTTCCCATTCCCGATGATCGACGAGAAGTAGCGGGTCCAGATGTGTATGATACGTGGAGACTTTATTGTCGGGATACCACGACATATAAATAATAAACTGGCGTATTGGAAATAAGAAATGATATAATATGCTTTTTTGATTAATAAGAATGGATTATTTGTTGTATTTAGACCAGATAAACACTAATTTGTTGTCTGCGATATCAGTTAAGTGTAAAACTATTGCAGACACATAGCTACCTTGATTAATTTATTGGCCCCAATAAATTGTCACAACACCACAGTTGTTTCTTAACACCTATAACTGATTGGGCCAATAAATCAATTAAGGTAGCTGATGTTGCTTTACACCTACATCTATGGCGTGTATTCTTGTCTTGTCTATTTCTCTGATTATAATATCATAGTTTGGACTGGTTTTATTTTCGTATTAAATAACATAAATTTTATTGTTTTACAAATTCGCTGATAGAAAATACTGCTAATAACTATCTTGAAAAAACCACGTTTAGTAAACGAGGCATTTTTACCAAGCCTCGTTCTGAACAAAATACCTCGTTCCAAAAACAGGGTAATTTAAAAAACCTCGTTTTGGAACTCCAGACAACGAGGCATTTGTTCTACCTCATTTGGACAGAAATGCCAAACGAGGCAATCTGCGGTTTATAGTGTCATCAGTGGCATCCGACTTGAGCGATATGTCGGCCTTGGCCAAAAAGAATGAGGGATACCGGTATTTGCTGTGCGTCATCGAGTGTTTTCCAAGTACGCTTGGGTGTTGCCCCCTTAAAACAAGACGGGGGACAGTTTGGTGGATGCCTTTCGTCAAATCTTTCAAAGTCGACAACTCCTGTGACTTCAAACAGACAAAGGTACCGAATTCCTCAATCGGAAAATGCAAGCGTACCCGAAGAAGAAAAATATTCATTTTTTGGTAACACACAACGTCGAAACCAAAGCCAGTGTAGTGGAACGATTTCAACAGACACTGAAAGAGCGCATGTGGCGATACTTTATTCATCGACAAACACAACGGTACATCGACGTGCTAGACGACCTGGTTCGGGCTTACAATGCTAGACGACATCGGACCATCGGAATGGCGCCAAAAGATGTTCGACCCGAACACGAGTGGATGTTGACAACACCTCCTCCACGTCCCCCGAAAAAGAAAAAAATCAATGGACATTGGTACGACCGTGCGTCTGGCTTTACCGAAACATGGTGCCTTCGACAAAGGTTACTAGCCGAACTGGACTCTGGAAACGTTCAACGTCGCACCCAACTTCGGTCCCGGTTACAAACTATTGGACGAAAGAAGCGAACCCATAAAGGACACCTTCTATCTCGAAGAATTGCAAGCGGTCCAAGTCAACGAAAGAAAAAAAAGACAATTGGTGAAAGGGTTGGGCTAACCGGCGAGTTTTAATTCGTGGATCGACAGGACCAGTCTCCAAAACGTATACATAGGAGCGAGTTCGAGAAACCGACATCAGTCAACATGAAAGACGAAACTGCGTCTGCGAGTGCCCACAATTGGTCGCTCTTGGGAAAACGTGTGCCACAAGCGGAAATCGTCTTTTTTAGTGTACGTCGTGACGGGTCTCGATGTATCATACACATCTGGACCCGCCACTTCTCGTCGATCATCGGGAATGGGAAGTGGGTCTGTCCATGATCAGGTTACCTGACCAATGGCAAAACATCGATCACCGAAACATACGCATTCATCCTTGATCGCCGCCCTCGAGGGAAGAACCCGGATATGCAGGGACCTCCATAGAATCGACCCGTCGCATTGTTTCACAGGTGTAAAGGGCGGTGAGATCAAGGGATCGTTCGAAATGGAAGCGCACATCAAGAGTGACGACTACGAGTCGCTGAGGCATATCCTGGATGTCCTGAACACTAGACTGGATGATTTGTGGAATCTGGCTCCCATCTACAATCATTTGGCCAATAAACCCGTCCGCTTGGATCCCAATAACAAGGAAATGACCGACCACGAGAAGAGAGGGGTGATGCGCCAAGGGGCCATATAAAGAGGTTCATTCGTGTCTCCCAAGAAAGACAATACCAACGATAGAGTATATCTGAAGATCAATCACGTGCAGACGCTTTTCTATATTGACGTGTCGCCGAAAATCGAACTTCGTCTGTGTTGACCCATCGTGTCCATGTTGGAATGGACTGGAAACGAACTGTTGGTTTCCCTGAACTCAATCGATATGACCGTCCATGTTGGAATGGAATGGAGACGAACTGTTGGTTTCCCTGAACTCAATCGATATGACCGTCGACGATGGCCTAAGTATACTATTCAAAAAAAGTAGGGGATATTTGATTTTTAAGTGTTATTAAAGTCACCTAATGAAACTTACGAAGAAACAAATGACAAAATGAAATGAAGTTCACATTCATCGATTTATTCCAAATGATCGTTAGACTAAGTAAGGCACAGACTGACCATTATAAGGGCAAAATGATACCCGGGGTCAAACAGCAAAGTTACCACAGCATCACAACAAAGTCAGTAACGGGTAAATCCTCCTCTGTTTGCCAAACAAGCATTGATCCGACGTGGCATACTCCTAATGAGACGTCTAAGGTCATTTTGGTCCAGATTGTCCCATTCCTGTTGCAACGCAGCAGCAAGTTCTTGGACATTGGCAGGACGTTGTTGACGTAACCTCTGTCCAAGCATGTCCCAGACATGCTCGATGAGGGAAAGGTCGGGACTCGGTGCTGGCCAAGGTAATGTGGTGATGTTCTGTTGTTGGAGGTAACCTGTAACGATCCTGGCCCTGTGACATCTTGCGTTGTCATCCTGGAAGATCAAACGGTGGCCATGACGTCGTGCGAACGGCACAGCATGGACTACCAAGATGTTGTCCCGGTAGTACTGGCCTGTAACACGCCCTGCAACAACATGTAAAGCCGTTCCCCACACCATAACAGAACCACCCCCAAATCGATCATGTCTGATGACGTTAACGTATTGGAAGCGCTCGTTTCGACGACGCCACACCCTCCTACGTCTGTCCAAAAAATCAACAGTGAACCTTGACTCATCTGAAAACATCACATTGCTCCAGCGTCGATTATCCCAGTGTTGACGATCCCTACACCAACGACGTCTTGCCTGAATGTGATGATCTCTCAAACAAGGGATCACGCGAGGACGTCGGGCGCGAAGGTGACCCCTATGCAGTGGATTCCGAATCGTCTGGCCACTCACTCTCACACCAGTGTCTGTTTGAAGACGAGCGCTGATCTGATTTGCTGTGATGACACGATTTCTCAAGGCCAAGGTACGGATAAATCGATCCTGGGCTTGGGTTGTCGACCTGAGCGTGGCCTGTACTGTACAGATTGTGTATCACGGTATCTGGACAATAGCCTGCTCATGACAGACTGAGAAACATTCATCGTCCGCGTATGGAAGCCTATTGCGGCCATTTCAGAATCTCGTCCCCTCGCCGCGAGAAGTCGAGGGCGAGAACACGAGAACACGAGAAGTCGAGGGCGAGAACACGAGAAGACGAGAAGTCGAGGGAGCGAGAGAGCGAGAAGACGAGGAAACAGGGCGAGAATACGAGGATCTCGCCCCGAGAACACGAGATTACTTTCACCTCGACTTCTCGTGTTCTCGTCCCTCGACTTCTCGCTCCCTCGTGTTCTCGCCTTTGAAAAACCTCGTGTTCTCGCTCCCTCGCCCTCGACTTCTCGCTCCCTCGACTTCTCGCCCTCGACTTCTCGCCCTCGACTTCTCGTGTTCTCGCCTTTGAAAAACCTCGACTTCTCGCTCCCTCGCTCCCTCGCCTTTGAGTCAATCTCGTCTTCTCGTGTTCTCGCTCCCTCGCTTCGTCACAATCTCGTCTTCTCGTGTTCTCGCTCCCTCGCCTCGGAAGTGCAGTTATTACGCATGTCCACTGACTACCGTATTTGCATTTGTATTTTGACATGGATTATAATAAACGAAAATGTTTGAAGTTCTAGAAAATGTAATAGTCCTAAACAAGCTTAATCTCTTCTTGCACAGATAGTATTGTATTCTGTAATTGATTTTAAGTCTTCAGTCAAATCTTTCTTTGCTCTCTAAAAATATTCATCGGGTGTTTTCACTTGATGCGTGGTTTTGTCAGTGCTGCAGGATGTAGAGCCTGACAAGGGACAATGTATAGTTGTTCGAATGGGATTTTAAAAAACGATGTCCTGTGTCTGGAATCGCAAGGAAGTTGGTTCTATGGGGGCTCACTGGGTAGGAGGTTTGCTCTGTAACTTCTTCAAAGTTCCTCGTGATTTTTGGCGATGTTCACTATTGTCAGTGGTGTAGGACGGAGAACTTAGCAATAGACAAAGTATAATAGTTCGGATGGCATAAAAATAACCGAAGTCCTGTAGAACGGAGAGCTTAGCAAGAGACAAAGTATAATCATTCGGAATGAATAAAAATAACCGAGGCCTCGTGTCCGGAATCTAATTGAAGTGGGAACTACGGTGGGTCAGTGAGTGGGACGTTTGCTCTCTTACTTCAGTGGTGTAGGAGGAAAGAATTGACAGGGGACCACGTATAGTCGTTCGGGTGGCATAGAAAAACAATGTCCCGTGTTCGGAATCAAAATGAAGTGGGAGCTACGGTGGCTCAGTGAGTAGGACGTAAATGTTTGGAGCCACGGCAGCTAAGTGGGTAAGACGCTGGCTCACTAAACTGAAGGTCACGTGTTCGATCCTTGCATTGGACAAGAAAGTTTATCGGGTTTTCCGATGTGGTTTCCCCATGTCATTGCATTGGTGCAGGACGGAGGGTTTGGCAAGGACAGTTGTCTATTTGTTCGGATGGGATGAAAATCCTTATCTGTAAATTGACGTACACGTAAAAGATCCCTTGGCAGCCTGGATGCGATATAAGAGGAGACCTAAGTGCCGCTTTCCGAGCACAATTTCCCTTATAGCACAGTCGGAGCAGAACAGTAGGACGTCAAACCATATTTCATTTCATTTCATCAAAGTTCATCGGAAATATTCTAGCGGGTTTTTTCCATATCAGTGGAGAAGGAAGGGTTGGGTTAAAAGAGCGAGGTCATGTGTCCAGATTCGAAATAAGTTGGAGCTGCGGTGGCTCAATGCGTAGTCTAGCCTTTCTTGCGAGGTACCCTCTTATCAGTGTAGGACGGAAGGCCTGAGGACAGCATGTCGTTCGGATGACATGGAACAGCGAGGTCTCGTATAGGCTACACATTGGCGTGCGTGTGTGTGTGTGGGGGGGGGGGGGCTCGGTTTCGATACCCGCTTCTTTCTATGATGCTAATATTATCAAATAAACTACTCGTAGTTTACCCGCCTATACACGGGCCCAAATTCGCCCGGGGTCCAAGTTCGCCCATGGCCCAAATTTGCTAGGGGCCCATATTCGCCCAGTGCGTTTTATTCGTTCGTGGCCCAAATTTGCCTGTAGGACAGATTCGATGGCCTAAAATACATGTACGTGGTCGTTCTTTTCAATTTGATACGAGATATGTGGGGGTTAATCGCGGCGACGAAGCGTAATTCGCCTTGGGCCCGAATTCACTGACCTAAAACATTCCTGTTGTGATGCTGGTTAATTTAATAACACATAATAATGTGTAGGTGGAGTATACAAACATACATAAACACACCCATACACACTTAGATTTTATTTATAATATATATATATTAAAGTTGATAAAGTAGGCTACAAGTACTTCTTTGTTTACGGTAGACAATGTATAAAAAAATAGAAAAAATACGTCCAGGCAAAAAATTCTCCACTTTAGGCCTACATATATATGCCGTGGTGAGAAATTTCTAGCTAGCCTGCTTCTGTTTTCCGTCCTAGCAAGTTTCGGGTAAAAAAAGGTACATCATCTAATTCTTCTAGTATTACTTCATTGTCACGCGACTTTTCTGTTATCCATTCTTTGACGTTTGACAGAAGCCGTAAAATAAATACAGGCTTACTTAATGTGCGATGGTATTTGAATTCCGCGGTGATTTGGTTTTAACAAATCACGTGACATAGCTCGCCAATCAGACACACATAATGGAAGGTCGAGTAGAGTCAAAGGTTACCGTTCTGTGTTGATAGTAAATATGGCGGAAGGATAGCGAAAACTGAATACTTGTGAATATTTTGTTAAAAACACTAAGCTAAAACCGTTCAATGCGACAAGCTGGGAACAATTTTAGGTATTGGCTAACCATTGGATCGAATTAGATGGAAATGGCAGGTTTGTGCCGGAGACAAATGCTGATTTGTAAGACAAAGAACTCCAGGAATGTGCAGACAAAGTTCTCAATCATTGGGGTATACTAATAATACAGAGTTCTCACATTTCAACTTAAAAAAAAACCAACTGTGTATGAAACATTATCACGGTTCCAAACTTGTTGACGAAAGTTTGAAAGTGATGTTAGAAGCAAGCAGCTAAAATTTTACCAACAAAAAAAGAATAATTGGTCTGGTTAATTTGTTAAGGGGATCATTTAACAAGTTGATTGATAAAGATAGATATTCTTATATTCCTAAATGCATGACAACTATTGACAACGCGCAGTCACCGAGGAGTAAGGACTACTCGAATCAAGACCACTCAGACCAATAAGGACTAATATGGTGAAACACCATGCACAGTACTTTAAGAAATATACCCAAGATGTTATGGAGAAAAAGAGAACCAAAATAGATGAGTTGGTACAAGAGCACATGTTAGGCCCTATTTATGAAAAAAATATGTGTGAATTAATTCCACACCAGATTGACTTTGCATGTGAACCCTGGATGAAAATGTTGCTTTGTCCCTTGCACCACCAATCAAAACGGGGGCCTATTCTGGCGCATTCCCCCCGGGTTGCCTTACTGTAGCTGCAAAATTTTTTCCCCCTTTTGTTAAACACTACTGTTTAAAATGACAGGGTTAGGGTAACTAGAGATCAAGCACCAAATAAAATTTTGTGGATACAAATCAGGCTGCATTACAGATAGATGTACTTGTTACAAGTGAAAACTTTCTTGTATGGATTTGTGTAAATTGTTCGACAGTGACATTGATTTTAATACTGATGATGATATCTATGAAATTATGTGATTTTTTATGAGTAGGCTTAAACCTGTATTCATGTACATGTATTTTTTAAGCAGTTTTTAAATACATTTAATACATATTTTAAAAAATGTTTTAATTAAATGTACTGTATATGACAATAAATTTTCATGTTATATTTTGTCACTATGCTGATTAATATTGTATGGTTTTGTTTTATTTTTATTCTATTTCATTTCCGAGGTGGTTTATCTTGTCAGTGGTGCAGGCCGTGGGGAGGGGGTGACTGACGAGGTACAAGGACAGCTGTCTAGTCGTTCTGATGTGATGAGAGTAGGCCGTAGCGCCGCTGCCCTGGTAAAATTTCCATGATAGCACACTGTATAGCATATGCCCATCTTCATTAGTCAAGCTTAGGAACACAGCAGGAGGACGTTAAACAGCATTTTATTTTTTTATTCTGTTTCATTTCCGACGTGGTTTCTCCTTGTCAGTGGTGCAAAAGGAGGGTCTAACAAGGTACAAGGACAGCTGTCTAGTTGTTCGGATGTCACGTAAAACCGAGATCCCTTGTATTCATTGGTGTGCATGTAAAAAGGTACGATGACAGCCATCTAGTTGTTTGGATGTGACGAAAAACCGAGGTCCCTTGTATACATTGGTGTGCATGTAAAAAGACCCCTTGGCAGTTGGAATTCGATAGCACACTGTATAGCATATGCCCATCTTCATTAGTCTAGCTTAGGAACAGAGCAGTAGGACGTTAAACCCCATTTTATTTTTTTATTCTGTTTCATTTCTGACGTGGTTTCTCCTTGTCAGTGGTGCAAAAGGAGGGTCTAACAAGGTACAAGGACAGCTGTCTAGTCGTTCGGAGAGAGAGAGAGAAATGGTCATTTCACAAACTAGGTCATTTCGGGACTAACATGGTTCAATTTTATTTCAATGATTCGCTTGCGCCTAGGGGTCTTTAGCAGTGGGAGGAAACCGGAGGAAACCCACGAGGTTGAGAAGGCGCCCCTATCTCCATGCCACATACGCTTACACCAGGGATCGAAACCACAGCCGCAAGCCAGAGGTGACCAGCCACCTAGAGGCCGAAGCGCGGCACTCTAGACCACTAGGCCATCCCAACCCCCCTAGTCGTTCGGATGTTACGTAAAACTGAGGTCCCTTGTATTCATTGGTGTGCCTGTAAAAAGGTACAAGAACAGCCGTCTTGTTGATTGGATGTACCGAAAAACCGAGGTCCCTTGTATACATTGGTGTGCACGTAAAAAGACCCCTTGGCAGTTGGAATTCGATAGCACACTGTATAGCATATGCCCATCTTCATTAGTGTAGCTTAGGAACAGAGCAGTAGGACGTTAAACCCCATTTTATTTTTTTATTCTGTTTCATTTCCGACGTGGTTTCTCCTTGTCAGTGGTGCAAAAGGAGGGTCTAACAAGGTACAAGGACAGCTGTCTAGTCGTTTGGATGTGACGAAAAACTGCGGTCTCTTGTATACATTGGTGTGCATGTAAAAAGGTACAATTACAGCTGTCTAGTCGTCCGGATGTGATGAAAAACCGAGGTCCTTTGTTTACATTGGTGTGCACATAAAAAGATCCCTTGGCAGTTGGAATTCGAAAGAAGAGTAGGGAATAGTGCAATACCCGGCCAAATTTCCCTCATAGCACACTGTATGGTGTATGCCTGTTTTCATTAGCCCAGTACATGTATAGGAACAAAACAGTAGGACGTTAAACTTCATTTCATTTCTAATTCATTTTACTGGAATCATTAAGATAACTATTTGTTTTTCTTTTATATCTATTTTTATTTACTGGTATATATCTTGTACAGTGTAAATGGGCACAAGACCTGATCTGTGTGTATTCTGTGAATATAACAATCTGAACAGCAGATTAGAAACCGTTCTCCAGAACAATGATATTATTATAATTATTATATACATTTTTCATCAATACTTGTGGTGTGTTAGATCCCTGCATTGGCCAAGAAAGTTCATCTCAATTTACCGGTGTGGTTTCCCCTTGTCAATGATGCAGAACTGAGGGGCCTGACAAGGACAGCTGTCTAGTCGTTAAGATGGTATGGGAAACCGTGGTCCAGTGTACACATTGGCGTGCACGTAAAAGATCCCTTGGCAGTTGGAATTCAATATAAGTGTAGGCTGTAGCGGTGCTGCCCGGGCAAAATTTCCTCATAGCACACTGTATAGCATATGCTTGTCTTCCATTAACCCAGGTTAGGTGCAGAAGAGTAGGACGTTAAAACCCATTTCATTTCATTTACTAGTAGTGGGGGGGTTGGGATGGCCTAGTGGTTTAGAGTGCCACGCTTCAACCTCTAGCTGGCCGGTCACCTCTGGCTTGCGGCTGTGGTTTCGATCCCTGTGTGAGCGTATGTGGCATGGAGATAGGTTGCCTTCTCAACCTTGTGGGTTTTCCTCCGGGCACTCCAGTTTCCTCCCACTGCTAAAGACCCATACGCGCAAGCGAATTATTGAAATAAAATTAAACCATATGTTAGTCCGGAAATGACCAAATTTGTGTCGAGTGGACGTTAAACCTCATTTCTCTTACTAGTAGTGTATGGTATTGTTGTGTATGAGGAAATTTATATTATTGCGTTTGTTTATTTTTGCCAAAATCGTTTTCATGTGTATTAAGTATGTATTTCTCTTGGATATTGTTTTACTGAAATAGTTTTTTATAAAAAATACTTGTTTCCAGTAAATAACAGATTCTTTCAATCATTGGTGCTATTTCTCTACTGTTGACCATATTTATTCCACAGACCTGGGATTAGTCGTTTTCATCGTGTCACTGCAACATTTAATATGTGGTATTATACAGTAATCCCGGCATATTATCCACAGGTACATTGGGACAGGAACGCCCTTATTAGACTATGGCACACCTGATCTATACATCAGATGGTATTTTTTTTTAAATATGAATTACATGTTTGATAGTAAATATTATATTATTTAGCATCAAATATGGATAAAATAAGATCAAAAATTTAAAATATGTTCAGAAAATAACAGAAACTCAAAAACTTTGAAAAATCACATAGACTCTATTAGTATTTTTATATTATAGGTCTGGTGTGCCTTAGTCTAATAAGGGCGTTCCTGTCCCCATGTACCTGTGATATTTTCAGAAAAATTCTCTCTGACAAATGGAAACAAACCAACGTGTTCCGTCTCGTAGAAGGTATTCCATGGTCTAATTATGGCTATTGACCCGTGACCCTATGACGTTGATTTTTGGTTTCTGATATTGTCTTAGAATTTGATTTTTTCACCCCAGTATGGTTACACTTGACAAATGTAGTTCGAGGCGTAATTCTAGTGCTGACGTATTGTGCAATGCATCGGAAAAGAAATGTATGCGACAGTGGGAGAAACCGGAAAAACCCCACACGACGAATCGAAACCGAACGACTACACGTTATCCCTTGCCAGGCCCTCCGTCCTCCATCCTACACAACTGACATGGGAGGACATCTCCAGAAATTTAGCCCGATGCGCTTCGATGAAGCGAGAGAGCAAACGTCCTACACACTGAGCCATTGTAGCCACCACTTCATTACGATTTCGGACAAAGAACCTCGTATTTTATATATAATACCGTTCAAACGACTATACGTTGTCCCTTGCCAGGTCTTCAATCCTATACCACTGACAAGCAGGAACCCGACCGAAAAATCCTGAAAAACTTTGATAAAGTAAAAGAGCAAACGTCGATCCTACTCACTGAGCCATCGTAGCTCCATTTGTATTCCGGCCACGGGATCTCGGTTATTTGTATTCCATCCGAACAACTATTCTTTGTCCCTTCTCAGGCCCCCGTCCTACACCACTTACACCACTTGGTATTCGATCCCTGCATTGGAAGAGAAAGTTCATCCAGATTTTATTTCGGGCGTGATTTCTCCTTGTCAGTGATGCAAAACGTAGGGCCTGTCAAGGACACCTATTGGCGTGCACATAAAAGATCACTTGGAAGTTTAAATTCGATATAAGAGTAGGCCTTAGCGCCACTGCCCGGGCAAAATTTCCTTGATAGCACACTGTATTATTGTATCGTATGCCCGTCGTCATTAGCCCAATTTAGGAACAGAACAGTAGGACGTTAGACCCCATTTTATTTCATTTCATTTCATTTAGATTCCGGACACGTCACCTCGGTTATTTTTATTTCATCCGAACGATTATACGTTGTCTCTTGCTAGGCTTTCTGTTCTACACCAGTGACAAGGGTGGACATAGGCAGAAAAATCGCGATGAACTTCGATTAAGTTAGAGAGAAAACCTCCTACGCAGTGAGCCACCGTAGAACCAACTTCATTTCGATTCCGGACCTGGTTTTTAAAAATCCCATTCGAACAACTATACATTTTCCCTTGTCAGGCTCTCCATCCTGCAGCACTGACAAAACCACGCATCAAGTGAAAACTCCCGATGAATATTTTTAGAGAGCAAAGAAAGATTTGACTGAAGACTTAAAATCAATTACAGAATACAATACTATCTGTGCAAGAAGAGATTAAACTTGTTTAGGACTATTACATTTTCTAGAACTTCAAACATTTTCGTTTATTATAATCCATGTCAAAATACAAATGCCGATACGGTAGTCAGTGGACATGCGTAATAACTGCACTTCCGAGGCGAGGGAGCGAGAACACGAGAAGACGAGATTGTGACGAAGCGAGGGAGCGAGAACACGAGAAGACGAGATTGACTCAAAGGCGAGGGAGCGAGGGAGCGAGAAGTCGAGGTTTTTCAAAGGCGAGAACACGAGAACACGAGAAGTCGAGGGCGAGAAGTCGAGGGCGAGAAGTCGAGGGAGCGAGAAGTCGAGGGCGAGGGAGCGAGAACACGAGGTTTTTCAAAGGCGAGAACACGAGGGAGCGAGAAGTCGAGGGACGAGAACACGAGAAGTCGAGGTGAAAGTAATCTCGTGTTCTCGGGGCGAGATCCTCGTATTCTCGCCCTGTTTCCTCGTCTTCTCGCTCTCTCGCTCCCTCGCCCTCGACTTCTCGCTCCCTCGACTTCTCGTCTTCTCGTGTTCTCGCCCTCGACTTCTCGTGTTCTCGCCCTCGACTTCTCGCGGCGAGAAGACGAGATTCTGAAATGGCCGCAATAGGCTTCCATATCCGCGCCACAACCGCCTGTGTTGTGCCAATCTGTAGCATGCCAAGGGCACGTAACCATTCATTTTGGGTAAGCCGACGCATATCAAAATTTGTTTTCTGGTCACTAAATCAATTAAACTGATGTTCAAAGTCAGAGTCGTACAAATCTTGTGTTGGACCCCCATGATGATCCCAAGCATCACCTGCATTTCATGCGGTAGCTATTGGTGCGTTTGGGCGTCACATGTAACTGGAAATGTTTCTTCTGTTAGGTTCTATAGTGACTTTTTTCGTAGTCATTTGCATATTTTAGTATTATGCCCCCAAAATCAAATATCCCCTACTTTTTTGAATAGTATATTTCTACGCCCACCACACCCCAAAGCTTCAAAGCCAATGCGATCTGTTTTACATATACACGGACATTATCGAACCCTAGATCGTGGGCGACCGTGAAGCCTACCTTGTTGGACGTGATTCCTAGTCGACGATTGTATCACCGTCCGCCAGGATTCAATACTTACTTCTGAAGTACTGTCGACCAAACTCCATTGGTCTCTGTATAAGGAACGGAATGGGGAAAGCCGTGCCATTTCTCGATGGTAAGGTAGTGGTCCAACTTCATTTTCGCCGCCGATGATGATTCGAGTGTACAAAAGCGCGGTACTCAGACAGCGAGTGGTCGGCAGTGATCTGGTGGTGTACAAGGGAGGAATTCTAAGACAACAGGTTATCGGGTTTATTGAATGCCGTCAAATCGGTCGGGAAGACCTTGTGGTCGGCCGGTAAAGCTGCCGTGAAACAGAATGTGGCCAAAGTGTTACCCAAAGTGGGACAGAACGTGCTCGACGCCGCCAGTGGTCGTGAAAAATGGAGCTGGAAGAAAGTCGCCTAGGAAACGTGTCGCCCTGCGGTGTCAAACACGATGTCCAACACACTCAAGAACGTGGTCGCCCACCTGGAACCTATAAGATAGGCTGGCACTGCCAGGCAGGATACGCCCACATTTTCGAGAGATGGATAGAGAACAAGCAATACCGAAAGTGATTTTTCCTACATCATTAAGTCCTGTATTTCATACTGTATTGGGAGCAGCCATTTTGTTGGTCAGTTCCAGTCTGATATTCATGAAATTCGAAGCCGACAATGATTATGGTGTGACGGTACACAACCTAGAAATGTGACTTTTCGGCAAAATCGGATAAGAATTGTGACCACAACCATGATATACCATATTTTTACACTATGGTCCAATTTTCTCGAAATTCGAACTCAACCTCCCGTAGGGTGTAACGGTGATAGAGTCAAACGTTTTTTTAAATCAGATAATAATTGTGACCTCCAGAGGCACCATAGGCGATTTTTCGGAAAATCAGGGGCCATAATTCAGGAAGTTACGATCCGATATGCGCAAATAACGAAAGGAACCAAGATCTTTGGGTTATAACCATGCATTTCAAGTTTCATCAAAATCGAATTAAAATTGTGACCTATACAGGGTCCACAACCATGATATACCATTTTTTAACAGTATTCGCGTACAAACGGTGGCCATTTTGTCTTTCAATTTTGGTCTGATTTTCCCAAAATTCGAAGTCAAACCTTCCTTAAGGTGTAACGGTGATATAATCAAAGGTTTTTTTAAATCGGAAAATAATTGTGACCTCCAGAGGGACCACAAGCTAAAAAAAAGGCAATTTTGCGTACAATCAGGGGCCATAATTCAGGAAGTTACGATCCGATATGCGCAAATATCGAAAGGAACCAAGACCTTTGGGTTATAACGCATGCATTTCAAGTTTCATCAAAATCGAATTAAAATTGTGACCTCTACAGGGTCCACAAAACCATGATATACAATTTTTTAACAGTATTCGCGTACAAACGGCGGCCATTTTGTATGGCAATTTTGGTCCGATTTTCCCGAAATTCGAACTCAACCTTCCTTACGGTGTAACGGTAATATAATCAAACGTTTTTTTAAATCTGATAATAATTGTGACCTCCAGAGGGACCACAAGCTAAAAAAAGGCGATTTTGCGTATAATCAGGGGCCATAATTCAGGAAGTTACGATCCGATATACGCAAATATCGAAAGGAACCAAGATCTTTGGGTTATAATCATGAATTTTAAGTTTCATCAAAATCGAATTAAAATTGTGAACTCTACAGGGTCCACAACCTTGATATACCATTTTTTAACAGTATTCGCGTACAAACGGCGTCCATTTTGTATGGCAATTTTGGACCGATTATCCCGAAATTCGAACTCAACCTTCCTTAGAGTGTAACGGTGATATAATAGAACGTTTTTTTAAATCGGATAATAATTGTGACCTCCAGAGGGACCACAAGCTAAAAAAGGTGATTTTTCGGACAATCAGGGGCCATAATTCAGGAAATTACGTTCCGATAGGCGCAAATATCGAAAGGAACCAAGATCTTTGGGTTATAAACATGCATGTCAAGTTTCATCAAAATCGAATTAAAATTGTGAACTCTACAGGGTCCACAACCTTGATATACCATTTTTTAACATTATTCGCGTACAAACGGCGGCCATTTTGTATGGCAATTTTGGTCCGATTTTCCCGAAATTGGAACTCAACCTTCCTTAGGGTGTAACGGTGATATAATCGAACGGTTTTTTAAATCGGATAATAATTGTGACCTCCAGAGGGACCACAAGCTAAAAAGGGTGATTTTTCGGACAATCAGGGGCCATAATTCGGGAAATTACGTTCCGATTGGCGCAAATATCGAAAGGAACCAAGATCTTTGGGTTATAAACATGCATGTCAAGTTTCATCAAAATCGGTTCAAAATTGTGACCTCTATAGGGTCCACAAGCTAAAAACGTGATTTTTCGTACAATCAGGGGCCATAATCCATAAAGTTTTGATCCGATACATGCCAATATCGAAAGCAGCCGAGATCTTTTGGGGATAAACCTATATTTCAAGTTTCGTCAAAATCGGGTAAGAATTGTGACCTGTAGAGAGTCCACAAACAATTGTGGACGGACGGACGGACGGACAGGGGCGACGACATAATACGTCCACATGAAAATGTGGGCTATAAAAAGACCCCTCACGATCCCCGTCCACTTCACATCGTCCGACGAGGAAGAAGAAGACACGGGTCACCTCTCACAAACGATGTAAACTAGATATCTTCGACCATGGCTGGGCAGGTAAGACGCAATGATTCCTGTCCCTGCGCGCGAGACGAATTGCAGGATTTGTTCAGTGTACCCGATACGCAGACGGTCATAAACAAGGTGACCAAAATCAGATAGTATCCACTGACGCCCGACTTGAACCACGACGGACCCATCGAATTTTATATTTCCAATGCCACCACCGATTTCATCGATCTGGCCAACATGACACTGTACGTGGCCGTGAAGGTGACCAAGAACGACGGTGGTGACCTGGATGCGGACAGTCAAGTCCCACCCATTTACAACCTTTTTCATTCATTGTTCAAAGACGTCAAATTACGTCTGGGAAAAGATGCCAAAACCTTGGTCACCAACTCTCTGCCGAACTATCCCTACTGGGCTTAATTGGAGAATTTGCTGAGTTTCGGTAAGGGAGCCAAGAACGATCACCTGTCGAAACAAGTCCTGTGGGAAAAAGACACCGCCGGGCAGTTCAATTCCACGAAATCCGTTGCCACCACGGGGGACGGTGGACGACAACAGGCTCCGAATAACAAAGGATTGAAACAACGCCAGAAAACCATCGCTGCCAGTCGTACCTTTGAATTGCAGTCGCGTCTACATATGGGTATGCGTTTACAAGATCGGTATTTGCTGGACGGTGTGGACCAGCGATTGAAATTGGAAAAGCAATCCCCGAAATTTTTTGTGATGTACGGCTTGGGCAACGGTGCAGAAGACTACAAAGTCGAATTGACCAAAGCCTACCTGGATATCCCGTTCCTCACCCTGGCTCCCAGTACCTACACACGGGTGGCCGCGCAACTTCAATCGATCAACGCCAAGTATCCCCTGAAGCGCGTGGTGGTTCGCGACATGGTCATTCCCGACAATCATGCCAATCACGTCCTAGACAATCTGTTTGTCAACGAAAGCCTGCCAAAGAGATTAATTGTGGGTATGGTACGTAACACGGCCTACGACGGAAGAAAAAACAGAAATCCCCTCCAATTCGAACACAATCAATTGGAAACATCAAACTAACCAAGAACGGTTAGCGACAAGCCATCGCACCTTACCTTGATTTGGTGAAACGGGTGGCCGTCTTAAACACCCGAGAAGACCTGGACTTTCCTTTCCACGACTATATCAATGGGTACACTTTGTATTGTTTCGATTTGACCAACGACCACGGAGCCGACGGTAACTACCTTCATCCCTAAGCGGCGGGTAACCTGTCTTTGGAACTTAAGTTCTGTGCGGCCCCTACCAATCACCTCACTCTTGTTCTGTTTGCCGAATACGACAATGTCTTGGAAATCGATGCCAACCGACAAGTCATCACAGATTGGTGAGGCTCTCTCCAACCGACAACTGACACGGGCTTTGGAAAAACATCCCCACTCTAACGTGTTCGGGAGTGTATGGGATCGTAATCATCTGGATATTCTGCGCCCGACCTCATACCCCAAAGCCTACGTCATCAACACGGACGACGAAGATCAACCCGATAGACACTGAACCGTATTTGTGTGCGAAGGACCAGATCACATTACCTTCTTCGATTCTTACGGGTGTCCCCTTATGTCTACGGACAAGCCTTTCGACCAAGATCTACAGCTCCACTACCAACCCCGATGGATTCAGGGACTCAAGAGTGTCGTCTGCTAACATTATTGTTTGTATTATCTGTGTCATCAATTTCACGTTCCTTCCCCGCACGCCCTTTCCGTTTTCGGGCACGTGTATCGCGTGAACGATATACTCGTCGAACAATGGGCTAGGGATCATTTTCCCGACTTGCAAAAAGAAAAGAAGGGACAACAGTGTCGATGCTTTTTTGCTCTGTAAATATGTTTTATTTTTTGCTTTGTGTTCAAGTTCAATAAAATTTGTGTTCAAGTTCAATAAAATGCTTTGTCAGCAACATAACACGTGTCTGTTTTTTTTGTGAGGTCATGCTATTCTGATTGGTGGAAAATGGTATCGTAAACACCTTAAGACTCGCCCCGTCCCGAGCCAAAAAGTCACAATCGAAATAGTTCGAAAAGATTTCAGATTTTGCACGACTTGTGTGAGGTATTACCCTATATTTAAGGGGAACCGACCAGATGCAGATTACCTAGTCTGCTTCTGGTGTGGGACAGAAATTGGGAACACTTGTCATAGACGGGTCAAACAAGCTATCAAATGCACGAGAAAACCGAATCAGTGGGAACAGCCGAAGTGTTGCTGTAAGACGAACGGCCCTTTTCAGTGCCAACTTTATCAATGTAAAAAGAGTTGTTTCCCCCTTCCTCCTCTCTTCCCCCTTTTCTTCTCCTTTTCTCTCTCTTTTCCCGTGCGCGCGCGCCCTCTCTCCTTACGTGCAAGGTCACAACGAACTAGGTCATGCACGTGCAAGGGGTAACGCACGTGCGAAGTCATGGGGGTCACCCAGTACAAGGTCACGTGCACGCACATGCATGCACACACGCGCATTAGCACATGCACTCACGCGCATGTGCAAATTGCCATACAGGCGTCCCTACTACTACCTGGAATACCGTTTCGTCGGACGAGTTTTTATATTTATATTGCGGATATTTCTGCTGGACGTAATGAGCTTCCCCCAAAATGAGCCTTCACTATAAAATATCGTTTAATAAAGGCTTTTGACAATATTATACGCCTGAGTCGGAGAACCTTACCTTCCGACACTGGGGAGGCCCATGGCTGTTTATGACACTGTTTTTAAAAGTGCGGTACACGTTTATGCTAAAGGTCGACCACTCAATCCTCGACAACAATCACACTCCAAACCCGTATTTTATACAGTGGGGGTACACTGTCGAAGTTTGGCGTACACCAATTATAAAAACGTTTGTCGATTCGTTTCCAAATAGAGAGAGAGAGAGAAATGGGGTTTAACGTCCACTCGACACAAACTAGGTCATTTCGGGGCTAACATATGGTTTTTAATTTTATTTCGATAATTCGCTTTCGCATAGGGGTCCTTAGCAGTGGGAGGAAACCGGAGTGCCCGGAGGAAACCCAAGGGGTTGAGAAGGCGCCCCTATCTCCATGCCACATACGCCCACAGCAGGGATCGAAACCACAGCGCAAGCCAGAGGTGACCGGCCAGCTAGAGGTCGAAGCGCGGCACTCTAGACCACTAGGCCATCCAAAACCCCCCGTTTCCAAATAACTGATAGGAACAAAATAATTTTCAAGCTGAACGTCCTACTCCATACTATGGGCGAATATATATATTCAATTTCTCGCCCTGGGTTGCGAACGAATATATGCAGTAGGCTATGCAACGTCTGACCACCAGATGGTCTACATTTATTTGTATATTGATCTTTGTTAATCCATCCGTAAATAGACATTCTTGAAATGTAAATTACCCGTAAATACTAATAGAATGACTTGGTTGGCTTATAAGCATTAATCCTGAAAAATTGCAAATATGGGCGTACGAATATTGTATGGTTATATTTTAATATTTTAAGGACAAGCATCTATAGCCAAATAACAGTCGTAGCATGTTCCATAGCATAGGATCATTGTGGTGTATGTCCTTATTACCATAAACACTGGACATATCCCTAAAATCTAAATATACAACTCGGTTCCGAAATCCTGCGAGTTCGTTCATTAGCACACTTTCTACAAACGGTCCCGTATAATCGTTGACCGCTGGCATCATTCTCGTATTATACATGTGCGGACCTTTCACGGCTACAAATAAGTTCTCATTGCGATCCAAAGCATGGCGAAGAGTCGCAGCAATGTGGCGAAGTCTTTCACGAATAACATAGTAGTGATGGCGAGAAATATGTGCAAATAGTATACTTTCCTCTGAATTACCGTTTTGCCAATAGATGTAAGTATTGCAGGCACAGTGCTTCCACTGTGAGGAGCCCTATAGGCAAAACACAATTTTTTTTTTTTTTTTTTTTGACAAATGACCCATCCCGTTTGCACCTGCCATGTAGGCTGCCTGGAAGGAGGGATTATGATAATTCTTAACCAAGGCTTTAACCCTCTGCATTCTACGCCAGAGGCAGGTGGACAACCTCATATTATGACTACTCGTGCCCTTCACATATACTGTCCTCCAGTGTTTCAGATAAACTAACAGTTGGGACACTTCCCTCTTACGGCAAGGGCCGGTAACTCAGTGAATAGTATACTTTCCTCTGAATTACCGTTTTGCCTATAGATGTAAGTATTGCAGGCACAGTGTTTCCGCTCCGTAATCCGTTTACGAATATCAAAACTAAGACAATGACAACAATTCTAACTTTATTAACATTCAATACCAACTCAACCCACTTCGCCCCATAACACACTTCGCCCCATAACACACTTCACTTCTCCCCATAACACACTTCATCCCACCACATATTTCCCTAATACATTTTTGGTAATCCCTGTCAAATTATTCCGTACATACAGGCTTTGAACTTTTATGCATTCTATTCCCACTTTGAAGTATATTCGTTCATTCCCGATAAATTAACCTCAATGATTCTAGCTAACTTTAATGCGGCAGATAAGTGATACGTGGCCGTTATAGATGACTACCCAAACCCCTTTGATTTCACACCGGTAATCCCTTATTGGCTTCCACATAAGTAAGCACAATGATTTGCTTCCACACAGGCAAGCTCACTTACTTTGCTTCCAACACAGGCAAGCCTCCTAATCTGCTTCCACAAAGGCAAGCCTCTTACTTTGCTTCCAACACAGGTAAGCACCTTAATTTGCTTCCACACAAGCAAGCCCCCTTTAATTGGCTTCCATCTAAACTATGCTCCCACACAGGCAAGCCCAACTTTAATTTGCTTCCATCTTAACTATGCTCCCACGCAGGTAAGCCCCCTTTAATTTTCTTCCACACAGGCAAGCCCCCTTAATTTTCTTATACACCGATAAACTGCTTAACTTTGCTTCCGCACAGGTAAGCCCCTTATATACTCAAAAATGTTGACCTTAGCGTATGTTCCAGGTTAGATTGTGGGATAACAAGGCTGAACAGTCTCACTTAAAATTATTAAAGAAAAAAACAATCACGGTATTACTTGCCGACACAGCAGAAGTAATTTACAACGGCCTTAGTGTATGTCCCATTTTAGATTGCGGAACAACAAGGCTGGACAGGTTCCAAAATCATTAAAGAAAACATTCGCATTACTATTTGCTTCCACACAGGTGAACCCCTTAACGTTGCTTCCACACAGGTAAGCCCCTTAATTTTGCTTCCACACACCCTCTTATATACTCAGAAATAGGTCAACCTTAGTGCATGTTCTATGTTAGATTGCGAAACAACAAGGCTGGACAGGTTTCAAAATTATTAAAGAAACCATTCGCATTACTATTTGCTTCCACACATGTAAGCCCCCTAACTTTGCTTCTACAGACCCTCTTATATACAAAAAATAGGTCAGCCTTAGTGTATGTTGCATGTAAGATTGCGGAACAACAAGGCTGAACATTCACGTAACACTTGCCGACACATCAGAATTAAATTAAATCAACCTTAGTGTATGTCCCATATTAGATTGCGGAACAACAAGACTGAGCCTTTTAAAGAAAAACATTCGCTTCGCTACTTGCCGACACAGTTGAAATAAATTAAGACAACCTTATTTTGTGTTCCATGTTAGATCGCGGAACAACAAGGTTGAACATAGCTCACATAAGTTATTAAAGAAAACACTCACTTTACTACTTTGTCGACACAGTGGTGGATGTTCCATGTAATAATTATATTGCAGAACAACAAAGCCGAACAGGCTCCCCCAAATAATAAATAAATACAAACAGGCATTTATTACCGTGTTAACGTTGGCAAAATATCCTTACCAGTTAACCACTGTTAAATACAAGTCAAGTGTTGACACCCGCACGTGACCCATATCAGCGTCTTCATTCAAATACTGACATACTCATGATGTTACGTATAATATGCTATTACTATACCTTCTAGATTCACATTCAGATCTTATTGTCTAACATTAAATAGCCGCAACAACTAATGTTAGATTACCCTCCATTCTAGCTTCTGTATCAAAGATTTTCTCTGGCCTGTTCATCACCAAAATTTATGTCAGTCGCAAACCATTGTCGATCTACATGTATTACGTTCAAAGTTTCGATATTTACATCAGGGACGATATTGGTCAACCATTTCCTCAAAACGTCTACATAAATTTATTTGCATGAGGGTTTACTTTCCCGCTCAAAGCTGTTTGTGAATTTTTAAAGCAGATCGTGAACTTGACTTGACGACTCAAGTGTTTCAGATAAACTAACAGTTGGGACACTTCCCTCTTACGGCAAGGGCCGGTAACTCAGTGAATAGATGAAAAACAATTACATATCTTCCTTCGGTCGGTATATCATCCAATAAAAGAGCAATCGATTTGACTCTGAATCTATTTTCGTTGGAAAGTTTTTCAAGACTTGTAATTGGGAGATTGTGGGGTCTCCATTGAATTTTCAAGTTTATTTCTTTGTTTTCGCATTCTGCAACCCGAGTCCATCTATTAAAATTCGATGTGCCTACAGTTTGCTTACATTCTATAAATTTCCGTAACCTAATAAACCAATGCCTTGATGCAGAGTCTCCAGTAAATATTACAGTTGTATTTATTAGACATTTTTTTTTTATATCCTCATCGGTTTTGTTAATTTGACAGTACATAGGGAAATATTTCCCTTTTGAAGCATAACCTGTTAGTAATGAGGTATCCCAAGTTTTTGATTTGGATAATCTTTTGCAAATAGGTAATAAATGTCTTCGGTTGTCCTCTTCTCCTACAAAACAAACATGAAACGAGGTTAGTACAATTTTGAATTTTCTGTCATAATTTCTTACACCTACAAGCGTTTGAATGATGAGAGGATTGGCACTTTTTCACAGTTCCCTGGCCATCCATCTATTTCAAAATATGGGCATATCCTGCATAAATATTGCATGTAAAGTATGTTTTACTTTAACGAAGGACAACAAATCAACATCTTTCAGTATTGCGCCCAAAAGACACGGCCAACAAGTTTGCAGTAAATATGTTTTTGGTTGTTGATTAAAGAGTTCAGTGAGGTTGGAATAACCCAATTTCAAACGCATAGAATAATAATAACTCACCCTTTACTTCAACCTTTAACTCTTTGAATAATCTGAATGTATCGCCCCTGAAATCATAATATTGTATTCTTTGTAATGCAGATATCCGACAACTGAGAACCGTGTTATAGATAACTACCTTCAAATTGAAAAGATTCAACGAGACCAAACAATTTAAATCGTTAAATATATAAAACATCGATTATCCACCCATTCATATTGTCATCGCTCCTGTCCGTCAGTCTGTCCATGGATTGTTTTTGGGCGTTTTTACTCTAGACGTCGCAGTTTTAATCTGATTTTGATGAAACATGAAATGCATGTTCATACATCAAAGATCTTTGTTCTTTTCGATATTTACGTATATCGGATTGTAACTTCCTGAATAATAGCCCTTGATTGTACGAAAAATCGCGTTTTAGCTTTTGTTCGTCTAGGGACACAGGAACTTGAAGGGATTAAAATAAAACTTCTTACTACTCCTTCATTACAGTAATAACATCTCACAATACTCACCACTTCTTACACTTTCCGTTGTGTTTATGGGGTCTCCCCACTATGCCAGCTTTCAATCTCTGATTATTGCCAATGAGATTTTATTTGATCATGAAAAACCTTCCAATGTAATTAAATTGGTCATTTTACAGCGTTAATAATTACAAAACAAACTTGAAGCGTGATCACTTGGCTATTCGCATCTGCAGTACAAAATGGCCGCTTCTTGTATATAAATTAAAAGTATGTAATATCAAGCTTGTGGACACGCTTTGAAGTCACGTGTTGTCCAATCTGTTTTATATAAAACTTGATATATATGATTATAATCCGACGATCTTAATTCCTGTTGATATTTGCGCGTATCAGGCCGTAAATTTCTGAATTACGGCCTATGATTGTACGCAAACCTCACGTTTTAACCTTGTTTTACCCTATAGGGATCACAAGCTTTATCCAATTTTAAAACTTGCTTAAATGTGTTACCGTTACACCCTAAAGACGACCGAGTTCGAATTTGGTGAAAATCGGTCCGCGCGAGATTACCTCACTAAATGGCTGCTCCTTGTACACAAATATTGTAAAAATATTTCATACCGAGGTTGTGAACCCTCTAGAAGTCAATATCCCAGCCCCCTTCGATATTCGCCAAAATTAGATTATTACCTCTTGGATTATGGCTCCTGATTGTACGAAAATTGTCTTTTTTTCTAGCTTGTTCACTATCCACCTGTTTGCAAAATGTGGGCGTATCTTGACTTTCAGATAAAGTAAGTAGGAAGATCTTGCGGGTCGGATGACAAGGATTCGCGGACCGGATTTGGTCCGTGGGGTGTAGTTTGCCCACCATTGATGTAGAAGTCACAATTTTGTATCCAATTTTTATTAAACTTAAAACGTGTTTATTTCCCAAAGATCTTGGTATCTTTCGATATTCGCGCATAACGGACCGTAACTTCCTGGAGTATACCCCTTGTATGGTAACCGCTTTTTAGATGAACATAGAAGAGAGGTCGCTTATTTTGTTTGTTTTCATTAAAATTTTAATTTTCAGTTTGCGTATATTTTATCAGCGATTAAGTTAGACAGTATTTGAGCAACATCTGTTTTAAAACTATTTTACTTTATCGACCATTATGAATGTAATTCGCAACGAATTTTTAATTGCTTTGCGTAACGTACATATAATTCATCGCACCTGGACGGTTTTTCGCTTAATTTTTTGACGTTTAAAAAAATACCTTCTTTGATATTCATCAATCATATTTTAATATGATTGACGGATATCAAAGAAGGTAGGCGATTCTGTGACTTATCATCTGTCTCTAATACTAATAAAACTGAATTTTTATAATCTCTTTTATAATGTTATTTTGTGTGCTTGTCTTTATATATCATGTATAGGAATATTACTATTGGTTTATATAACATACGTGGATGACTTTAGTCTTCGCTAAAAATTGATTGGCTCCTGTTTGGCTGTGTCTACCGTTGATATCTTTATTTTGTTAAGCAATTCAATTTGGGTATATTCTGGGGGATCACGTGGGTAAGTGGGCAAGACGATCGCTCGCTAGCCTGGAGGTCGGGTGTTCGATCCCTGCATAGGCCGAGAAAATGCCTCCAGATTTTCCGGTGTGGTTCCCCCGTGTCAGTGATGCAGGACCGAGGGCTTGACAAGGACATCGTCTGGTCGTTCGGATGGGACGAGAAAACTGAGGTCACGCGTACACATTGGCGTGCACGTAAAAGATTCCTTGGCAGATGAAATTAGATATAAGAGTAGACCGTAGCGCCACTGCCCGGGCAAAATTTCCCTCATAGCACAACGTATGGCATATACCCGTCTTTATTAGCCCAGTTTAGGAGCAGAACAGTAGGACGTTGAACCCCATTTCAATTTTGCTGCATTCTGTCGTGGAACAAGTTAGATATTGTCCGAAACATGTCAATGACTTCCACCGGCTTTAATAAAATAATTCATTCCTTCGTAAATTGGATACATACCTTCTACGTAAATACTCTTGACCATTGGCTATAGCAACATCTATAAAATGATAATTCATCATCGCTATCACATCCCTACATGCCAATTTCTCAACTGGCAATAGTGAATTATAGAATTAATGGGATTATTCTTTAGCAAGGTAGGAATGTTTATAGATTCAATCTATTTTAGGGCTTTATTTTAATATATTTTAAAAATATAACTAAAAAATATGAAATTGCCGTTTTAAAGCAATGGCACTTAAAATATCAACTCGAAAAGTTGAACGTCGCTGGGTCAAGTGGAAGACGTCCGAGAAGTGGGACCAATTCCGTAAACTCCGTAATTTATACGGTCACGATCTTACTTAATCTAAAAGTTCTTTTATACGCAAATCAACTCTTGCGGAAATAATTCTAAACGACTATTTGAAACAATTGCCAACCTCACTGGTTCCAACAAATCTAATCCGCTACCCGAAGGTGTATCGGATTCGTAGCTTGCGAATGACTTTGCTTTGTTCTTACACGATACGATTGACACAAAGTGGTCGGGCCCCTAGCCAGCTCTAATTTTTCGGAGGGGCTGAGGATGTGGCCGGCTAAGAACACTCTTAAGAAATCGCTATTGTTGGCGAAACGAAACGATCTCGTGGTTGCCGGCCATCATGGATGGATTAAACATTGGATGCTTAGCAGTCGGCTTAAAATGAATGATGATAAATCAGAATTTATAGTTTTGGTAGTAACAAAATTCTACAAAAATGTACAAGAAAGGAGGTTAAGCTTTTCAAGATATGTGTCTGTCTCACGATCGAACCGTGTTAAAATTCTCGTTAGCTCAATCGACGAAAACCTCAAAACATATCGCAATAAAATCTCGAACAGCTGCAATATTACTATATATTGAAAGTAGCTAAGTCTCTAACTCAATATCATCCAAAATCTTCAACAATAAAAACACGAATTATTAAAATTTGCCAATATAAATCAACATTGATGCTGTGATCTTACCGGGAAAAGATGGGCTTGTGATATCCAATATTTAAGACAAAATAAACTTCTGATATCCAATATTTAAGACAAAATAAACATTTTGCCGTTGCTACACGAATCGTGTACCATAATGCGTTTCAGTCCCTGTTCTAGCAAGAGACTCGAGGAACGAGGCTAGAATCATTGCACCAACAGCGTATGTAGACTGTAATAACCAGACGTTAGAAATTTGCATTCGGTTGAGACGTTTGACTTATTTCGCCGAAAAATGATCATACGGCAGTCAAACTATTCAAGTTCAACAGATGCTCCGAAAGGACTTCGTTTGTAATTAATTTGACTGCGACAGATGCTAAATCATCCTCAGTCTTGGCCCTTTAATAGCATTTTTGTACTGATTTTATTGATATTTAGATTTTTACTGTTTCTATAATTATTATTTTTTTTTAATGATTTTATATATCCTATACATTTATCTATCTATTGTAAAGCGCATCTGAACACGTATGTGGAAGTTAGCGCTATATAAGTGTTGTATAATAATAATTGGGATTCGTATAATCTTTCCTCCAAGTACTATGAACACTTGTTAGTTGGGTACGAAACCTAAAATCCGTGACCAATTTACGGGGAAGTTGTTTTGAAGGTGGTTTCTATATGAAAAAAACCTGCTGAAGCGATTAAGCTTGGGTGCCTCTCTCTAAAATGCTGGCGGAAGCCGCTAGAGGGCCAAATTCAAAATGGTGGTCAGATGTGGCGGGAAAATATAAAATTATGCAATATATGCTTCTGATGTGTCTATTCGTATGTTTTAAGGGTCTCTGAATCGAAATATTGTAACCAAAAAACAGTCCAGCCACTAGTTTTGCCAATATGGCCGAAAAAAATCCAAGATGGCCACCATTTTTGCCCTGGAAAATAGTTTCGCGGTCGATGTCTTCAATTTTGATGAATTTGTGTCGATAGATGGCAACCAGCAATAATACTCACCGATATTTATCATCTGATATAGTCTATAGTCAACTGATTTTGATTTTAATTTAATCGACGCTTAATAATGGACCCATGTAATATTTAATCACGCATGATAATCAACATCACCAATTTATCCAGTCAAAGTTTTACTTCTCAGAATCACAGGCATCCGATTCAAAAGATAGGTCCTGTTTTGATTGTTCAGATTCAGAAGTTGTACTTTCATCGGAATCTTCATCACTTGCACTATCACTGCAGTGAACAAGTAAGTCACTTAAACGTCCTGGTAATGCTGGGTTCACATATCTAATTGAGCCGCACTGTCCATTATGGAGCAGTTTCCAACCTTTACCAACGGAAGAATGTGTGATCTCAGACTTTCAGTAATTACGCATTAAATAAGCCTGAAAATAAAATAAACACAAGACTACAAGACACAACTATCGTTATGCGAACAGCTGTTTTATTGATAGCTCGACGATGAACTTAACTACTGAAAAGCGGAAGGATGAGGAGGATACCGCTATAATTGCATTTATTTTCCTTGCTGGTGCTCATCTCAGAAGACAACATTGTCACGGTCGTATTTCATTAGTATCACTATCGGTCGCCCAAACTCTGCTGCGTGGCTCGCCTAAACTATTTACCTGTAATATATTAAGGCTCGCCCAAACTTTCCACCCGCAATGCACGTGCATACAGGTAGTATATAAGCCTGTCCATCGGGCTTGTGTAGGAGATGAATTATGACAGTGGTACTGAGGACTCGATACTGCCACCGGGTACTTGGGAGAGTGAAATTATACTTTTAACATTGTTGTCTTGGGTTCCTCTGTGCAGGATTCGTATGTTTTACTCATCGTTGTATATTTTAGTATGAGTAAATAAGTTAGTATGAGTAAATTTATGTACAAATGTTGACTAATTTTACAGGTCCCCTTTGGGTACCTACTGATTGTTCCTGGAATGGTATCGTCTAAGAATAGTTGTCGATAAATGGTATCGTCGTTGAATAGTAGTCGATAAATGGTATCGTCGTTGAATAGTAGCCGATACATGGTATCGTCGTTGAATATTAGCCGATTGATGGTATCGTCGTTGAATAGTAGCCGATACATGGTATCGTCGTTGAATAGTAGCCGATACATGGTATCGTCGTTGAATAGTAGCCGATAACTGGTATCGTCGTTGAATAGTAGCCGATACCTGGTATCGTCGTTGAATAGTAGCCGATACCTGGTATCGTCGTTGAATAGTAGCCGATAAATGGTATCGTCGTTGAATAGTAGCCGATAAATGGTATCGTCGTAGTATGGTATTGCCGATGGGTGGACAGTTTCTTCTTGGAATGGTATCGTCTAAGAATAGTCGCCGATAAATGGTATCGTCGACAGTTTGTTCCTGGAATGGCATCGGGGGGGGGGGAGGGGGATGGCCTAGTAGAGTGCCGCGCTTCGACCTCTAGCTGGGCGGTCACCTCTGGCTTGCGGCTGTAGTTTCGATCCCTGGTGTGAGCGTATGTGGCATGGAGATAGGGGCGCCTTCTCAACCTCGTGGCTTTCCTCCGGATACTCCGGTTTCCTCCCACTGCTAAAGACCCCTACGCTTAAGCGAATTATTGAAATAAAATTGAAACCATATGTTAGTCCAAAAATGACCTAGTTTGTGTCGAGTGGACGTTAAACCCCATCTCTCTCTCTCCCTCTCTCTCTGAATGGCATCGTCGATAACTGGTCGCCGATAAATGGTATCGTCGAAGTATGGTCTTGCCGATGGGTGAACATTTTGAACGTCATAATTCATTTAGTGCGCGCACTCGTGAAAGAATTGTTATGTTGTATATTTATGTTGTACTATACTATTCATAAAAAGTAGGGGATATTTGATTTTGGGGGCATAATACTAAAATATGCAAATGACTACGAAAAAAGTCACTATAGAACCTAACAGAAGAAACATTTCCAGTTACATGTGACGCCCAAACGCACCAATAGCTACCGCATGGAATGCAGGTGATGCTTGGGATCATCATGGGGGTCCAACCCAAGATTTGCACGACTCTGACTTTGAATGTTACAGTCACTGTGGCATTGAATTCCAGGGTGGAAACATCAGTTTAATTGTTTTAGTGACCGGATAACAAATTTTGATATGCGTCGGCTTACCCAAAATGAAAGGTTACGTGCCCTTGGCATGCTACAGATCGGCACAACACAGGCGGTTGTGGCGCGGACGATGAATGTTTCTCAGTCTGTCATAAGCAGGCTATGGTCCAGATACCGTGATACACAATCTGTACGGGACAGACCACGCTCAGGTCGACCAAGGGCGACAACTCAAGCCCAGGATCGATTTATCCGTACCTTGGCCTTGAGAAATCGTGTCATCACAGCAAATCAGATCAGCGCTCGTCTTCAAACAGACACTGGTGTGAGAGTGAGTGGCCAGACGATTCGGAATCGACTGCATAGGGGTCACCCTCGCGCCCGACGTCCTCGCGTGATCCCTTGTTTGAGAGATCATCACATTCAGGCAAGACGTCGTTGGTGTAGGGATCGTCAACACTGGGATAATCGACGCTGGAGCAATGTGATGTTTTCAGATGAGTCAAGGTTCACTGTAGATTTTTTGGACAGACGTAGGAGGGTGTGGCGTCGTCGAAACGAGCGCTTCCAAGACGTTAACGTCATCAGACATGATCGATTTGGGGGTGGTTCTGTTATGGTGTGGGGAGGCATCACTGTTGCTGGAAGAACGGCTTTACATGTTGTTGCAGGGCGTGTTACAGGCCAGTACTACCGGGACAACATCTTGGCAGTCCATGTTGTGCCGTTCGCACGACGTCATGGCCGCCGTTTCATCTTCCAGGATGACAACGCAAGATGTCACAGGGCCAGGATCGTTACAGGTTACCTCCAACAGCAGAACATCACCACATTACCTTGGTCAGCACTGAGTCCCGACCTCTCCCCCATCGAGCATGTCCGGGACATGCTTGGACAGAGGTTACGTCAACGTCAACAACGTCCTGCCAATGTCCAAGAACTTGCTGCTGCGTTGCAACAGGAATGGGACAATCTAGACCAAAATGACCTTGGACGTCTCATTAGGAGTATGCCACGTCGGATCAATGCTTGTTTGGCAAACAGAGGAGGATTTACCCGTTACTGACTTTGTTGTGATGCTGTGGTAACTTTGCTGTTTGACCCCGGGTATCATTTTACCCTTATAATGGTCAGTCTGTGCCTTACTTAGTCTAACGATCATTTGGAATAAATCGATGAATGTGAACTTCATTTCATTTTGTCATTTGTTTCTTCGTCAGTTTCATTAGGTGACTTTAATAACACTTAAAAATCAAATATCCCCTACTTTTTTTGAATAGTATATATAAACTGAATTCTTTTTTATCTTAGTTTTCTTTATTCCCCAAAACAGTCACGCCTCGCCCATCCTGTGACATACATGTCTCCAGACAACGCCCACGGTGCTGGGTCCGGCCAATTTTAGAACTCGCAATGAACTGGGTGAATTTCGCACAAGTTTCCAGGCCTTGAAACAGACCGGGAGATGCATCTCCATACAATATCGTACTGGTAATTGCGTGTTCCCTCTTGTGCAGTTGCAAAAGGTTCATTGTCTTTGTGGCGCGTCACAAGGTCACAAAGGAACACGCCACAAGTGAACAGCCTATAGATACAGGGCCTTACATGGGTCCATTACTAAGCGTTGATTAAATTAAAATCAAAATCAGTTGACTACAGAGTATATCAGATGATAAATATCGGTGGGTATTATTGTTGGTTGCCATCTATCGACACAAATTCATCAAAATTGAAGACATCGACCCCGAAACTATTTTCCAGGGCAAAAATGGTGGCCATCTTGGATTTTTCGGCCATATTGGCAAAACTACGAATAGACACATCAGAAGCCTATATTACATAATTTTATATTTTCCCGCCACATCTGACCACCATTTTGAATTTGGCCCTCTAGCGGCTTCCGCTTCAGCAGGTTTTTTTCATATAGAAACCACCTTCAAAACAACTTCCCCGCAAATTGGTCACGGATTTTAGGTCTCGTACCCAACTATGTTTTAACCTGGGTTTCTGCTACAGCAAATCCAAATAAAAACCCATTCACCGTGTCACCCTTTCTCAGTTTACAACAATCTATTAGCTTTTTCTTTCTCAGTTTACAACAATCTATTAGCTTTTTCGTACACTTTTTATACATCATCTCCTTCCAGCATCCGTTCTTTACACAGTGCACACAGATCATGTTCATCCACATTCATATTTTTGCACTTTCCCTCCATTTCACCTCAAAAATCTGTCATTTTTCTCAAAATCCGCTCCAAAAAACATTTTTTTCGGTTTCAAGGAAAGTTCTAAGCCGGACACAAAACCCAATCTTCGGTATACCTGCTCTGGCAAAATAGAAAACATCTGTTTGATTTGATATGTCAATGCGGTGGATTCTTAGCAGGATATTTGGAACATTTTCAGGGGAGTCGGATACCTACGGAAGGCCATAAGGGTCAATCAAATGAAAACAATATATTCTGAGTATCTTGTAATTACAACTTAGGCTATATTGTAATTACAAGATAATCAGATTTTTTTTTCATTTGATTCACCCTTATGGGCTTTCGTAGATACCAAAACTTAAAAGTGCTGTAAAAAAATTTTCCCAAGGCAGATTTATGAAGACCTTTTTTCTGGAGTACTACAGACCAACCCCTAACAGAAAAACAACAAATCATCTTTCCGGGAATTTTTTCCCACAAAAACCCCCACCTACTAGCATCAAAGAGGTAATGTAATTACAGGGTTTGCTAGACTGATTAATGTTCTTGTTCTTTGATGAATTTTTAAACAAATATACTCTTCAAAAAAAGTAACACAGCCCATTTTTCATCATTTTTTTTTTATTTGAACGAGGTCGCTGTTTCGATAAATCTTACTTGTTTTTAATGCCATTATGTAAGGATAAAAGAAATTCATTATTGGTTTTAAAGGTAGGGTCACTAATTGTGACTGGTAACACTTTGATTACACCAAGACACAAGAGTTTTAACAACTTCGCGAGCTATTCGGATGGAACCTAAATCTAAGGTCTTTTAAATCCGGGAGGTTCTCGGTTGGTTTCCAAATTAGTTGCACATGTAAACATTCAACGAAACAAGTGATGCCACATCTGAACGAAGACCAAAGCAACAACGATATTGGTTGGTTACAAGCAGGTGAATCCCAGAAAGATGTAGCTAGACTGCCGAATGCTTCCCCCTCAGGGAAGTTCAACACGTTACCACCCAACCTCAGGCCAAACAAGGGTGACCCACTTGCCCTTGATCGCCACGTTATTTGCGGAAACGCTTATCAACAGCGACCTCCATTGCAGCAGTAGTTCCTCGACGGCGTAGAATCTCGGACCGTAAACGCCTGCGTGAAACCAGATTACGACCCAGACGTTTCGTTAGAGCTGCTGTTTTGAAATACACCGATACCGTCAAATCCGACTTTGTTGAGTTCAGACCTGAGGGTATGGCCCCAACAACACCGGAGAATAGTTTGATTCAGCTCCGTGTCGCGGTTCCTGTTGCAACGAGGGGATGGTAGAGCGAGGATATACCGACGACAAAATGTCACATTGCGTTTCATTGTGGAAAAGTATATATGCATAAGCCAAAACCACCAGGATACACATGTACTCTAGAAAGCGCCATTTACAGTCACGGGGCAAAGATCAGCCAGTCTCTGGTATCAGATATATGTTGCATAGTTTCCAATGCTGCCTCAAAACAGCATTACCGTGGCAATTGCACGAACTTGTGAAATGGCATACAGAAATGAACCTGTGATTACTATCGGTGTAGATTATACCAGATGCGGTGTTTACTGGTAATTAAAGCAATCAAGTAATACGTTAAATTGCAACACAGAAGCAGACGACATACATCTCACGTGTAAGCTGTCAATCAAACCACGTGATGTAAATAATTAGCCATGCGGTGTGAATTGGGCCACAGCGTACTGTTTTGTATGAGTGATTTTACGCGACGGCTTTGTGTACTAAACGTTAAAACACCAGAAATTCGTGTTTATAATATCCTAACAAACAGCCCATTCGATAAGATTTTTGTCCTAAGAATGAGGCGTGAACACAATACAGCAGTAAACTTATACCAAATCTGTATGTTTTCTATAGAGCCCAGTGAGCGTGTTGAACCAACTATGTCACTTCCGGTTTTAATAAAAATTAATTTCCCTTTTACAAAAACTTTTTTACTTGTAGTTACAGAGGGGATTATTTCTGAATATATATTAAAGATTTATGGAAACCTTGTTGAAAATCGTTGGTCTTCCCCTTTAAGTTTCATAAAAATTGGATACAAAATTATGACTTCTACACCCCACGGACCAAATCTGGTCCGCGAATCCTTGTCATCCGACCCGCAAGATCTTCCTACTTACTTTATCTGAAAATTTGCAAGTAATTTTATATGAAAATGAAATAAACTAGCGGTTGCCAGTCAAGATACGCCCACATTTTGCAAACAGGTGGATAGTGAACAAGCAAGAAAAAAAGACAATTTTCGTACAATCAGGAGCCATAAACCAAGAGGTAATAATCTAATTTAATTTGCGAATATCGAAGGGGGCTGGGACATTTTGGGTTAAATTTGATTAAAATTGTGACTTCTAGAGGGTTCACAACCTCGGTATAAAATATTTTTACAATATTTGTGTACAAGGAGCAGCCATTTAGTGAGGTAATTTCGGACCGATTGTCACGAAATTCGAACTCGGTCGTCTTTAGGGTGTAACGGTAACACATATAAGCAAGTTTTAAAATTGGATAAAGTTTGTGATCCCTATAGGGTAAACAAGGTTAAAACGTGAGGTTTTCGTACAATCATAGGCCGTAATTCAGAAATTTACGGCCTGATACGTGCAAATATCGACGGGAATTAAGATCGTCGGATTATAATCATATATATCAAGTTTTATATAAAACAGATTGGACAACTTGTGACTTCAAGCGTGTCCGCAAGCTTGATATTACATGCTTTTAATTTATGTACAAGGAGCGGCCATTTTGTACTGCAGATGCGAATAGCCAAGTGATCACGCTTCAAGTTTGATTTGTAATTATTAACGCTGTAAAATGACCAATTTAATTACATTGGAAGGTTTTTCATGATCAAACAAAATCTCATTGGCAATAATCAGGGAATGAAAGCTGGCATAGTGGGGAGACCCCATAAACACGACGGAAAGTGTAAGAACTAGTGAGTATTGTGAGATGTTATTACTGTAATGAAGGAGTAGTAAGAAGTTTTATTTAAATCTCTTCAAGTTCCTGTGCCCCTAGACGAACAAAAAAAAACGCGATTTTTCGTACAATCAATTGCAAGGGCTATTATTCAGAAAGTTACAATCCGATATACGTAAATATTGAAAAGAACAAAGATCTTTGATGTAAAAACAATAACATGCATTTCATGTTTCATCATGAAAATCAGATTAAAATTGCGACGTCTAGAGTAAAAACGCCCACAAACAATCAATGGACAGACAGGCGAACAGGATCGACGACAATATAGATGGGTGGATAATCGAGGTTTTATATATTTAACGATTAAAATTTTTTGGTCTCGTTGAATATTTTCAATTTCAAGGTAGTTATCTATAACACGGTTCTCAGTGGTCAGATTAATCGGATATCTGCATTACAAAGAATACAATATTATAATTTCAGGGGCGATACATTCAGATTATTCAAAGAGTTAAAAGTTGAAGTAAAGGGTGAGTTATTATTATTTTATGCGTTTGAAATTGGGTTATTCCAACCTCATTGAACTCGTTAATCAACAACAAAAAGCATATTTCCTGCAACCTTGTTGGCCGTGTCTTTGGGGCGCAATACTGAAAGATGTTGATTTGTTGTCCTTCGTTAAAGTAAAACATACTTTACATGCAATATTTATGCAGGATATGCCCATATTTTGAAATAGATGGATGGACAGGGAACTGTGAAAAAGTGCCAATCCTCTCATCATTAAAACGCTTGTAGGTGTAAGAAATTATGACAGAAAATTCAAAATTGTACTAACCTCGTTTCATGTTTGTTTTGTAGGAGAAGAGGACAACCGAAGACATTTATTACCTATTTGCAAAAGATTATCCAAATCAAAAACTTGGGATACCTCATTACTAACAGGTTATGCTTCAAAAGGGAAATATTTCCCTATGTACTGTCAAATTAACAAAACCGATGAGGATATTAAAACATGTCTAATAAATACAACTGTAATATTTACTGGAGACTCTACAACAAGGTATTGGTTTATTAGGTTACGGAAATTTATAGAATGTAAGCAAACTGTAGGCACATCGAATTTTAATGGATGGACTCGGGTTGCAGAATGCGAAAACAAAGAAATAAACTTGAAAATTCAATGGAGACCCCACAATCTCCCAATTACAAGTCTTGAAAAACTTTCCAACGAAAATAGATTCAGAGTCAAATCGATTGCTCTTTTATTGGATGATATACCGACCGAAGGCAGATATATATTTGTTATTCATCTATTTGCACATTTTTCTCGCCATCACTACTATGTTATTCGTGAAAGACTTCGCCACATTGCTGTGACTCTTCGCCATGCAATGAGAACTTATTTGTAGCCGTGAAAGGTCCGCACATGTATAATACAAGTTGGATGCCAGCGGTCAACGATTATACGGGACCGTTTGTAGAAAGTGTGCTAATGAACGAACTCGCAGAATTTCGGAACCGAGTTGTATATTTAGATTTTTGGGATATGTCCAGTGTTTATGGTAATAAGCACATACACCCCAATGATCCTATGCTATGGAAGATGCTACGACTGTTATTTGGCTATGCTTGTCCTTAAAATATTAAAATATAACCATGGTAATAAGGACATACACCCCAATGATCCTATGCTATGGAACATGCTACGACTGTTATTTGGCTATGCTTGTCCTTAAAATATTAAAATATAACCATACAATATTCGTACGCCCATATTTGCAATTTTTCAGGATTAATGCTTATAAGCCAACTAAGTCATTCTATTAGTATTTACGGGTAATTTACATTTCAAGAATGTCTATTTACGGATGGATTAACAAAGATCAATAATACAAATAAATGGAGACCCTCTGGTGGTCAGAAGTTGCAACCCAGGGCGAGAAACTGAATATATATATTCGCCCATTGTATAGAGTAAGACGTTCAGCTTGAAAATTATTTTGTTCCAATCAGTTATTTGGAAACGGGGGGTTTGGGATGGCCTAGTGGTCTAGAGTGCCGCGCTTCGACCTCTAGCTGGCCGGTCACCTCTGGCTTGCGGCTGTGGTTTCGATCCCTGCTGTGAGCGTATGTGGCATGGAGATATGGGGCGCCTTCTCAATCTCGTGGGTTTCCTCCGGACACTCGGGTTTCCTCCTACTGCTAAAGACCCCTACGCGCAAGCGAATTATTGAAATGAAATTAAAAACCATATGTTAGTCCCGAAATGACCTAGTTTGTGTCGAGTGGACGTTAAACCCCATTTCTCTCTCTCTCTATTTGGAAACGAATCGAAATATCATCAAACGTTTTTATAATTGGTGTACGCCAAACTTCGACAGTATGCCCCCACTATACAAAATACGGGTTTTGAGTGTGATTAAGGTCCTCCGGCTCAGGCGTATAATATTGTCAAAAGCCTTTATTAAACGATCTTTTATAGTGAAGACTCATTTAGGGGGAAACTCATTACGTCCAGCAGAAATATCCGCAATGTAAATATAAAAACGTGTCCGACGAAACGGTATTCCAGGTAGTAGTAGGGACGCCTGTATGGCAATTTGCGAATGCGCGTGAGTGCATGTGCGTGCGTGTGTGAGTATGCACGTGCATGTGCATGCACGTGACCTTGTACTGGGTGACCCCCATGACTTTGCACGTGCGTTACCCCTTGTACGTGCATGACATAGTTCGTCGTGACCTTGCACGTAAGGAGAGAGAGAGAGAAGAAGAAGGGGGAAGAGAGGAGGGAGGGGGAAACAATTCTTTTTGCATTGATAAAGTTGGCACTGAAAAGGGCCGTTGGTTGGCCCTGAAAAGGGCCGTTCGTCTTACAGCAACACTTCGGATGTTCCCACTGATTCGGTTTTCTCGTGCATTTGACAGCTTGTTTGACCCGTCTATGACAGGTGTTCCCAATTTCTGTCCCACACCAGAAGCAGACTAGGTAATCTGCATCTGGTCGGTTCCCCTTAAACATAGGGTAATACCTCACACAAGTCGTGCAAAATCTGAAATCTTTTCGATCCATTTCGATTGTGACTTTTTGGCTCGGGACGGGGCGAGTCTAAGGTGTTGGGACGATACCATTTTCCACCAATCAGAATAGCATGACCTCACATGACGTCACAAAAACAGACACGTGATATGTTGCTGACAAAGCATTTTATTGAACTTGAACACAAATTTTATTGAACATGAACACAAAGCAAAAAATAAAACATATTTACAGAGCAAAAAGCATCGACACTGTTGTCCCTTCTTCTTTTCTTTTTGCAAGTCGGGAAAATGATCCCTAGCCCATTGTTCGACGAGTATATCGTTCACACGATACACGTGCCCGAAAACGGAAAGGGCCTGCGAGGAAGGAAAGTGAAATCGATGACACAGATAATATAAACAATAATGTCCACAGACGACACTCTCGAGTCCCTGAATCCATCGGGGTGGGTAGTGGAGCTGTAGATCTTGGACGAAACGTCGAAAGGCTTGTCCGTAGACATCAGGGGGACACCCGTAAGAATCGAAGAAGGTAATGTGATCTGGTCCTTCGCATACAAATACGGTCCAGTGTCTACCGTGTTAGTCTTCGTCGTCCGTGTTGATGACGTAGGCTTTGGGGTATGAGGTCGGGCGCAGTATATCCAGATGATTACGAGCCCACACACCCCCGAACACGTTAGAGGGGAGATGTTTTTCCAAAGCCCGTGTCAGTTGTCGGTTGAAGAGAGCCTCACCAATCTGTGATGACTTGTCGGTTGGCATCGATTTCCAAGACATTGTCGTATTCGGCAAACAGAACAAGACTGAGGTGATTGGTGGGGGCCGCACCGAACTTAAGTTCCAAAGACAGGTTAACCGCCGCTTTGGGATGAAAGTGGTTACCGTCGGCTCCGTGGTCGTTGGTCAAATCGAAACAATACAAAGTGTACCCATTGATATAGTCGTGGAAAGGGAGGTCCAGGTCTTCTCGGGTGTTTAAGACGGCCACACTTTTCATCAAATCCAGGTAAGGTGCGATGGCTTGTCGCTACCGTTCTTGGTTAGTTTGATGTTTTCCAATTGATTGTGTTCGAATTGGAGGGGATTTCTGTTTTTTCTTCCGTCGTAGGCCGTGTTACGTACCATACCCACAATTAATCTCTTTGGCAGGCTTTCGTTGACAAACAGATTGTCTAGGACGTAACTGGCACTATTGTCGGGAATGACCATGTCGCGAACCACCACGCGCTTCAGGGGATACTTGGCGTTGAACGATTGAAGTTGCGCGGCCACCCGTGTGTAGGTACTGGGAGCCCGGGTGACGAACGGGATATCCAGGTATATACGCTTTGGTGAATTCGACTTTGTAGTCTTCTGCATCGTTGCCCTCGCCGTACATCACAAAAAATTTCGTGGATTGCTTTTCCAATTTCAATCGCTGGTCCACACCGTCCAGCAGATACCGATCTTGTAAACGCATGTTCAAGTGTAGACGCGACTGCAATTCAAAGGTGCGACTGTCAGCGATGGTTTTCTAGCGTTGTTTCAATCCTTTGTTATTCGGAGCCTGTTGTCGTCCACCGTCCCCCGTGGTGGCAACGGATTTTGTGGAATTGAATTGCCCGGCGGTGTGTTTTTCCCACAGGACTTGTTTCGACAGGTGATCGTTCTTGGCTCCCTAGCAAATTCTCCAATTAAGCCCGGTAGGGATAGTTGGGCAGAGAGGTGGTGACCAAGGTTTTGGCATCTTTTCCCAGGCGTAATTTGACGTCTTTGAACAACGAATGAAAAAGGTTGTTAATGGGTGGGACTTGACTGTCCTCATCCAGGTCACCACCGTCGTTCTTGGTCACCTTCACGGCCACGTGCAGTGTCATGTTGGCCAGATCGATGAAATCGGTGGTGGCATTGGAAATATAAAATTCGATGGGTCCGTCGTGGTTCAAGTCGGGCGTCAGTGGATACTTTCTGATTTTGGTCACCTTGTTTATGGCCGTCTGCGTATCGGGTACACTGAACAAATCCTGCAATTTGTCTCGCGCGCAGGGACAGGAATCATTGTGTCTTACCTGCGCAGCCATGGTCGAAGATATCTAGTTTACATCGTTTGTGAGAGGTGACCTGTGTCTTCTTCTTCCTCGTCGGACGATGTGAAGTGGACAGGGATCGTGAGGGGTCTTTTATAGGTTCCAGGTGGGCGACCACGTTCTTGAGTGTGTCGGACATTGTGTTTGACACCGCAGGGCGACACGTTTCCTGGGCGACTTTCTTCCAGCTCCATTTTTCACGACCACTGACGGCGTCGAGCACGTTCTGTCCCACTTTGGGTAACACTTTGACCACATTATTTTTCACGGCAGCTTTACCGGCCGATCACAAGGTCTTCACGACCGATTTGACGGCATTCAATAAACCCGATAACCTGTTGTCTTAGAATTCCTCCCTTGTACACCACCAGACCACTGCCGACCACTCGCTGTCTGAGTACTGCGCTTTTGTACACTCGAATCATCATCGGCGGCGAAAATGAAGTTGGACCACTACCTTACCATCGAGAAATGGCACGGCTTTCCACATTCCGTTCCTTATACAGAGACCAATGGAGTTTAGTCGATAGTACTTCAGAAGTAAGTATTGAATCCTGGCGGGAGGGTGATACAATCGTCGACTAGGAATCACGTCCAACAAGGTAGGCTTCACGTCAGCGCTCACGCTGTCGATCGCCATTTCCGCCAATTGCGATAAAAATATAATTTTGGCGTTAAAATATTCAATCTAGCGAAATTTTTGGCGATTCTTTTTTAACCATGGCTAAAAAAATTTCTTGCCACAAAGTTTTAATTTCCACGCCGTGCACACACGTTACAATCTATCACGCTTGGCTGTCATTTATCAATCAATCAAGTACTAATCCTTTGTCTCTTGATCAATCTCGGATTAGCCTTGATTAGTATATATATACAGTAACAAACGATTTAATTGTTTGTCTCCGAATACGAACCGGTGGCTTTTTTTGACGGTTTCTATATATTCAAAATGGCGGACACCGTGAATAATACTCGTTCGATTTGTGTGAGATTATTGGACTATGACGTCTGTTTTATCCTTTTCCTACGCCTGTTGCACGTATCGTTAATAAATAAAGCCAGGTTTGTTGTTAAAGTTTATATGGAAGGCGATATTAAACGCCAGAAACGAACGAACGAAAGTCGGTTAAAAATAGATAACGTAAATGAAATATTGTGAAAATTTGAGTCAATTTGCTTCCTTTGAACCGAGATTATTAGCGTTTGATCGTCATCACTAAAGAAAGATTCAGCTCTTAGTCCTTACATAATGTATGTTTGTGCATTTGAAAAATGTAGATCTCTTAAAGATGAATGAAAAAGTTCAAATCCTTGATATATCAGTGTTTGGTCACAATTTCTGTTATAAAGAAAAATATTCAGTAAAAACAAATACACTGTGTGGTTACCCCAGATGTTGAAAAAGCTCTTAAAAAATGGGCTTCTGCAAAGCAGTGAAGAATTTTGTAAATTGTAATATCATATGTATATTATATGTAAATAAAAATTACTGAAAAAATATAATAGAATAGATATTCGTTCTTTTTTTTTTGGCGGAAAAAGTATATGGCTAATAAATTAAAATGAAAAATTGGCGGAAGAAAAATTGTTCACGTCGCCCACGATCTGGGGTTCGATAATGTCCGTGTAGATGTAAAACAGATCGTACTGGATTTAAAGATTTGGGGTGTGGTGGGCGTAGAAATACCTTGGCCATCGTCGACGGTCATATCGATTGAGTTCAGGGAAACCAACAGTTCGTTTCCAGTCCATTCCAACATGGACGGTCATATTGATTCAGTTCAGGGAACCAACAGTTCGTTTCCAGTCCATTCCAACATGGACACGATGGGTCAACACAGACGAAGTTCGATTTCCCGACCGATTTGACGGCATTCAATAAACCCGATAACCTGTTGTCTTAGAATTCCTCCCTTGTACACCACCAGACCACTGCCGGCCACTCGCTGTCTGAGTACTGCGCTTTTGTACACTCAATCATCATCGGCGGCGAAAATGAAGTTCGATAATGTCCGTGTAGATGTAAAACAGATCGTACTGGATTTGAAGATTTGGGGTGTGGTGTGCGTAGAAATACCTTGGCCATCGTCGACGGTCATATCGATTGAGTTCAGGGAAACCAACAGTTCGTTTCCAGTCCATTGCAACATGCACGGTCATATCGATTCAGTTCAGGGAACCAACAGTTCGTTTCCAGTCCATTCCAACATGGACACGATGGGTCAACACAGACGAAGTTCGATTTTCGGCAACACGTCAATATAGAAAAGCGTCTGCACGTGATTGATCTTCAGATATACTCTATCGTTGGTATTGTCTTTCTTTGTACGGCCCCTTGGCGCATCACCTCTCTCTTCTCGTGGTCGGTCATTTCCTTGTTATTGGGATCCAAGCGGGCGGGTTTGTTGGCCAAACGATTGTAGATGGGAGTTAGATTCCACAAATCATCCAGTCTAGTGTTTAGGACATCCAGGATATGCCTCAGCGACTCATAGTCGTCACTCTTGATGTGCGCTTCCATTTCGATCGATCCCCTGATCTCACCGCCTTTTACACCTTTGAAACAATGCGACGGGTCGATTCTGTGGTCCCGGCATATCCGGGTTCTTCGCTCGATCAAGGATGAATGCGTAAGCTGAGCGTGTTGTCTCGGTGATCGATGTTTTGCCATTGGTCAGGTAACGTGATCATGGACAGACCCGCTTCCCATTCCCGATGATCGACGAGAAGTGGCGGGTCCAGATGTGTATGATACGTGGAGACTTTGTTGTCGGGATACCACGACATGGAACTGTCACTAGGGAGCGCCATTTTGTTCCACGCCGCTTTTCTTCGCCGGCTGTAAGTAGCCTAAAACTATGGTGGCTGATTGGTATCATGTCGTAATGTCGTGATGCCGCCTTTCATAACGCGACAACCCGACATCACGACATTTCTACCCGACAACACGACAACCCGACATCACGACATTTCTATCCGATATCACGACATTTTTACCCGACATTACGACACTAAAAATGTCGTGATGTCAGGTAAAAATATCGTATTGTCGGGTTGTCGTGATGTCGGGTTGTCGTGATGTCGCGTTATGAAACCAAAAAAACTGGCAATTAAGAAAATGGTTGATCAAGTGGAAGTAGATTCACACTCACATTGCAGTTTGAGTTGCATTCGTATCCATTTGTATACGTCCACATTCATAATGTGAACCGTCTTCATTAGCTCAGTCGGAGCAGAACAGTAGGACGTTAAGCCCCATTTCATTTCATAATGTGAACATATTATGCCGCCGCCCTTGTCTGTGTGTCTGTCATTGAGTCAAGTGGTGTGGTTTCCAGCCCAAGCTTGTACATGACAAAGAGTAGGGTCGTCTGTCTAACCTCGTGGGTTTTCTCCGGGTGCATGCCCTACCCCGCGGGGTGGTGCCAATCCCGCTTTTTTGTTATTATTTTGTCTGTAAATATTCTACAGGTTGCAATTATTAACAGATTTTGTTCAAATTCGGCATGATCAATCATTTCAATAACAGAATGGTACCTATATTAATATTTTGTCTGTAAACACTCTACAGGTCGCAATTCTTAATGGATTTTCTTCAAATTGGGCATGAGCATTATTTTCAAAGAGAAAATGGCACCTACTGATATAAATGCATGCCCGACCCAAAGGGGCGTTGTCACGCCCACTTTTCGTGAATATTTTGTCTCTAAACACTTTTCAGACTGTAATTCTTATGAGATTTTAATCAGATTTGGCATGATCAAGGCAGGATGGTAAACACCCTACAGGCTGCAAAATTTTATACGCCCACATTGAAGTATATCGTCGTCGCCCCCGTCTGTCCGCCAGTCCGTCCGTCGGTCAGATTGTGGACCCTCTAGGTCCTAAAGTTATCATCCGATTGATTTTAAATTTATATACAGTGTTTATGGCCATTAGACGTAGAAGCCCATTGATTTTCACTGCCAGATAATTACTGCCAGAGTTATGACCCATGATCACGTTTCACTTTTTAAAATCTTGTGGACGCTCTAGTAACGTTGTCATCCGATTCGCTTGAAATTGATGCACAGTGTGTAAGTTCATGCGACGAAGACGCCTAATGATTTTCAGCAATGTCCAATAATTACTGCCAGAGTTATGGCCCTTGATCAAATTGAAAATATTTTTAGGCTACTTACAGCCGGCGAAGAAAAGCGACGTGGAACAAAATGGCGCAGTCCATTTTTGACGCGGGGAGAACAGGTTCGTAAAGGTAAACAAACCAGCGATATATTGTATCCCATTAACAAAGAAAGGCAGGTTCAATAACTTATAAATTATATAATAATTTATACAACAATATAAACAATGAATATGTGGTGGGGGTGTTCACAGGATCGTAACAGTCGCTCTTGGGAAAACGTGTGCCACAAGCGGAAATCGTCTTTTTCTGTCAAGTGATTTTAGTGTACGTCGTGGCGGGTGTTTCTTTGTCTCAACTGGCTTTCAAACCCGACGGATCGCAGACCACGTTGTGGACGGCCTTGCTCTCCAGTACCTTAGGTTACCTGTTATCTTCTCCAACCTTGAAAACCAAATATAATATAATGAACAACGACCGGCCCCTTTACCTCACGCTCCCTAGTGACATTATTCATCTGCTTCCCACATGCAGAGATATATGACATGCCAATCAGGCCCAACGCTTGAAGAGAACATTGGGTCCAATCGGACCCCTAACTGATAACTCACAGTCGGGATTTTGCTAATGCGTTTGCTGCTTTATACCAAACTGCGTAGGCTCTTAGCATCAACATGTTGCAAATACCAAAACTTATATGGTAAAATTCAAAAAGTCAATGGTTTTGTATCAAACGTGAATTGCCATTTAACCTCTTTATCACATAATAGCAATTTGGTGACAATTATAAATCTTTTTCCATATATATGGATGAGATTTTAGTTTGTTGTTCAGATGTCAAATATGAATGCAAATAAAAACCAAACTGCTGCCTTTTAATTCAAATATATCTGTACGTAACAACTTTGAATTATAACTGGGGTCCATATGGACGCCTGATACCCGCTATGCGATTCTCACAACGTGCACCCAAAAGGGTTAATGGTACCAAACTACTGCCAGTCATTCTATAATTTATACAACAGGTCTGCATGCCAGATACCAGAAACTGGAATCTAATACTGTCAAGCTCATACTTTACACTACTAGCCATTTATATACCAGGAATGGGCCGCGGCTTCCACTCATCTTGTTCTTCGAAAAACGTCGGCCTCAAAGCTTATCTTTGTGGTGAACTTTCAGCATCCCAGATAATTTTTTTCGAGCGAAGCAAATCCTGATTTTGAATATTCCAAATTGCGACATCAGACGGTGTCAAGCGACAAGCAATCATCAATCAATTGTCCTTGAGCATAAAACACGTACCGGTCTTTGATTACCTCCATAATTTAATAATAACCTGTAAGAGAGAGGGCTTGGTATTTAATTTTGAGTTTCACACGCCAGTTACACACTCAAAAAACCTCGGCCGACTTCGTTGCTACCGGTATTCCGACATGCTGTCTAATCTGGCATATTAGAATAGAATCGTAGATTGAAGTGGGCTACATTTTAGCCGCTTGCTTTCAGATTTCATCCTAATGTGAGTAATAAACAGATATGCTATTATTGTGTAGTTGTAACACTTTTAATAAGAAGTACAAAATTTAAAAGAAAATGAAACAGAGAAATCTCAATCATATAAAGACCAATATTCAATCTGCAAAAAAAATAATTATAAAAGCATATTTAAAACGTCAAAAATCATGAACGATAGAAGTATCAATTTCAAGCCATACAACTGACAAAACATGTGATACTTTTCCCCAATTCATCAACGTAAGTAGATATAGCTTCGATGTTAACGCTAACAACATATTAACGGCAACAGCAGTGCCCATAGGCAATTCAAACTGTAACACATAATTGCTTGGTGATTTGACCGGATATATGCCTCCATATACATAGGGGTTATGTAGGTATTCATCAATTAGAAATTCTCGGTTAGGATTAGTAACCCTTGTGGTTTCCTACACGGAGTATCGGAAATTAGGACCCCCTCATCCCGCCTAAATATAAACACACACACCAAACATCAAATAGTTTCACAAAAACACAAACATTATAACGTTTTAAACAAAAAGTACAAACATCAAAAAGGTTTAAAGGGACAATAACATTCTTGCTGGCCTAGTAGCTCCAGAAAATAAATAATACCCTTATTCTAAGTACTAGATGTTTAAGTGTCCTACCTGTTGTGTAAATTATCCATTACAACCTATTTTTCTTGTCCAGAGGGTTCGAAAATATTTTAAAATCCAAGTCACATTTGAAAAGGTTTACGTTAGACTTTTCAAATCAATTGGTTGAATTTTTCTAATTTTTTAAAATAGGTGTGTTAAGATGAAATTTATATCATCATTTAATTGGAATGTTCTAAAATAATACGATTTGTTGACTAGAATGAAGATTGGGACATATTATTCAGTTACAACAAGAGTGTTATTGGGGCTTTAAACAAAAAGCACAAACATACATCAATATATTACGGCTGGGTAAATATAAGTAAATATGTACACATCCCTGGTGATAATAAAGTTACAAAAGGAATGTCTACTTTTTAATCGCCCGCAAATCATTACATTAAACCAATTACAGTGTGTGACAAAGACGAACACTGTTACACCATGTTCAACCAAACTACTGCAATGCAGTTAAGGCTAATTTTAAAGGTGGAGTTATAGGGAAATAACTATCATTAAAAGCATACACTTTATTGGGTTTTATGTCTATTTCAAATATTTACATATTTTTAAACGACACATACGTTAATATCATTTAAAGCATAAAACTATGGTAAAACAAAACGTCGAGTGAAGACGTGGATTTTAAGCGCTGCAGCTCAGGTCATGAAGTTAAGTAAGGATAGATTCTTTCAGTCTTTCCCAAAAAAGACCATCTGCGTCACCGTTCCAATTAATATAAGTTGTAGTTTTTAACAGAGCGTGTAATGATTTACTCATATTAACGGCCTCTATCTCTTCTAGAAGTACTACAACTATTGACTCAATACACATATCTAAAACCAGATTCTGAGCTAACCTCATTTCAAACTGGCACCATTCACTTCTAGCAAATTCATTTGACAAAACGATTAAGACTTTCCGACTGTTTTCCATGTGATGAATTATATTATCAATGATTGGTTTTCCACCAAGAAAATCTCTTTCATGGATACATAGTTTAACGTGGGCATCCTCTTCTAGGTGATGAACAAGGTTGTCTAATACCCAGTTGCTGTTTTCTACACAGTACGACCCAAAAACATCGTAAATAAATTGTTTTTCTGCAATATGCATTAACTGTTTTTGTCTGTATCTCCAAATATAAATATGGTATTTAATATGCCATCTATATTTATACACAATTGATGCCGATACAATTACTCCAAGTAAAATACATACGACAATTGTTACAACATTGTAGACCTCTGAATTATTCAGACAAACCTTCTCAGTTATATTAAGGCATCTGTAACCTTTTGGATAATCAACAAACTTCTGATGCCCACCACGCATCCATTGAATAAACCAATATATGTCACAGTTACAAATAAACGGGTTATGGTCAAGACTAATCATTTTAAGGGAATTTCTTAGTTGAACAGGAAACATTCCGCGTGTAACTGTTTGAATACTATTGTGTTTAACACTTATCTCGGATAACTGTGTGTTGTTCTTAAAGAAATTCGCTGGCCAGGATTTAATTTTATTAGATTGGACATCCAAAAATTTTAATGTATGAAGTTTCTCTCCAATAACCCTTGGTAAAGAAATCAGTCTATTGTCTGCCAAAACCAATGTCTCTAAAGACATTAATGGAGAAAGTGCTTTATTAAATCCATCAATATCGTCACCGAGAAAATTTCCCCTTAATCCTAACATTTGTAGATTGACACAACCATCAAATGCTTGTGGCGATACGTGTCTCGATGTCAAGGTAATTTTGGAAAGGTATAATTCTTTCAAATGGCTGTTGTTGAAGGCCCTTTCTTGTATTATGAAAGGTGGTCTTGGGGGTTTTTGCCCAAACAACGACAGCCACCTTAGAGACGGTAAGTAATGGAAGCTGTCCGTTTTAAGGATTCCAAGAGCATTGAGTGCAAAATCTAAATAATCCAACTTCTTCATACAATTAATATAGTCGGGAATAAAATTATCGATTTTGTTGTTTTGGAGTTTAATAATGGAGCACTGGCGAAAAATAGGCTACCACGATGCCTCGCAAGGCATTGAACGTGAATCAATGTGAATGTTAAAGCGTTAGCGGCACCAATTACTTTTGTTTTACAAAAGAAAAATAACAGATATTTTAGTTTGTTTATCAAGGTATGTAAATCAATTATTTAAACATATCTTAATAAAATGTTTCATATTAATCTCGAAATAGTAGTAGGCCCCAAGCCTTGGTTTCGCAGTTTTGGCCTTTTGCGATAGGTAGCAGTCTGAGTTAGATTTGTTTACAAACAAACCCCATTACCAGTACATTATTCCTCCGCCTGCACATTTAGTGCTTCGACAAATTTAAATTTTAATGTCTTGATTGTTATATAAAGTTAAAACAATTTTCCCCACGGGTTATAATTCTAAGTACCGGTAAAATGCAAACTTGGAAAATATGTTATACTTATGTAAGTAATAAAATAAAAAGAAAATTCTAAAAAATACGTACGTATCGCGATCTCTCTTGAATTTTTCGACAAGTTAAAACTTTACTGGTACTAGTTACTGTGTTTTATCTCAGCAGATTGAAGGATTATAATAATAATATGATGGCGAGGAGATTCAAGTTTTTAGCGCAGAGAGGATGGGCGAAAGACAGCCGTGTAGCACACGTGGAAGGTGTTCTGAAGGTAATTTGTCAAATAACGAATATGGACGACTATTGAAATATTTAATTTTACCATAGATAATACCACGGTATTATCTATGATTTTACTTAGGCCTATATTCAGTATAATTTAGTACCTATCTGTTTGTATTTTGTGGTTTTACTTGACAGACCTATCTCACGGCATTTTCCGAAGATTTCTAAAAATTAAAATAATGCTAGGCCTCCCATGAAGATTTTGCATTTTGTGAAGATTTGTAGTAAAGTTTAAATATTAGGCCAAATGATATAGGTCTACCATAAATATTTTTAGAAAATGATCAGCTCTCACAAAAAAGTACCGATAAGCAGGCTAAATATCACGGCCTGCATTTTGTGAGGATTTGTAAAGTTAAAATATTATAGGCCTACTAGGCCCCATGAAATAGGCCTTCCTATTTCTAAAAACCGTGATCAGCTGTCCAAAAAAAGAAGGTCAAAATATGCAGGCAGAATTCTCACAGTATTGTATGAAGATTCGAAAACTAAATTTAAAAAAATACTAGGCCTTGTGATATAGGCCTATATATTTATAAGAACAAAAGGTGATCAGCTCTCAAAAAAAAAAGTCAAAATATGCATGCAGGTTACCTCACAACAGTTTGTGAAGATTTGTAAATTAAATTTAAAATAATACTAGGCCTTGTGATAGGCCTATATATTTCTAAAGGAAAAGGTGATCATTTCTCAAAAAAAAAATGTCACGATGTGCAGGCAGGATATCTCACAGCAGTTTGTGAAATTAAGACAATACTAGTCATCATGATATTGGCCAACCTATTTGTAAAAAAAACAGTGATCAACTATCCAAAAAAAAATAAAAAATAAATAAGGACACAGTATGTGGAATATTTAAATTGTTTGGCAGTACATTTATCTGATATTTATTACTTTTTCTTCCTGGGGTGAATGAAAAGGGAAAAACCATTGTGACGGGTTATACCATAATGTTAATGAAATAGAACTTGGTGTTCTGTTAAGGGCGTTGAGCAGTCTAAGATTCGCACTAACTTTTCAACGCCAATCTTATTAAGTCTTTGCAAACTTGTTCCACTTATAAAATAACTCAGAAAACTCTCGAAAGTCGCGTCGTTTTATGTGTAACAATGGAGATACGAGGCGGAGGAATAAAACTATTTATAGACACATTCTCCGTTAAATGGCCCAAATTCAAAATGACAAATGTAAATTGTGGAGGTCTTTTATTTAGTTAGCATTTACGCTCATCTGTAACAATCATCTATGTACTTAATGAATTTGATAATGTCCGACTTAATTACAGTCTTGAATTTTCTTAATGATCAATTAATAAATCACACTGAAAATGCTTATCAAATACGTTAATCATGGAATATATTGATTAACAGGTTGTCAAATTTTATCGATTACGCTATTTCCATTGATATTCACACATTTCATAACACCACATTCCCGATAAATGAGATAGAAGTATAAAATGTTTCACATATTTTTAAAAAATTCTCAAAAGGCTATGGTTCCAAGTAGAATTTAATTTTGCAAAATAAAAGTCTTTTGTTGTTAGCTATAACGACTCAAAGACATTCCAGGTGTTTTAAAATCATCCCGTATCAAGTAATTGGGGTACGTGAGATTCTACAAATGTATGGAACAATTTGACGTTGTAAAGTTTCTTTGGTACAAAATGCCTTTCAAATATATAACGTATCTAACAAGAAAAGAATCCAAATTTCTGTTTGACAAAAATTTATTTAAAGCAGTTTAAAAAAGAACAATATTAAATATTTTAACTCAAACGTGATTAATAATGCCTTTTTGGGTTGTTTTTTTTTAAAAAATATCTCCAATATCAAAAGCTAACGTATTTGATGAAAAATAATTTTAACGAAACCCGAATTTAAAATTCATATGTCAACTCAATTTGGAAAAATATTTTTTACGCCTGTTAACCGGAATTTGTAGATTTTGAACAGCTTCATTTATTATGCCCTTCTCTTAACCATCTACTTATTTCTGATAAATAACGTATCTGACACAAAAAATCAAATAAATTCATAAACATTTAAATTCCTAAACAATTTTTCAAAATATGAACAGAATTTAACATTCGTGAAACAAAGTTTAACAATATGCTTAACATTAAGATGAAAAAGTGACAATCTATGTCTTACTAAGGCGCTTATCAACCTTCTCCAAAATACGATCTAAAGTGTTTTTATCGATTTTGAATTGTCGGTGTGATTTTCCAATTGGGTCAGGCGGATCAATAATCATTACAACATCATCGAAATCAACCCAAATTATATCTGGAGGATTTGGCCATCTGAATTTTGTGTCTTCATCTTTAGTTTGGGTAGTATACATAAAAGTGACGTGCACATCCTTATCGTTATGGTCTACTTTCAGGACTCTTCCTACATACCACAGATTTTCATATATGGCGATGACGTAATCGTTTTCGGATGGAATAATTGTAGAATTGGTGCCTTCTTCAATCGTTGGATTAGATGCGGACACTGTCAAATTCTTGGTGTTTGGCAAAGCCACAGCATTCCACCCTTCACACATACCGTCGGCCATTTCCAAACACGGTCCACAGTAGCATGATGTTGTGCGGGTATATAAAATGTTATCTCTGTTACAAATAGCATGCAATTTCATAGTACCAGGAACTGGTTTGAGTTTTAGTGATGAAATACTTTCAACCATTTTGTCATATTCACTTTGAGAATAAAAAATATACTGGATCGACTTTTGATTTTGAACAGCCCAGGAAAAGAAGTCATGTGCATCTTGTATCTGGGTTTTACCTTGCTTCACCGCCTCAGCCGCCTGTCGTTTGGCTGTCCCACCTATACCGTCGCACGGGCCCTTTCCGTGGCCACATTCAAAGTAATTCCACCTTGCAGCAACTCCAAACAGTTCTTCATGTCGCTTTACAGCATCAAAAATAAACCGGTTTCTGTATTGTGAAGAAGGACTGTCAGTCCAATAATGTACCATATTAACATCAGGAAATAGTTTTTTTAGTTCTGGTATCAATTTATTGATGATTGTCAATACAGCTGTAGCTTTGTGTTGACCGACGTCTGAAACAAAGACTAAACTCTTATGTTGAATGATACCCTTGTCATCTTTATGGTATGCTACAACTGGGTGAATGGTTACTCCAGTGGAATTAAAATATGCACTTTGTATCTCATCCACAGCCTGGCAAACAAAATTTTCAGCAAAGTCCATTTGGATGATAACATGGCCTGCTGGCAAATTCTCTTTAAGGTCACGTAGAGCTTTAAATTGATCTTTAACTCGGTCTGTGTGCTTTATAAAATCAGAATACTCAGTTATCATTATTTCTTCAAACTCTACTTTCGTTTTTCTTACTCTAACAACCCTCAAACGTTTCCTTTCTGATTCAACTACAGTCTGCCATTCTTCATATTCGATATCCTCTTTAGTTATCTCACTTAACATGTTCTTCATATCTGCTTCTGTAATAGACTTTACAATGTTCTCTGGGTTTGGAGATATCTTGACACCAAGAGACCTTAGACACTGAAGCTTCATGGCAAAACTTTGGTGTTTATGACATAAACATATGTTGCGGGACAGGACAGATGTAACATGAATATACGTAGGTCGAAATTTACAGAATGTTGAAAAAGAAATCTCAACATATGGATGGTCTGCTTTAAATTTTTCATAGAGATTTGATAAATAATCATTTAGTATTCTTTTCTGGTATTTTGTTCCATCAGAATTTATGACATCATTTTTCCCCGGCATCATTCTACTGATATCTTCTCTTTCCATAAAAGCTTTCACCTTTTGTTGGAGATCAGTGCGCACTCTCTCCATTCTCTTTCTTGGTATCAACTGTAGATTCTTGCTGTTGTTACGCCTCAGTGATTTTCTGCTTAACGTCATCTCTTTCTCAACAATGGACATACATCTATACTTTTTAATAATCTTTCCGCTCACCACTCCATACAAAATGCGCCTTTTTGATTCTTCCGTGTTTAACCTCTTTGTCTCTTTAACTTCATTTATAATGGCATTTGACATTATTAATTTCTTGACTATTGAGGGTTTCATTCTTTTTGGACTGATACCAGCTTGCCTTAGTTCATGTTTGGTTTTTGATTTTGGTGTCATTTCTTCTTGGGTAATAATTGTACTTTCGACAGTCTGTGGGGGTTTTTTCGTCATTCTTTCACACCTCTTCTCATATTTTCTTTTAGCTTTCTTCAGTTTCTTTATTTCTTCTCTCAATTGGTATATCTTATTATTGGCTTTCTTTAGTGTATTCGTTCTGACCGTGGGTTTTTTCTTTGGGAACTGTAGTTTAACGAATAGTTGGTTGGGAGAAGTAGATGATCTTCGATTAGATGGACTTGACCCAAAGTCAAAGGCATCATTAGAAGATGATATAGTTGGTGACTGCTCATTACTTGTTTTTCTACATTCTACAATTTCTATTTCTGGGGGTTTCTTCGGGGTATTTTTCGCCTTTTTCTGTTTCTCTCTCTCTCGATACGTAAAACTATATAATTTCGACATCTCTCTTCTTTTTTTCTGATCTTTTATATTTAAATCATTTATCCCCTTTCTGTACCGTTGTTGTCGTTTTCTCTCTCCTTCAAGGTATGCCGGGTCTTTTCTTTTCTTTCTCTCTCTATATTCTCTCTGATATTCAGCTGGCGTTTTACCCATATTACTGAAAAAAGATAAAAGATAATTTGAATTATTTCAGTAAAGTCATGAATTTTCGAATTTCTATCAAATACGTTATATTTTTCGTCAGATACGTTAATACTGATAGCACAATATAATGCAGGACTTCCCAAAGACTAATGGCAGATAATGCACGCTTACCATTCTTATGGGGTAATTACAGATTGATGAATCTCCAGACCAATTAATTTTGATTCTATGGACTATACTAATACCGTAAAATACGTTAACTTTTCTTCAGATACGTTAAGGAATAAATAGTGGCGTCAACAACATTATCTTATGTATAAATCGTTGGTATTTATTTCGGGGTAATTGTGGGGGGTTTGTATTAATTATATTTCAGAATTGTGACGAACGAGGATGTAAACAATAACCATGACAGAATCAAACTTTACTTACCTGATGCATCTGTCTTTCTCTTCAAATTATAGATGAAATCGTGGCCTAGACGTGTTTCACTTTGACAAAAATGGCAGCCTAGCGTCAATGACACGTGGTAAACGGGCTATTTGGCGGGAAATAATATAGGGAACACTAAGTTAAAACTAAGTTAAAACAAAGTATAACGTATCTGATGAAAACGTATCTCACGTAAAAATGATTCCACTAGCCATAGAATAATAGTTAGTACTCTCAAGAACCGAAGAAAATGTTCAGATGGAGAGCTGTCAGATATGAATCGACTTGCACAATTATCAAGATAATAATCTTGTATGAATAGCGTTTAATCATGCTTGAAATATATCGTATCTGATGCAGATATTACATACTTAGTTTATTAATTCACTTTCAAACTAACTAGAAATATTTATCTTAATGGTAATATAAACGATTTAATATTGTTTCTTAAATATGAGAAGTTGTACTCTGTTTAGAGGTAAAATCTATGTTTTCGAAACGGATTTTGTAAGTGACTGTAAGTCCAGAAATAACTATCGTATCTGATACAAAATTTTGCGACAAGCCATAATGTTGCGACTTCAGGGTTTTGGTCAAAACCTCTCAATATTTGCTTTCAATAATATATTTGAACTTCATTTGTGTCAAGTTATCAAACAAAACGTGGTGAATTTCCATGACCAGTACATAAGAACATTGACTTAAATACAGCGACCTGTCAATGCGACATTAACGTATTTGATGATTTCTGACCAATACGTTATATGCTATGCCAACACAGTAAACTTCAAAGTCAAAAATGAAACTTGCAATTACGATACACATTGGCGTAATTTATTTAAACACTTTTACACATATTAATTTATGTTTAATTGGTGAAAAAATGAATGCGACAAGACAATGTGCTTTTGGGTCCATTAGTGGAGAATGTGTCTATAGCAAACGAGACTGATTCCCCGACCTAGATCAGGTGTTGAATAAATTATGACGTCGTGCACGCCAGTCACGTGATCAACACAGACGTGGCTTCAACGGGAGTGGAAGATGTCACGTGACCAGAAGGAATTCCCTGTATGACGCGATTATCCAGGTCTATTTATCTATCACGAAAGGAACATGACGGATTTTTTTTTTTATGGTCAAAGATTACTATTTTTTGAATGCATAACATGATTTAGAGTGCGGTGGAGTAGTGCAGTGAAGTAATTATTTACTTTTACATCCGAATTGTTGTATTTTAATACTTGTTGTCGACGTATTCAAAGAATTAACCCAAAATCGCAAAATCTCGTTTGAAGGTAAATAATGAACAACAATTTTAAAATACTTTGAGTTGGTATTTTTTAACGTTTTTGGTGTCGAAATGTAGCTTATAACCTCCACTTTCGATCTACTGGTGGGATTATCAATAAATCTTTTGAGCTTGTACTAATAGAATTTCCAAGAAAACGCATCGTTTTTTTGCGTTTCCATGGATACAAGACAAACCACAACCTATAGCCAAAAATTGACCAGTGTATTTTTGGGACTTGCTATTAGCATTGTTCATGCGAAATTTGATGAAAATATCTGCAGGCATAACTGAGAAAATTCTACTTTTGTTGTCATCAATACCCCTTTTTATCATGCTTTTGGGCCAAGTTTGGAACATAGTTGGTAAATAAAATTGGTATTTATTTGGTGATTAATATGTAGTTTATCACCTCAAATAACAAAAAATGTCATATCTTATCAACAAAAATTACAGTGCAAGCTTTAAAATTTGCATTTTAGACTACTCAACGCCCTTAAGGTAGATACGGTTCTAATTGTGTCAGCATAAGTGAGTTAGATGCTGGCTTGCTAGCCGGGAGGTCACAGGTTAGATCCCGGTGTTGGTCAAGAAAGTTCGATATTTTCCGGTGTGGTTTCCCCTTGTCAGTGGTGCAGGACAGGTGCCTGTCAAGGATAGCTGTGTAGTCGTTTTGATGGTACGAAAAACCAAGGTCCAGTCTACGTATTGGCGTTTACATAAAAGATTGATTTGGCATTTAGAATTGTTCTTTAAATTAATTAAAGGAAATTTTGAGATTTCACAGGTAAATGTGGCCAAATGTGAAAATATCTTATCTTATGTGAATAAATCTCCAGTGACCCAAAAATATTTTGAAAATTGTGATCTGTGTATAAAAGTTAAAAAAAAATGGTTTTATGCCATCATAAAGGGGGTGCAAGTAAATTCAATTCAAAAGTGAAAATTTTTGCAGTTTACTAAATACATGTACACATGAGAGCTATATGTGTAATAGAAATTGACTTAATCAATAGGATTCTTAATACCATGGCCTTTAACACTGTGTATAAATTTAAAGTCAATCGGATACTAACTTTAGCCGCTTAAGTGATCAAGGGTCAAAACTCTGGCAGTAATGATCAGATATCGCTAAAAATAAATAGGATTCTTCGTCTGATTACCTTAAACACTGTGTATAAATTTAAAGTCAATCGGATATTAACTTTAGCCTCTAGAGCGTTCGCAAGAAATTTTGGACGATGGACGGACGAACAGACAGACCGACAGAATGGGCGACGACAATATATGACCACATTTCCATGTGTGCGTATAAAAAGGTACACTGTAATGTTTATACGCAGTAATTCATTTCGCCATAATTTAGAAGGGTTTATTGTCCGTTCGTACACACTTTGTAACACTTGTAATAGAATTTTTGCTCGAGAAACAAGATGGTTTACTATTTCATTAATTAATATCTTTGGCAAGTCGCTAATATTTGGGGCCTAGAAATTTACCCAAATGGGTCGCCTTGCATAAAATAATCTTATATGAATGTATATAATTAAACTGATTTACATTCATTCATTTCCGCCTTTACTCTAATTTCAAATCACTTATATTCGGCGAAATACGTCTGAAGTTTCAATAGCATGCCAATCTCTAGCGTCTGCTTATTCCAGTCTACATTATTACGTATTCTCTCCATGCACCACCGTCTAGCCTCGTTCTCCAAGTCACCTGTTAAAATGGGCATGAAACGGATTATGGTACACGATTCCTGTACCACTGATAATTTTTTTTATTTTGTCTTAAATATTGGATATCAGAAGCTCATCTTTTCCCGGTAAGATCACAACATCAATGTTGAAATGAATTGACAAATAATTTGTGTTTTCATTATCGAAAATTTTGGATGATATTGAGTTAGAGACTTAGCTACTTTAAAATTACAATTTCATATTGTTAAGTTATATTTTTAAAATGTATTAAAATAAAGCCCTAAAATAAATTGTATCTATAAACAGTCCTACCTTGTTAAAGAATAATCCTATTAATCCTATAACTCACTATTGCCAGTTGAGAAATGGGCAAAAATATCATATTCAACTTCAAATTCAAACGTTTGAAGATTGCCATTGCATGGAGGGAAATGGGAAAACAAGGGAGGTAATTGTGTTATTATTTTCTGTGTCAACGATATTAATGCCTATGAAATATTGCCAATGATCATGTAATAGTGAGTTGACAACCTTTTGAGCAAAAGACATAGAAATAATTATGTTTTGACTTTCTTAGAAAATATGAAATTTCCGCTTTAAAGTACTTAAATCAAACTACCGATTGACTGACATACTGCTATATAAAAAAAAAGTTATACAACCATAACAAACTGGTTCTATTTTTCAACAAAACACATATGATTCGAAATATTCCTATTGCATCATATGACTTAATTTAACCAATCATATCGTTGATTGGACAGGTTCATGGTCATGAACATGTACGGCTGTGCATGATACCCATATGCTGCCACAAAGGAAACTATATTATGTCTTTAAGCCAGACTGCATTTAAATGAGATTACCATCTGAGTTCCTTTCACGACAGCTGCAAACAGCGAGTTTGTTTGGCTAGTGTTTGATGACTTGTAATCTATATTGTGCTTGTGCCTGCCTGTATGTATCCAGCTTGATATATATAAAACTGTAGAAATAGTAACTGTCATCGTGTTTGTTACAGGAGCCAACATTTTTAATAATAATAATAATAATAATCTTTATTTCATGTATGAAAGACCAAAGGTCCATAGTACAATTTGTCATCACAATTTTGAGAAAAGATATATACTAGCTGACACATAGATATAATATTCCGAGCCTGAGCTTAATAGTAAATATAAGTTGTAGATAATTAAGTATCTAATATAAATATATCAAAATGAGCATTTATCACAGTATTTAAGGAATATAAATCTATTTTATATTGATCATTGATAGTTATCAAAGACAAACGAGCAAATTTGGGAATAAAGGTTTATTGGCATGATTGGTCACAGTTTAATTGGTGAAGTATAACTTGACAGATCAAATTTTACTTACGATCAATATTTACTAATAGCTATACATTAGCTATCCACTTTATATCAATTCAATATTTACTTATAGCTATACATTAGCTATACACTATAGTTCAACTCAATATTTACTAATAGCTATACATTAGCTATCCAATATATATCAATTCAATATTTACTAATAGCTATACATTAGCTATACACTATAGTTCAACTCAATATTTACTAATAGCTATACATTAGCTATACACTATATATCAACTCAATATTTACTAATAGCTATACATTAGCTATACACTATATATCAACGCAATATTTACTAATAGCTATACATTAGCTATACACTATATTTCAACATACATTCTTTTCAATTCAATACTTACTGATATTTTAATATTTACTGATAATAACTCATTAACATACGAGTCTTTACTGATAGTTTAATATTTACTGATAATAACTCATTTTAGGTATTTACTAATAATCCGTTCAAAATATCACGAAATTCACAGAGTGTTCATACGATTTTCTGCAAGTAACTTTTCTTTTCAATACAATACCAATGTAACTTCACCAATGACTGTAACTTGGTAGATATATATATATACTAATTCAACTAATAATGGCCACCGACAGATTGTCTAATATGGCATGCCATTCCATGCATTTATTGATATCTTTGATTCCGCTGGAATTCTGGGATACAGAAACCAGCGTGAGATATCACAGGGCAGCTGAGTGTGCCGGTATCTGGGATACAGAACCTACGAGCAGCACTAGTAACTGATAAACATGGATATGCATCGAAAACCTCTGTCCTGGTAAATCACTGGAACGCCGGTAGAATTATGTTACACCAATTATTGGATTAACGAGTAGGACTATTAACTGATAAACCTGGATATGCATCGAAAACCCCTGTCGAGGTAAAGCACTGGTACGCCAGTAGAATTATCTTGCACCAATTATTGTATTAACGAGTAACACTAGCAACTGATAAATATGGACATGCATCGAAACACTGGTGAAACACTGGAACGCCGGTAGAAATATCTTGCACCACTTTTTGGATTAACCTGAAAATATAGAATGAAACGCAGAGACAACACGGCTATGGAAATACACGTGGGAGGGATGGGATGGGTTAAAATGTTATGAATTGGTCTGTCCCAGGTAAAAAGTAACAGCATATCGATAACCGGTATTAAATCAATTCCAAAGTTGATTCAACTGTTTCACAATTTGTCAAGGCTGCTACTCACGTTAGGCGACGTCAACATAATGTGGAACACGGCGACAACTGACGTCATCATTACCACTTGCTTTGAATATAGTTTACCGTAAACGTACTAAAAGTTGAACTTTGATAACGGATTTTAAGTTAATCCTTAAAATCATTTATCAAAGACAAACGAGCAAATTTGGGAATAAAGGTTTATTGGCATGATTGGTCACAGTTTAATTGGTGAAGTATAACTTGACAGATCAAATTTTACTTACGATCAATATTTACTAATAGCTATACATTAGCTATCCACTTTATATCAATTCAATATTTACTTATAGCTATACATTAGCTATACACTATAGTTCAACTCAATATTTACTAATAGCTATACATTAGCTATCCAATATATATATCAATTCAATATTTACTAATAGCTATACATTAGCTATACACTATAGTTCAACTCAATATTTACTAATAGCTATACATTAGCTATACACTATATATCAACTCAATATTTACTAATAGCTATACATTAGCTATACACTATATATCAACGCAATATTTACTAATAGCTATACATTAGCTATACACTATATTTCAACATACATTCTTTTCAATTCAATACTTACTGATATTTTAATATTTACTGATAATAACTCATTAACATACGAGTCTTTACTGATAGTTTAATATTTACTGATAATAACTCATTTTAGGTATTTACTAATAATCCGTTCAAAATATCACGAAATTCACAGAGTGTTCATACGATTTTCTGCAAGTAACTTTTCTTTTCAATACAATACCAATGTAACTTCACCAATGACTGTAACTTGGTAGATATATATATATACTAATTCAACTAATAATGGCCACCGACAGATTGTCTAATATGGCATGCCATTCCATGCATTTATTGATATCTTTGATTCCGCTGGAATTCTGGGATACAGAAACCAGCGTGAGATATCACAGGGCAGCTGAGTGTGCCAAATTGACAGTGTTAAGAAGAATTCGAGACACTGTCAACCGCCACAAAGTGCGCCCGAAGCTGCAACTGTGACCAATCACACCAGGAGATATTAAGGATACCTTACGATATTGCACTCCATCATCCGTAATATACCGTAAAATACTATCCATCCGCAATTATATCCGGATAAGTTACATAACGACCGTCATTATTTATTATATAACTAGAACTGGCACTGCTTATTCCTTTCCTGCTTATTCCTTTTAAAATATATTAGCAAAGCAAACTTCAAATTATATTAGGGTTTTCTTTCTTTCTTTCTTTCTTCTCTCTCCGATTTCTAACGCCCCAAGTTAATATAGCCTGATGATAGGATGTCTCGTCCTATAATTTATTATGTTTTATTTTAGTCCCTTCTCCGAATTTATCAGTTTTGACTAATCAAGAAAACTATATGATGTATCGGATAGAAAACGAGTATTATCGCATGTAAGGTGGTGATTTGGGGCATTCCTCGGGTCAAATGTGAGTTCACAAAGGAAAAAAAAACGACTGCAAATAGCTTCGTTCCAAAAGCAGACGCGCAAACCTTACAAAGATCCTATCATGTTAATTAATAATTGATGAGTTATTGGCAAATAAGTGTCTGTTGTCCGACCGGTGGACCGTCCGACCTAAGGATCTAGCAAAACCTTCAATAATCATTTTAATCGAATACGAATTTTCTGGGCCAGGAATTTTATTAATCTGGTTATGAAAACCGGAAAACTATATAAGAATTTATATCTGCTATCTGTAGTGGACATTCCAATGGAATGCCAAACGATTACTGAAACATGACAAAAGACTTTAGACCCAAATTTTATGTAATTAAAATGTTTCGCGCTAATGAATTCCTTATTAATTCCAGAAACGACATCTGCCCCACCCCACAAAGACGCGTCGCTGCTCCTGAAATCGGTATAGACTATCGGCTAAATCATGGGTTTGTTTTTTTTTTATTATTATTATTATTATTATTATTATTATTAACATAACCATATGCCAGTTAGACGATTGTTTATTCATAACCGAAACCCACGCTTGATCATCAACAAGAAGAACGACATATTTATTTTGGAGGCAAAAACAGTTGGAATCAGTTCAAGGAATGTCCTATCTTGCATTATATCCTGATTGGCCCATTGTGGCCATCTGAACTGTAACCAGTGACCAGGAAAGTAGGCGCCGCAACCGAGATCACTGTTACCGAAACTATTTGTAAAACAAGTCTAAATATGTATTTGACAACCAACGCTGATATGGGATATAACAAACACCATTAAATGAGTCCAAAAATGTTAACCGAGCCATAATATCCTCCTTCAGATCTTGGTTAACTCGTATGGTGAAAAAATATTTAGAGTGTCATAAAACGCCTAGGGAACAAAGAATGATTTTTGTACTAAAAGACAATAGACTTGTAATTGACTCTTACTCGTGTAATCGCACTCGACGTTTGGTAACGATATCCTTTAAATTAAAGATATATTATGGGAGATTAGATAAAGAGCTGGCAATTCCCACTATAATGATTAAAACTAGATAATGAAAAGGGAATTTGCTGAACATATCAATCAACTTGATCCATTTTGAACCGAGATTTTAGCGATTGAATTTTGAGTCTAGCCTCGATCATCATTACTAAAGTCGGTGCGATAACAAAAATAGTCTCGATTATCCATATCCAGTAAATATCGTAGGCTAGCGAAACCAGTGAGAGTTAATGGCCTGGATAAGTTAATTAATGTCGAATTAATAATTTAGATAACATTTCATGCCTAAATTAAGCTCTGGCATAATGCATGTTTAATTCACGATTCAAGTTGGCAAGTTTATCTTTTGGCATTTTTATTTGCATGTTTTTTGTATCAATACTCAACCCTAAAACGTAGGGCCAAGTGTTTTATCCCCTGCTATCTGAGCACCAATTGCGTTCGACATACATCTGTAAATGCTACCATGAGACTATAACCATCTCAGGAATTATTGGTCCCTGCGAATTCATCTTAAACGTGTCGAACGCAATACAGCGCATCCCATTGGCAGACATTCATCTATGAAATAATTATTATTAATATAAATATCGACTAACCGAGCAATTCAAAGTCGCCCGGATGAACGATAAGCAAGCGGAAAGCGTATTTTATATCCATTTCCCTAACACAGCATTTTAACCTCAGGATGCTATCATTTAGACAACACTGTCAAAAGACGTATATTTAACACTGGAATTATCGTCATCAATAACATTGTTAAAACTGTTGACGTGCGGATTTGATCAGTCAGTAATTAGTCTCCACCCGCCAGAATTTTTGGGAAACAAACCTATAGGCACCAATTAAATTCTTCCAAGCTTGGACAAACGATTTTCTGCAGATTTTAGATTTGTTGAAAAAACTGGCGCAGCCGCAGGCCAGTATATTGTAAGCGAAACCGGTATTTAAAACTGCGTAAAAGTGTGAACGCGCCGTCTGAGGTGACAAAGTATTTTTTACATATATAGAACTTTGCTAGATTTGACATTACATTATATTGGACGTTTTCAATTGTGTTTCTTATGTCCTTTTGGTACATAACTCATGGGTGATGAAGGAATGTGACAAATTAATTTTTACATAGAACTTTGCTAGATTTGACATTATATTATATTGGACGTTTTCAACTATATACAACTTCTGATAATGTGTTCAATATGTTATTTACGGGCAACACACGAATGACCTCTGCTTGTTTTGACAAAATGCACGATCTCATTAAATATCTTATTTATTTATATGTTATTTATAACCTACACATGATCTATGTGTTTAACACTCGGCAGAACTTCGCGACACTAAAGGAGAGATGCAGTGCAGTTATAGAAACTATACTCTCAATTCCAAATAAGTTAATCGGTCATGTATCATTATTCTTAATGGCCGTATGCTTTATAAAGCCAAAATTAACTGACAGTAATTTAAAGTGAGACTTGAATAGAGCTCCTTCCGATCTATGTCTATTCCATGTTCTAAATAAAAGATCTACCAACTATGCTGATGGTCTGTTATCTGTAGTGTTACACAAGCAGTAGTTTCAAAACATCAAGTCGAACTGGCGAAAAGCCTTTCCGACATATATCTGCTAAATTATAACGGAATCTATCTATTCATTAAACAAAATCGGCATCAGCATAGATCATAAACAATAATACAGTTAACCTATCAATTTTCAAATTAATATTTATTAAATATTACCAGCATTTAAAGGGTTATTACCCCTCATTCTTCGTGGTTTGTATCCTAATGAATAGTGGATGCCGACAGGTAATTGTGGTCGCAGCAAGAAAGTTTTAAATTCAAATCCCTTTGGAGTAGTTGCAGTTTTATGGCAGCGTATAATTGGTAATCCCTATGGCAACGAAGGCATGTATTAACATATGTACATGAGACCCCATCGGTTTATACCTCAATTGGGGTCATTTTAGTTTCAGTTTTTTATGGCTCTACAGAAAGATGACCAACCTGCAGTATTAATCTGCTTGTACGCATGACGGGTGAATTATCTAATAGTAAAGCTAAATCGATAAACTCCCCTTGAATAATTTTTTACTGAATATTTGAGGGCTCATGAAACCCCTGGAATAGGTGACTGGTGATTAGAGTAAATGTAAACATTACCGATAGATGAGGTTTCAACGATTGTTGTTAGGACACCACCAGACTCCATCAAGCTTCCTAGTCTCATTATTATTATTATCATCCTTACTCTGCTTTGTACTGGGCCATTTTGAGGTACAGCGCCAACACCTTGCTTGGACGCTGAACTTTACTTGTAAGGGTAGATCCCTTTCTGGTTGACCCCCACATTATAGCTGCTTACTAATCTGAAACTCAGTTTAATTATTGAATTAACCAAGTAAATGTGAATGGAGATAAGGAGGGTACTAGCCCCTTTAAAATAATCTAGTTACAGACAAAGCTAGCACTTGACAGGTGCTGTGCGATATAGATAATTATTATAATATATCATACAAACCAGACCAGTCCTTTAAGTAAAGTTAATTATTAATAAAATTATGTTAACATTGTTGCGGACAATGCACCCTGTAGCTTCCGTGACCTTGGAATGGCTTATATTAACCATGTCTACTATGTATTATGACATACTATATTACGCCAAAATATTACTATTTGACACCGATTCGGACCAGTATGAACTAACGGTTCAATATTAAGGTTAACCGGTACGTCAGGTCAACTCCATCTCCCGCGCGGTCAACAAACCTAGAATGGCCTTTAACACAACATAAAGCGATACCATTTTTCTTTAAAAATTAGCTCCAAACTAATCTGATATCGGATCGAACACAAATCTAACAAGCGGGCAGTGATAAAATGATAACATAAGTAGGCCCAAGAATGTGATTAAAAGATAACATTAGCAAATTTAGAAGTAGGCCCACATGGCACATACATGAGTAGCCTACATTTTCAAAAGACCATGAATAGCGATACAATTCAAAGACATGCATAACGGGTAGTGGTGAATTAAATATTATGAGATAGCTAATCTGATATCGGATCGAACACAAATCTAACAAGCGGGCAGTGATAAAATGATAACATAAGTAGGCCCAAGAATGTGATTAAAAGATAACATTAGCAAATTTAGAAGTAGGCCCACATGGCACATACATGAGTAGCCTACATTTTCAAAAGACCATGAATAGCGATACAATTCAAAGACATGCATAACGGGTAGTGGTGAATTAAATATTATGAGATAACATTAAAGTTTATATAGAAATATGCCCATGTAGCTTAGATGCTTTATAAATTGTTATATCTAATACTGAGTAGCCTATGTGCTTTATCTTTATAAATTATTATGTGAATAAATAAATAAATAAATAAGTGAAGTCCCACAAACCTTAAAATGTTATAAAATGTTATGAATTGGTCTGTCCCAGGTAAAAAGTAACAGCATATCGATAACCGGTATTAAATCAATTCCAAAGTTGATTCAACTGTTTCACAATTTGTCAAGGCTGCTACTCACGTTAGGCGACGTCAACATAATGTGGAACACGGCGACAACTGACGTCATCATTACCACTTGCTTTGAATATAGTTTACCGTAAACGTACTAAAAGTTGAACTTTGATAACGGATTTTAAGTTAATCCTTAAAATCATTTATAAGGTAAACGTATGTACAATATACAAAATGGATATAAATAAATTATTCAATTATAATGCTTAGTTGATTGACGATTTAATACGCTTAAATATACAATAAATACAAATGTACAAGGATATACTTAATATGTTGAGGGTTCGTACAGTGATATTAGTTGATACTTATTATTTTTCTTTTTCTGTCATTAAAATACTCCTATGACAAAAGGAATGGTAGGCGAATTTTGCTAGATTGATAATTGTTTCAGGATTTTTAGAGGACATAAGATTTATAAAGTTTTGGCCTTGGGAGGTGGTATTAACAATATATTGGTTTATATATAGGAATTGCGAACATCATTATAAGCAGAACAAACAATCACAAAGTGAAATTCGTCTTCGATGGTATTTGTATTGCAAAATTTGGGACCTAGAAATTGATACAAGTGGGTCGCAACGCATATAATACTGTAATATGAATGTATATAAACTGATTTACATTCAACGGTTTCCGTTTTTACTCAAATTTCAAATCGGTTATGCCAGGAGTCTCAATCGAACGCAAATTTCTAGAGTCTGGTTATTCCAGTCTATACACGCCTTTTGATTTTGCGCAATGTTTGTAGCCTCGTTCCTCGAGTCTCTAGCTAGAACTCGGGCTGAAACGCATTATGGTACACGATTCGTGTACCAATGGTAAAATGTTTATTTTGTCTTAAATATTGGATATCAGAAGCCTATCTTTTTCCGGTAAGATCAGAGCATCAATGTCGATTTAAATTGACAAATAATTCCTGTTTTCAATGTTGAAGATTTTGGATGATATTGGGTTAGAGTATGCGTCACACATTGGATTAGGGGAGTTCTCCAGGCTTATTTTCCACATCTAACCAGCGACTGCATAGCACAAAGCATAGTGTTACATATTTTGGACCAATTAGAATCGAAGAAATTTCTAATTTGTGCTACAATAGTATTAACAAGTAACTGCCGAATTATATTGCGGAACCTTTTAGCTCCCATGACTGTCCGTTTCGTTCCATGGTAATTTATCTTTATAGTGATTTGCTGTAAATTGAAAAGAAAAATTCAGTTGCATTTTACTTTTAATTACTGTTGTATTGTAACCCCTCCATAAATATACATCTGAACTACATACAAAACTAGAAGGATTTGCTTGGCCCATAATACTATGAAACAAACCCCGTATCATGCACAGTTAATATAAAATAGAACTTGACCTAATCTTTCTATTTATTAGGCCTAGTACGACTATGTCCAATCGAGTGGGTGCCAGAAAGTACACTGTGATACTTTAGAGTCTAACTAATTGACAAATATTCAGCTTTTAGTATTTTTATAACCTAAGGACAGGCATAGCCAAATAACAGTCGTAGCATGTTCCATTGCATGGGATCTGGGGGGTGTATATTTGTGTTTTCATAAGCACAAGACATATCCCAATATTCAAGATATGTAACTCTATTACGAAATTCTGCGAGTTCATTCATTAGAATACTTTCTACAAATGGCCCCATATAATCGCTTACCGATGGCACCCAAGCTACACTATACATGTGAGGGCCCTTTACGGCTATAAATAATTTCTCATTTCGATCCAACGCACGCCGCAAAGCCACGGTAATATGTCTAAGTCTTTCGCGAATAACATAGTAGTGATGACGGGAAAAATGGGCAAACAGATGAAAAACAAATATATATCTTCCTTCGGTCGGTATATCCTCCAATAAAAGAGCAATCGATTTGGCTCTAAGACTCGTTTCTTTGGGTGTCTTTTCAAGAACAGAAATTGGCAGATTGTGCGGTCGCCATTGAATTTTCAAGTTCATTCTTTTGTTTTGGCATTCTGCAACCCGAGTCCATTTAAAAAAATTGGAGGTGCCTGCAGTTAGCTTACATTCTATAAATTCCCTTAACCTAATAAACCAATGCCTTGTAGTAGAATCTCCAGCAAATATTACAGTTGTATTTATTAGACATGTTTTAATATCCTCGTCGGTTTTGTTAATTTGACAGTACATAGGGAAATATTTTCCCTTTGAAATGTAACCTGTTGGTAATGAGGTATCCCAAGTTTTTGATTTGGGTAATGTTTTGCAAATAGGTAATAAATGTCTTCGGTTGTTATCTTCTCCTACAAAACAAACATAAAACGAGTTTAGTACAATTTTGAATTTTTTGTCATAATTACTTACACCTGAAAATTTCTGTTAAAATTAATTATGGTTCCTTGCGTATCATTAGGGTTTGTACAGGACAAATATACTATGGTGAATCCAGTATACACCAACATTTCCCAACTATATCGCAGTAAAGAAATTAAATATGCGCAGATGGCATTGATATCGGACTCAAGGTCGATAATTATTATTCATTGGTTAACTTTGCCAAATCAGATTGCAGTATGCAAATTAAATACACGCAACTACTTGAATATAAACTAATTATAAATAATAGATAGCGTTGATGTTCAAATATAGACGAATGACTTATTCTCTCAAATTATTCCGAGTGCAAAAAATGGTCGATTAGTTCGCAGTATAATTTAATTTTTTGTTGAAAGAACGTAAAAACAACAATTGAGACACACTGTTTAAAATCGATGTTTGGTTAAAAATGAAATATAACTGACCTTTTACATTAACTTTTAACTCTTTAAATAATCTCAACGTCTCACCTCTGAAATGATAGCATTATATTCTAGATATCAAAAAACTAAAATCGGTGGTACATCCTTGATTTCAGTAAGGGATTGAACGAGGTGGGAGATTGGGGTTAAAAATCATTAATAATGTATCGGCTAAATCTGTAAACAGGAACTGATTTGTTACATCAGTGAGAGACCGGTTTTACACATATATAACAACCTGTGCCCTGTTTCACAAAAACCTTTGTAAAAGAAATCCCTTAAAATCGTCGTATTTCATCCTAGCTTAAGATAAAACGATTTTAAGCATATTAGATAAAATACACAAAGGGACAATTTTAAAGATACATTATGGGAGATTAGATAACGAATTGGAAGTTCTCACTATAATAGTTAAAAAGTAAAGGCAATTTGCTGAAAATTTCAGTCAAATTGATGCACTATGAACCGATTATTAAGCGAATGAAATTTCCGCTTAGCCTAGGTCATCATTACTAAAGTCGATAATCACGAAGGAAAATTTTACTGCAAATCAAACTACAATCCAGCAAATATGGCAGGCTAGCCTTGACATCGAGAGTTGATTAAGGTCTGGATAAGTTAATTAATGTCTAAATTAATAGTTTGTATAATATTTCAGGCCTAAAGAAAGACCTAAAATAGGCAGATTTCGCTCTTGCATAATGCACGTTTAACTAAAATCAATTTTATCTTAAAGGCCAATATTATATTGGTGTCACGGCATCAACACACATTGATTTGGCCTACGCTGTTCGATCTATTGCGAGATATATAGATATATTTGAAATAATGTTAATATTGCCAATGTCCCGGGTCACATAATTCTCAATCAATTTCAAATAATTAACAGGAAGAAAAAAAACCACCAGAATAAAATCTGAACTCAATTCATATTGAGTGTCATGTAAGGAAAAGCACTCTTATCTATATAATTTTCTAGTTATATATTTTGTTTTACTTATCTAGATGATGCATATAAATTTCATACAGATCAGAGAATGACTTTCATCATTCGAGCGTTCATAAGGTTCAACGAAGTCGAAAAAGGGGCTATAACTCTACACGAAATAATTAACGTTTCTTCACTTCACTAATCTAAATGATGCATATCAATTTCATACTGATCGGACAATAACTTAGGTTGTAAGAGCGTTCACAAGGTCTAACAATGTAAAACAAGGGCCATAACTCTTAACGCAATTCAATACGCTTCTTCGTTTCGTAGATCTAAATGATGCATATAAATTTCATACAGATCGGACGAGAACTTTTGTTGTTCGAGCGTTCACAAGGTTCAACCAAGTTCAAACAAGGACCATAATATATACGTAATCATCGGGAATAGATGAATTTACATTGATGCATATAAATTACATACAGATCGTATGGTAACTGTTGTCGTTAGAGCTTTCACAAGCGCCATAACTATAGAATAAATCAAATAGGATTCTACATCTTTCAAAACAATGAGATGATAAATGTAGTCTGTAGAGTGTTCACAAGAAATTGTGGTCGACGGACGTCCGGACGGCGTCGACGTCAATATACGACCACATTTCCATGTGGCCGCATAAAAATCTGTTTATTTACCATTAAAAGTATTTCTTTCTCAAAAAACAATAACCTCCTACCTCGGCCCTCTTAAATTTATTAACCAAAACAACTTTCTTTCCGAATTAAGAAACGGGGATCACATAAGGAATATTACACAATCATGCCCTGGTATTTACCATAAGTAAAATCACCTGCGTGAAATGGGGATATTGAAATCGAGATATGCTGTTTAATCAATAGACACGTGTTATGCCATAGCACCTTATAAGTTAATTCTAGTGAGCTTCATTGAAAATGACATGGGCCGGTTCCACCCCATGGGTAGCTGTGTGTTTAATTACAAAAAATCCCAAATTCTCCATATGCAGACATTTTATTTTTTTTTATTATTTTTATATTTTAATGAGGAATATTTTTACTCACACTTGTATTTGAATTTTAATCACGGTCACTAATTGGTGCTAATTAATCAAGCTTATAAGTAGCATTAGCACAACATTTTATGCTCTTAAGTCATGCACTCTTAAGTCATGTTGATGGACCTTGAATTTTAACTCCCATTAAATTTGAGAGGTTCGGGGGAGCACTCCCAGGTATATGCACAAAGCCCAACTTAGGCATGTGCCTGACGGGCCCAGGCCCAAGGCCCCGCGGTTCATGGCAAGATGAGAAAAAAATTCAAATTCCAGATGAAAGTTTTACGGTAATTGTATGCCATTCGGAAATGAGTAGGTTTCGCATGTAATTATTCTTGTATTACAGACTGTTTAATTGTGTGTTACGCATACGTGCCATTCAAAAGGATACGAAATAATCTATTCGTAGCATAAGGGGCCCCGCTCCGGTTAAGCTGGGCTTTGTATATGCACAGGTTACAAAATTAAGACATGCCATTCCAAAATGATCTGGGGGTAAAATATGTGTTGTAGAGCTCAAACCTTTCGGACTCAATATTGTGATTAAATCTCTGATCTCCCGGGTTATAAATGGATAATGATTTCTTAACGACACGAACGAATTAATAAATTTGAATTTTTAATGAAATTCAAAATCAGTGGCCTATTTCATATATGTCGCTTAATCTGTATAATAGTAAACGGAATATTGTATATTAGTTTTATCCGTAACAAACTACACACATGATTCACCTTTTTAGGCCAAAACGCAACCAGTCTTCGTCAAACGGCGACCAAAAACTTCCACCCACAATTCATTTCACCAGTAGGACTCTCTCTGAACTCTACTGACTAGACTTTGACTTACTTAGGACAAATTCATCACTGATTATTTAATAACTTGGAAGTGACTAGTTGACGACTCAGAAGTGTCCACGCAAGTTTCAATGACCTGAGTCATAGCTGAGCTAGTTTCCCCCAACCTGAATCAAAAGACCCATCTAGCTGAGTATTCCTGATAACTCATAACTCACCCAGATGAGTATGTTTTACTTTGACACACTTTATTTCTCTGTGTAGGATAGGCCGTGTTCGCAAAAGCAAAAGTAACCGGAATGATTGATAACACTTGAATCCGGTGAGATTTCCAACTAGGATATAGGGAGTGCATGTGTGGCTATGTGCCCTTTCAATGTTCGTACATGCATCATTCAAAAATCATCCTCTTTCGTTGCCTATAATCTATGGTGGCCCTGAAACCAGTTAACGCTGCTGGATTTGAACACAGCTAATGTCTGAGAACTCTGTATCTCCAATGGTTAGTTATTCCACAACCGCGGTCCACAAACACTGAAGGCTTTATCCCCATAGGATTTCAGTTTTGATTTTTTTTTTAGTTTTGCGGACAGGTTTTGGGTAATTCCAATCAAAGCACTGTTGCAGTAATCAGGGGCGGATCTAGGAAGTTTTAAAAGGGGATGGGGGCGTCGCAAAATGAGGGCACTGACCGCGGAGACGTAGCACGCTCCTGAAGGGGGGGGGGTCCCCCAAGAAAATTAACCCGTCATTTCCTTGAATCTGTAACCATTCCAAGAGCTATTAAGCTGATAGTTCCGTCTAAGTAAACGTTCGGAACGCACATATTTTGGTCTGAGAAAAGGCACGTTCAGCAGTAAAAAAGGGCCCCCCCCCCCGCTGGGTCCGCCTCTGGTAATCAAGCCTCGAGAATAACAAGGAACGCACCAGCAGCTTACAGGCCTCAACTGTCAAGAGGTGTCGAATGTTCCCAATACATCGAAGATGTTAATTGCACACCAAGATTCTTCACACATGATGAAAACTGAATGTTGATTTCACCGATTACCACACATGAATTTGGAGTAGACCTAAGTCTTTTAGTTGTCCCTACAAGCATGGCTTCCGTCTTGTTATAGCTCAGTTTTGAGTTTACTCTCGTTCATCCACGATTTTACAGATCTAGAGCGGAGTGTTACCTCATGAAGAGACTCATCAATTTCATTTTGATAAGTATCACTAATTAATTGGGTGTCATCAACGTACAAGTAATGGGTGGTCCCGAAACTGTCTATTACATCACCAAGGCATTTTGTGTATAAGACAAACAACACGGGTCCGAGTACGGATCCCTGGGGAACACCGCAATCAAGTTTAACAGGATTTGATTCAGACCTGTTAACGAGAATTTTTTGACTTCTATCCGACAGATATGATGATATCCAACGAAATGCCGTTCCAGATATACGAAAATGTTGCCTTAATCTATTAACAAGAATCTTGTGGTCAACTGTATCAAATGCTGTGGACAGGTCCAAAAGAATTAAAGATGCAAGTCTACCACCATCAACTATCCGCAGAAGATCATTTAACTAGGGGGTGGTGTTAGATATGAATTTTTCCGGGGCCCCCTCCAAATGTTTTAGTAACCCTACCCATGTATGAACATATTTGTTTTATTTCGTTCTGACCCTCGCAACCCCCCTTGTACATACCCCCTGAAGATTGTGGGGGTTAAACTAAGGGTGAAATTTAGATTTTATTTAAACATCTTCATTATTTTTCCCTGTATAAACCTCATCTTGAATCTATTATAATAATAATAATAATTTATTTTTATATAGCGCATTACACATAGTTTCAATGCGCTGTACAACGCATTACATATAAAATAGGTACATTTAAAAAAGAATAAGAATATATAAGAGCAATTAATACAATCAATTCAAACAGGAGTACATACACATATATTCACATACAGACATATTTACATATTCATATACATGCACACAAATACAAACATGTTCACGAGTAGCATTGTCTGAACAAATGTGTTTTTAAACAGCGTTTAAATGGAGCAATTTCTGCGATTTCACGGAGGTGTATTGGGAGAGAGTTCAGGAGCAGAGTGTTTAAAAGCTCGCGACCCATATAATTTGGTTTTTGGAGGTTTTGAGGGGTATTGTAGACAATTACCTTGAGCGAACCGGGTGTTTTGAGTTGTATTTTTAACAATGACAAGTTCGTTAAGGTACATAGGTGCTGAACCGTGAATAATTTTGAAAGTTAATAGAATGATTTTGAATATTGTTCTTTGGGCCACTGGAAGCCAGTGGAGTTCACGCAGTATAGGGACTGATGGAGCAAACTTGCCTTGTCTTGTAACTAATCGGGCAGCAGAGTTTTGTAAGGTTTGAAGTTTTTGTATTTGGGTGAGGCGTAGGTTGTGATATAGACTGTTGCAATAATCTAGACGTGAGGTTATCATTGAATGAACTAATTTCTCAGTAGAGCGTCTGTCTAGTAGGGGTCGAATTCTTCCTATTCTGTAAAGCGCGTATGCTATTCCCTTACATGTTTGTTTAACGAATCCTTCGAGTGAACAGTCTCTTTCTAACATAACACCTAGGTTTTTAACAGTTTCCGAAACAGATATGTCAATGTCGCCAACTCGAATGGAATTTAAAGAATTAGCACTTTCACCGAATCGGGACGAAAAACAAACCACGTCTGTTTTTCCATCATTCAGTACAAGTTGATTTTTCTTCATCGTCGCTGAGTTCATTGGTAATGTTAGGTTTAAGATTTAAAAATTCAAAATAGCGTAAATCCAAGATGGCGGCAATATTTCCACAAATTTCATACGTGTTGATATTTTTTCAGTTGTCGGCGACCTGTCTAACATTTACCGTTACATTTTCTTGTCTATAAAAGATTTTATGTGTACTTATCTACATACTCACCTATATTTGTCTATATTCTCACTAATGTTGGCTTTGTCTATATTCCCAAATGTATGTACTTATTGTGTGCTTGCAAACTAAAGTACCGTAATGACCTCACCAAAAGCTAAAGAAATCCGCTCTTTGGTGCGAAAACAGTTAGAGGAGGAATTGTATTTTGAAACAGCTGGATTTGCCAGTGGACTCCTACCTTTCAAAGAAGATATCATGACTAATATGATGTATCTGATGAGACCCAACAGGGCTGGTTAAAGTGGACGTTCTAAAAATAATGCAGCTCTAGTTTTGCATTATCGAACCTTTTATTAACTTTCGTTATATATGAAGAAAAATGCTTAGCATGTTGCGTCATGTCCTTTGTGATTTGATATTCATGCTTAGTAAGTTCATTTATATGATTAGCCAATAACCTAATATCATCCTGCGTAGCTGTCCCAAAGAGAGATTTCGAGAACTCTCCAATAAAGGGTAGCAAGGATCTTTTGGATCTACTTATAGGCACCTGTCTTGTTTGAGGTATTAATTTCTTTATTAGCGACACCGTTTCGTTGATATTAGTCAATGTTTTTATTTTTATAGCAATCACTTCTTTCAGTAACTGATGACTTAGCAGACACGTTTTCTCGTTCCACTAAATCTGGGTAACTGCAGGGAACTCATTGCAAATACCTGTGTACCGTTGTCTTCTCTAGAGGAGTTTGAAGCTATCGTGTTAATGTCAGTGTTAACTGAAATTTCAGTTTCCGATATCTCTCCTGTTTTCTGTTTCTTTGTTTCTTAACGGATATCTATGACAATTATCTGGATCAACTCCTTGTTTCGACATCAGTCAGGATCTTAAAACATCTCCCCAATTGTAAAAGTGTGGTTTTTTGGTGGTTTTTAATCTGAATATAAGAGAGATCCAATATTGTCGTTTCAAAGTAATTTATTAAGTGAAGATAATGGTGAAGGTTTAACTAGATATATTTATATCTTCCAAAAATCCCGGCAAATATTAGATTAATCTCATTTTTGATTGGTTGGTGGAAGACCATTTACGGAAGACGCCCATTACTCGATACGAAATCTGATTGGCCGGATCTAGACTCGCTTGACTTAATATGTCAGGTAATGACTATCTGAGTAATAGCGTCAGTTTAATCCTAGCTATTGTTTAAAAGTTTAAGCTGTCACCATTAATCTTACTTAATTACTTTAAAATAAACCACCAATAAAGGACCCTCTATTCAAGTTCTTCTATATCAGTATACAATTATATAATATGCTTAAGATCTATTGACACCAAATCAGCGTCAAGGTTGATTTATGCATTATAGACTCGACGTCTTTAATAAACATATATACATTTAAAATAAACTATATAATCTATAAAATATACATTTTTTTAAAATGCATAAGAATAAAATATCTAAAGTAACATATGTGCATATTTTGTCAATGTGCACTGTTACAATATACTATCACTACCGAACATATCAAAACGACTATACTTACTCTTACACAAGATTCCAAAAAAAAATGACAGATATAAAGAGAATGTTAAATTATTTAACACTGAATATTCTCAACTGTTTGATACAGAGTTTAGAAGGCGCTTAGTTTTCATGGTGTGAAAATGACCTTAACGGAGACATTAAAGCATTAGAGAAGCGTGCTATAACGAGCAGAAGAAGAAGTAACTTCTCTTGTCTACTTTGAAATTGTGGGAAATTTGGTCCACTAGCTTTCACTGTTTCGTTTAAAAATGACAAATATAAAGAGAATGGTAAACTATTTGACACTGAATATTCTCAACTGTTTGATATCTATTGTGGCGATACAGGGGTTAGAAAGCGCTTAGTTTTCATGGTGTGAAAATGACCTTAATGGAGACATTAAATTAAAGCATTAGAAAAGCGTGCTAAGCAGCAGAAGAAGTAGTAACTTCTCTTCTCTACTCCGAAATTGTGGGAAATTTGGTCCACTTACTCTTTCACTTTTTCGTCTAGTACAACCATTTCGATGCTTTTACCAATCACAAGTCTGTTTGAACGTTATTACCGACTAAACTTCCCATAATTTCGAAGTAGAGAAGTTACTTCTTCTTCTGCTTGCTAGCACGCTTCTCTAATGCCTCAATGTCTCCATAGTTTTCATCCACCTTTCATCAATGAAGTTTTCACTTATCATTTTCCTCTCACCTGATTAATCGTCAAAGAAATCAAATTCGACTGAGTTCATTTTATATTGCGAAAATTGAATCTTTCATAAGATTACGAGCAAAAAAATGGTTCTATTCCATAAATCTATGCAGTACTCTCTATAAATTGATGTGCCGGGGGGGGGGGCAGAAATGAAATGGCCAATTAGATTCCTCGGGGCCGCGGCTGGCAAAACTGGTCACCAGAATTCAAAAGGCATGCCGTCGGAAAAAATGTTCAGATGCTAATTCAGTCTTTTAATAGAGCCTTACTTATATGGTTTTCCAAAACAACTTCAACCCATTAGCATCCCTGCTCAATCAGTTGCATCTTGTCAAAATAATTAGAGAGACGCTGTCTTGTGTTAACCAATATGCCACACCTATGTCATTAAAGCTTCTTGATACAAACCAGGGGTAATATCGCAGATTTTGTATTTCCGGTTGCTTCACACTGCTCTGCCAATGAGCTATATAGATAAGTGGTTATGGCTTTTGAACATATTTTTCAAGTTCGCCTCGTCTGCAGCCCTGATAAACAAATCAATGCCACCTATATGTTATATCTGAAATCTTCAGGATGGCCCCCTTTTAATACAATTAAATCAACACTCGTTGATGCTTTGTTTTCTAAATTAACTTAATATTGAATTTGGGTATATCTAAGCTTAAGACGTGAAAAATTAGATATGATGATCAGCGATTTTAATACACTACTGCCTACATACCTTCCCCGTAAATGCTGTTGACCATTGGCTATAGCGACATCTATAAAATGATAATCCACAATCGATACCACATCCCGACATGATAGATTTCTTGACGGAGGTGCCCCACAATACCACTCATCATCACCATTTTCATAGGTCATATTACATATGACATCATATCCAGGAATATTGGGGCGAGATGAACACAATGTAACCTGATCTTTATTGCCCTTTCTAAACGTAGCTTTAAGGTAAAACAGTGCATTGAACTGTCGTGCCCATTTTAGAAATGCAACACGCTCTTCTCGAAAATATGTCATGTATATGATAACATTGTTTGTTCCATTCCATAAAGAAAGAATAGTTATAATATATGTACCATTATTATAATCCTTAACACGACCAGCTATTGACAGCTGTTTATTTCTTTCAACCATCCTTACTCGAACATCATCTCCACCACGTTTAACCCGATCACCATAACCATTATAAAGCTCAAGCTTTACCAGTATATCCTCACCAACTTCATAAACTCCTTCTGTGGGTATCATCACCTTGGCATCCGATTTTACCGCATTAGGGAGTCGACGCGGATCAGTAACAGACTTGTCTTCCAATGTCATAATGTCAAAAGGAAGCAATATTTCTTTCGATATAATTGTATTGTTAAACCACGTGTGAAAGTTCAGGACAGGGTTTGATTTAAAACAAAGACAGTCCTCTCCATGGCAAGCTGATTTATTTTTGAGTGAATTTGGACATATAATTGGGCAACTGGTACAGCCCTTTGTTAAGCTTATAAGCTGATCTTTTTCAGCTTTGTATATAAAATGCTGTGGCAGTGTGGACACTGGAGATTGCGGCCATATCAACGATGCAATCTGAACATTATTTATGTTCAGTACATTCCTGAAAAATCAAGAACATAAGAAGCATATAGACTACGATCGATCAAGGTGAACAAATAAAAAGAGAAATTAACCCATCTTGTCATAATTTATTTTAAATTAGATAGTCATGAAAAGGGGTAATAACTATAACACTTACCTATTATCTATATTCAGGTAATATAACACGTAAAGACCAACCATAACGGTAACAGTATACACATATCTTTTTATGGACATCCTCACTTCACTTATCTACAACAGAGATATGATATACTCTGTATTGCAAAAAAGAAGAATAAACTAGACTCAAGGAGTACTGACGTGTTTCGGTATGTCACGTCACGCCTTGTCACCATCAACATTCAAGTTAAACCATAACTACTGAGTATAGCAACATACAATACCTTATAAAGTGAAAAAAGTGTCATTTTGAAGTTATACTTCATGACGGAACTTTTTTATATTAATTGTTAGTAGACATAAGGGTCATCATACATACAAAGGTCAAGGGTGATGAAAAGATTAGGTGAAAATTTAGATGTTTAAAAGTCGAAAACACTTGAACGTGAAACCGGAAGTGAGCAATCTCAGCGATAATCGGAATTCAAATGGCCGCTAAATACCGATTTAAATGTTTTTTGTAGTAAAGTCCAATATGACGGCCAAGCGGGTAAAAATGTCATCTAAGCTCGAAAATAAAATTACAACTGACATTCCAATATCACCAGCTTATGGAGTGTTTATGTCTCGGCTATTGCGTTATGCAAGAGTTTGTTCCATTTATACATATTTTTAAGTAGATCGAGGCATTTGTCACCTAAGCTTCAACTACTAGTCGTGTAAGGATAACGTTTTACCCAAAACATATTGCAAAAGAAACCAATGCATATGTCAGACAACATCATACTCAAATTCGGCCAATTAGACTCAGGCGAAATAGTGTAATTAACACAACTCTATATGGCGGTGTTCAGGAAGATTCGGAGAGTGATATCTCGTAACCAGCGTATTTTAGTGGTGGGAGAATAACTAATTCTTTTTTAAATTCTTCAAACAAAAAATAGTTATAGAGGAGATATGTGCCGAAATAACGAATCTAAAGAAAAATACGATATTTATCACATGGACAACTAATGTCTGTAAAATTTGCAATAGAAAGGCCTTTTCCTGATATTACCAGCGAAAATCTCATAAAAGGTGATTTTACTTTATCTTTCATATGGTTTTCGAAGTCTCTGAATTTAAAGGTAATATCAAAAATCCAACGTGGTAGTAATTCAAAATAGCAGCAAAGATGGAATTCTAAAAGACGGAATTTAAGTTAACCTTCTTTTATTCCTGTTGGATATGCCTTGTTACATGGATGAAATTCCAAATTGCCGCAAAAATGAAATCCAAAATGGCGGAGTTTTAATTAATCGTAATAAAATGACATTTTTTCTGTATAACCAGCGAAAATATCTTAAGATATGACCTTTACTATGTTTTATATGGCTTTTGAGAACTCTTAATTTAAAGATAAATTTCGAAAGATAAATTCAAAATTGACTCAAAAATGGCAGGATTTTAAGTTAATCTTAATCTTTCCAGGTTTGGTTGTTGATGATGCTGGGTTCAATTCTTACTTCAAATATCAATTTCGAGAATTCATGACGGCAGAAAATCAAAATGAAGTCCAAAATAGGGGAATTTTATTTGATCGTCATTTGTTTCCGTTGGATATGGCATGTACTATGTCTTATGTGAGGGCATTGACGTTTCTGAGTAAAGTTTCTACTCAAACACCTAGCCAAATTTAAAATGACAATCAAAATAGAATCCAAAATTGCGATTTTTCTTCGTGTGGATATTGCTTGTCAAATGCGGTTTCCGGGATTACTGAATTCAGTATTGGGTTCCACAATTAATTTACGACAAGATTTCCACACATCAAATTTGTGCGTATACTAGAAATACGTCGACAAACTATAGAAAATATAAATTTACAGTCAGTTTTTCAAAAGAAATTTCACGCCGGAGAGGAGAGAACCACACCGGACGCCCTGAAAAGGTAGGGGAAAGATAGAATATTAAAACATGTTGCAATTTAACGTATTACTTGATTGCTTTAATTACCAGTAAACACCCCGAGTCCGTATCTGGTATAATCTACACCGATAGTAATCACAGGTTCATTTCTGTATGCCATTTCACAAGTTCGTGCAATTGCCACGGTAATGCTGTTTTGGGGTAGTTACTTTGCAACTGTCCTTTAGCGAACGATAGCCTATTCGATTCGCTGACAGTTGCTGGTAAGTCCTATTACGAAGTAGTATGAAAATAACGCTTTTTCACATCTCGGTTCTAGGGCTATTTTAGAATCCTTACCGTCTATTTTTCACGGAGATTCCTCTTTTATCACCAAAAGGTATCATTTCCTGTCACATCTGACACAAATTTATAATAATCCAACACTATTTTCATGTAGAATTGTGCTCTAAAAAAGTACACAACTTTCATTCAAACCCAGGCGCCATTTTTAACTGACGTCTGCGCAGACCGGTTCATAGCTGCTGTCAGCCAGTATTCCAAATTTAGGAATGGAATTTTTACCGTAAACGAAAATTCGTGCTGTACACCAATTAACAACGGACTTAACTAGCGATTTGATACCACTAAAGTTTTTTTATTCAACATACATGAACAATAATTACATAAAATCTATATAATTGAACAAAAATATTATATTGACCTTTATAAGATATTTAAAATCTCCTAAGAATAAATAAATACTTTAAATTTTAAAAAGTAATATCAGATAATTAAATGATGTCAAGTAAAATAAAATGTACCCCAACCAATTAACACACATGAAGAATTATTACATAAAACCTATGAAACGGAAAAAACGCATTTTATCAAAAATGTATCTCAAATATTCAATAAATAAATAAAATGATGTCAATAGAAATATAAAAAAAAAAAAAAACTTTTAAAAATACAGTAAATAAATAAGAGAGGAATGAAAGAGTTTTGGAAATGCTTTTTTTCAATTTAATAAAGTAATACAAGGTAATGAAATGATATTTATCAATTAAAATAAAAATGTACCACAATTTAGGAATGAAACGATACCGTAGAAATTGTTTTTGAATATATAACTTGCAATGCCAGACATTCTGTACAATACTAATGATGCTATATATAAGTTTATTGATTCAAACTGTGTACATTTAAATAATTTTTTCCCAAAATGACAATAAATAGAAAAACTAACAAAATAAATTAAAAAGCTATACATAGGTATTACCTGTAATAAATTAATCGTGTATTATGTAACATCTAAATAATGAGCTGACAGTTCTTGCTATAATAGTTACTAAATAGATAATGAAAAGGGAAAATGTTGAAAAGTTTAATAGAATTACTTCATGCACACTTTGAAGCTAACACTGTAAGTTTTGTTGATATGCCATTTTTTGTTATTTACAGTGATAAAATACATCTTTATCACCAAAAAAGACCAATTGTAATTACCAACTATGTTCTAACCTAACTATTCTCCGGTGTTGTTGGGGCCATACCCTCAGGTCTGAACTCAACAAAGTCGGATTTGACGGTATCGGTGTATTTCAAAACAGCAGCTCTAACGAAACGTCTGGGTCGTAATCTGGTTTCACGCAGGCGTTTACGGACCGTCTGGTCCGAGATTCTACTCCGTCGAGGAACTACTGCTGCAATGGAGGTCGCTGTTGATAAGCGTTTCCGCAAATGACGTGGCGATCAAGGGCAGGTGGGGTCACCCTTGCTTGGACTGAGGTTGGGCGGTCACGGGTTGAACTTCCCTGAGGGGGAAGCATTCGGCAGTCTGGCTACATCTTTCTGGGATTCACCTGCTTGTAACCAACCAATATCGTTGTTGCTTTGGTGTTCGTTCAGATGTGGCATCACTTGTTTTTGTTGAATGTTTACATGTGCAACTAATTTGGAAACCGAGAACCTCCCGGATTTAAAAGACCTTAGATTTAGGTTCCATCCGAATAGCTCGCGAAGTTGTTAAAACTCTTGTGTCTTGGTGTAATCAAACGAAAATTAATTTCGGAAAAAAGTATTACCAGTCACAATTAGTGACCCTACCTTTAAAACCAATAATGAATTTCTTTTATCCTTACATAATGGCATTAAAAACAAGTAAGATTTAACGAAACAGCGACCTCGTTCAAATATTCATCACCTACGCAAGAACATTAACCAGTCTAGCAAACCCTGTAATTACATTACCTCTTTGCATATGCTAGTAGGTGGGGGTTTTTGTGGGAAAAAATTCCCGGAAAAATGATTTGTTTTGTTTTTCTGTTAGTTGTTGGTCTGTAGTACTCCAGAAAAAAGGTCTTCATAAATCTGCCTTGGGGAAAAAATTTTACAGCACTTTTAAGTTTTGGTATCTACGGAAGCCCATAAGGGTGAATCAAATGAAAAAAAAAAATCTGATTATCTTGTAATTACAAATAGCCTAAGTTGTAATTACAAGATACTCAGAATATATTGTTTTCATTTGATTGACCCTTATGGCCTTCCGTAGGTATCTGACTCCCCTGAAAATGTTCTAAATATCCTGCTAAGAATCCACCGCATTGACATATCAAATCAAACAGATGTTTTCTATTTTGCCAGAGCAGGTATACCGAAGATTGGGTTTTGTGTCCGGCTTAAAACTTTCCTTGAAACCGAAAAAAATGTTTTTTGGAGCGGATTTTGAGAAAAATGACAGATTTTTGAGGTGAAATGGAGGGAAAGTGCAAAAATATGAACATGATCTGTGTGCACTGTGTAAAGAACGGATGCTGGAAGGAGATGATGTATAAAAAGTGTACGAAAAAGGACTCAAAAAGCTAATAGATTGTTGTAAACTGAGAAAGGGTGACACGGTGAATGAGTTTTTGTTTGGATTTGCTGTAGTAGAAACCCAGGTTAAAACATGTGTTCATAGTACTTGGAGGAAAGATTATACGAATCCTAATTATTATTATTATTATACAACACTTATATAGCGCTAACTTCCACATACGTGTTCAGATGCGCTTTACAATAGATAGATAAATGTATAGGATATATAAAATCATTAAAAAAAATAATAATTATAGAAACAGTAAAAATCTAAATATCTATACAATCAGTACAAAAATGCTATTAAAGGGCCAAGACTGAGGATGATTTAGCATCTGTCGCAGTCAAATTAATTACAAGTGAAGTCCTTTCGGAGCATCTGTTGAACTTGAATAGTTTGACTGCCGTAGGATCATTTTTCGGCGAAATAAGCCAAAAGTCTCAACCGAATGCAAATTTCTAACGTCTGGTTATTACAGTCTGCATACGCCGTTTGTGCAATGATTCTAGCCTCGTTCCTCGAGTCTCTTGCTAGAACTGGGACTGAAACGCATTATGGTACACGATTCGTGTAGCAACGGCAAAATGTTTATTTTGTCTTAAATATTGGATATCAGAAATTTATTTTGTCTTAAATATTGGATATCACAAGCCCATCTTTTCCCGGTAAGATCACAGCATCAATGTTGATTTATGTTGGCAAATTTTAATAATTCGTGTTTTTATTGTTGAAGATTTTGTATGATATTGAGTTAGAGAATTAGCTACTTCAATATATAGTAATATTGCAGCTGTTCGAGATTTTTTTGCGATATGTTTTGAGGTTTTCATCGATTGAGCTACCGAGAATTTTAACACGGTTCGATCGTGTGACAGACACATATCTTGAAAAGCTTAACCTCCTTTCTTGTAGAATTTTGTTACTACCAAAACTATAAATTCTGATTTATCATCATTCATTTTAAGCCGACTGCTAAGCATCCAATGTTTAATGTCATCCATGATGGCAGGCAACCACGAGATCGTTTCGTTTCGCCAACAATAGCGATTTCTTAAGAGTGTTCTTAGTCGGCCACATCCTCAGCCCCTCCAAAAAATTAGAGCTGGCTAGGGGCCCGACACTTTGTGTCAATCGTATCGTGTAAGAACAAAGCAAAGTCATTCGCAAGCTACGAATCCGATACACCTTCGGGTAGCGGATTAGATTTGTTGGAACCAGTGAGGTTGGCAATTGTTTCAAATAGTCCTTTAGAATTATTTCCGTAAGAGTTGATTTGCGTATAAAAGAACTTTTAGATTAAGTAAGATGGTGACCGTATAAATTACGGAGTTTACGGAAGTGGTCCCACTTCTCGGACGTCTTCCACTTGACCCAGCGACGTTCAACTTTTCGAGTTGATATTTTAAGTGCCATTGCTTAAAAACGGCAATTTCATATTTTTTAGTTATATTTTTAAAATATATTAAAATAAAGTCCTAAAATAGATTGTATCTATAAACAGTCCTACCCTGTTTAAAAAATAATCCCATTAATTCTATAATTCACTATTGCCAGTTGAGAAATTGGCAAAAATATCATTTTCAACTTCAAATTCAAACGTTTGAAGATCGCCATTGCATGGAGGGGAATGGGAAAACAAGGGAGGTAATTCAAGTAATTCTGTTATTATTTTCGGTGTTAGGGATTTCTATGGCTGTGAAATTTTGCCCATGATCGTATAATAGCGAGTTGACAACCTTTTGAGCAAAAGACAGAAATAATTATGTTTTGACTTTCTTAGAAAATATGAAATTTCCGCTTTAACTTCAAACCAAGGTACTCCCCGATAACGTTTATTAGATTTCGTTTTGATTGGTGCATGATTGTTTAATACTTTTTATAAACTTTAATAGGTCATCTATGTTATTCGAAGTCGAAAGGTGTTCTGCAACTTTGGTAATATCGGACCTGAAAAGCTCTTGATTAATCGATTTAAGACGACGAAACTGAAATTTCTTACGCAGAAGCATTGGGCGAGAGGTTGAAATATTTGACTATTTGAAAACATGGCCAGAAAGATAATATTCAGTTATGATATTACTTACAGAGAAATCACTGGTTTCACGAATGTAGTGTATTTCCAGAAATATGTGCTGGGTTCGTAACAAGGTGGTTCAACGAGAAATTGTCAAATAGTTCATTAAAGACAACTGTATTCGCTTTTTCTGTGTTTTTTTTTTTTTTTGTTTTTTTTTGATGTGTATGTTGAAATCCCCGTTGAAATAAACATCTATTGCAGGTCCATATATACTTATATACGCAGCAAATTCATTGAAGAATGTTGCGGTCGAAATGGGATGCTGTTCAGAATATGGTGGTCTATGAATAGCCATTACAGTAATTCTAAAACTATTTATAATTAATTCAATTTTTGCAAATTCAAAAGACGTATATTCACTCGAATTCGTAATACTTACTTTAATATTGCCCGTAAAAATATTCCATGATGTAGAAATTGGTTTGTTTTATTACGAATTGATCTAGCATTAACTTAAACACAATCTACAGTGATGGTTATTGTCCTATAATGTCTCCCGTGGTAAGGAACGTTAACAGATGAATGCGAATTCCTTTATTTTTGTCCCATGATGCCTTCCAACTCGCAGTCCTCCGAGAATTAGATTGTTTGCCACGATTTCCCCTACAACCTCGTTTTATAGCAAAGTTTTGTATTCGATTTATGGCTATGTCAGATAATCTCGATGATTTAAAACCAGGTCGGAGTGAGTAAAGCTCCGAGGCTGTGTAGGAAATTCGGTAAGCATGGTTAGTCTCTATACAACTCATCGTTTGAAAAGATTTCATGAAATGACTATTAGCGAAGAAGAAATAATATTGATGAATAATTACCATTAAACATACTTAAGTGATATGGTAATTTCCGTAAGTCCCGAAGGCCGTCACAAAACTTTTTAATACTCCATTTAATAGGCATCCGTGTGTGTTCCTTTTTCTTACCAAGCACCAACTTGTTAACGCAAATAGTGGCGGAGATATCCCATTTTGAATGCCGAAAAAATGATAACGATGAAGAAAACTTTCGCAAATCTTTGATGCTAAATCTAAGTGAATGAACTTCCGAATTTTGAAAAACCGCCAGTCAGGGCCCATGATGGGATTCGTCCAAAGAATCCAAAAATGAAAACCGAAACACGATCCATTGAGAAATAATCGAGATTACTTTTTGTGCCATCCGTAAAACAAACTTTCTGTTTAATAAAAAATAGACGTTGGCACAATATTTGCACCATGTACATTTTTGACTAAATTCCACCAAAAAAATAACAAAAACACTTACAGCAATCATTAGATACCAAATGTAACCAGAATCTCCACGTTTAACGTACACTCAACCTATGGACTAACACATGGTTAAATTTTATTTCATGAATTCGTTTCCACCTTAAGGTCTTCAGCTGTGGGAGGAAACCCCCAGGACCCGGCGAAACTCCACGAGGTTGGACAGTCAACCCTATTCCTTGTCAAGTACAACGGTCAAAACTAAGTTGTACAACTAATTCGGAGAGATTTTGATTTGGCAGTTTTTACGTATTTTTGAAATAGGATATTTCTTTCTTTATTATGTAATTTTCGACGTAAGACCATCTGAAGATAAATTTTAAATGTTTCCATTTTTAATTAGAACAGGTTTCGCTCTGGTTTTTATATTTTACGCTGACATTTATTAATTTAAATCATCCTAGTGCTTAAACGAAAAATGTGACCTTTCGACCTCCAGGGTAACAAAACACCGGTGAATTTAGCAAGTTTACATTTCTATTCAAAGTGAAGTGTGATTGCTTTCGATCATTTTCAGCATATTTTCATAATACAAGAATGACTGCACATTTACTTTCAGTATATATGAACTCATTTGATCTTTGACCCCGAATATCATCAAAACGCCTCAACGGCAGACTGATTACCAGTCGGCATCGTTTTTTACCCGACATTATACTGTAGAAAAGTTGAGTCTGGTTTTGTGCCCATTTGATGGACAGCCCCTCCCCCGCACTTGGCCTCCTGACTATTTATATATACAGTAAGCGTCGCTGTTAATCTATGATTTTTGGTAATTGATTGTTTGCGTCAAGGAGAAACATGTCACTCGATACGATTAATTTCTTCTGTGGTTCGTACCAAACAGTATATAATAATCTTTGTTTTAACCACCACCCCAGAAGTTTCCGTCTGAAATGGATCATACAATAAGAGAACTATCCTGTTAATATACTTACATTCACACAAAAGACTGTAATCTTAAAATAAAAGTATACATTATACTATTCACCTTAAAACTTAACTCAATTCGGTTTACGTTGGTATTTGTGAGATTATTTGGATTTTGATTTGATTGAACCAAATGGCCCAACATTTCGCCTACAGAAAATCAGTTTTACAATTAACAAAACTGATTAAATAGTCGACAGCCCACTGCACATATCTCCTGGTCTCATTTTTATACGTCCACATTCATAATGTGAACGTATTATGCCGTCGCCCCTGTCTGTGTGTGTGTGTGTGTGTGTGGGTGTGTGTATGTATGTATGTATGTATGTATGTATGTATGTATGTATGTATGTGTGTGTGTGTGTGTGTGTGTGTCTGTGGTTCGCCTACAGGGCGCAATTCTTCATGGATTTTCTTCAAACTTGGTATACTTATTCCTTATACCCCAAGGAAGATCCCTATTGTTTTGGGGGCATGCCCGACCCCCAGGGGCCGAGCCACGCCCATTTCTAGTATTTGTTTGTTTGTCGTCTACAGGCCACATTTCTTAACTTATAATCTTGAAACTTTGCAATCACATTCTTTGTACCCTAAGGAGCATCCCTATCATTTGGGGTGCATGCCCGACCCCCAGGGGCAGAGCTACGCCCATTTTCTTTTCTTGTGTCTTTGTGTCGCCTACAGGGCACAATTCTTCCTGGATTTTCTTCAAACTTGGTATACTTATTCCTTATACTTGGTATACTTATTCCTTATACCCCAAGGAAGATCCCTATTATTTTTGGTGCATGCCCAACCCCCAGGGGCATAGCCACGCCCATTTCTAGTATTTGTTTGTTTGTCGTCTACAAGCCACATTTGTTAACGTATAATCTTGAAACGTTGCATACACATTCTTTGTACCCTAAGAAACATCCCTATCGTTTGGGGTGCATGCCCAACCCCCAGAGGCAGAGCCACGCCCATTTTCTTTTCTTGTGTCGCCTACAGGGCGCAATTCTTACTGGATTTTCTTCAAACTTGGTATACTTATTCCTTATACTTGGTATACTTATTCATTATACCCCAAGTAAGATCCCTATTGTTTTTGGTGCATACCCGACCCCCAGGGGCATAGCCACGCCCATTTCTAGTATTTGTTTGTTTGTCGTCTACAGGCCACATTTCTTAACTTATAATCTTGAAACTTTGCATACACATTCTTTGTACCCTAAGGAACATCCCTATCGTTTGGGGTGCATGCCCAACCCCCAGGGGCAGAGCCACGCCCATTTTCTTTTCGTGTGTCTTTGTGTCGCCTACAGGGCGCAATTCTTACTGGATTTTCTTCAAACTTGGTATACTTACTCTTTATACTGTGAGGATGACCCCTATCGTTTGGGGTGCATGCCCAACCCCCAGGGGCAGAGCCACGCCCATTTTTTTTTGTGTGTGTCTGTGTGTCGCCTACAGGCCGCAATTCTAACTGGATTTTCTTAAAATTCGTACTGGATTTTCTTCAAACTTTGTATACTTACTCTTTATACTCTAAGGATGATCCCTATCATTTTGGGGTGCATGCCCAACTCCCAGGGGCAGAGCCACGCCTATTTTCTTTTTGTGTGTCTGTCGCCTACAGGCCGCAATTCTAACTGGATTTTCTTAAAACTTTGTATACTTACTCTTTACACCCTAAGGATGATCCCTATTGTTTTTTGGTGCATGTCCGACCCCCAATGGCAGAGCCACGCCCATTCCTTGTATTTATTTGTTTGTCGTCTACAAGCCACATTTCTTAACGTATCATCTTGAAACTTTGAATGCTTATTCTTTGTACCCTAAGGAACATTCCTATCATTTGGGGTGCATGCCCAACCCCCAGGGGCAGAGTCACGCCCATTTTCTTTTTGTGTGTCGCCTACAGGCCACAATTCTTAATTGGTCATCTTGAAACTTAAAATACTTATTCCTTATACCCTAAGGATGATCCCTTTTGTTTTGGGTGCATGCCCGACCCCCGTGGGACAGCAACACCCATTTCTTGTATTTGTTTGTCTGTCGTCTACAGGCTGCATTTCTTAATGTATCATCTTGAAACTTTGAATGCTCATTCTTGGTACCTTAAGGAAGATCTCTATTGTTTTTGGTGCATGCCCGACCCCCAGGGACAGTGCCACGCCCATTTTCTTTTTGTCTGTCTGTGTGTCAGCTACAGGCCACAATTCTTAATCGATCGTCTTGAAAACTTTTTTTTATACTTATTCCTTATACCCTAAGGCTGACCACTATTATTTTTGGTGCATGCTGGACCCCCTGGGACAGAGCCACGCCCAATGCTTTTGTGTCGTGTGTTCGCCTACAGGATGCAATTCTTAACAGATCCTTTTAAAACTTTACATACCTATTCCTTATACCCTAAAGATGACCCGTATTGTTTTTGGTGATTTCCTAACCCCCAGGGGCAGAGCCATGCCCATTTTTACTTCGTGTCTGTGTGTGTTGTCTACAGGCCACGATTCTTAATGGATCGTCTTTAAACTTGGGATATGTATTCCTTATAGCCTAAGGATGTCAACTGCATGTCCCGACTCCCACAGACAAGACACGCCCAATTTTTGTGTTTGTCATTTACAGGCCGCAATTCTGAATGAAGCAGCTTGGTACTTGTATTCCTTATAGCCTGAGGGCGTCCACTATTGATTTTGATGAATGTCCCGACCCCCAGGGGCAGGGCCACGCCCACTTTTTGCCTTTAGCGTTAGGAAGGCACAATTCCGAATGGATTATCTTGGTATACTTATTCCTTATACTCTAAGGACGGCAACTATTGATGTTGAGGCACGACCCTCAACGCTAAACAAACCAAACGCCTAGCCTTCTTGACAAAGTACCATATCAATCAAAGCAGGAATGTGGACGTATATTGTAGCGTTAGCGTTATGTTTTTTTATTGATTTCAAGTAATTAATAAAAAAAATTATTCTAAACATCCATGTCTGTAATCAACATATTATAATTAGTTTTGAATGCATTGTCAAGTTGTATCGTTTTTCGTTATTCGTTTTTCACCAATAATGAGGGACAAGCTTCCTCGTTATTCAACAAATATACAGCTACCCATGACTAGCATGATAGATGCCAAGTACCCCCGAGTAGTATTAAAAAATTACTGCTGAGATGGCGGATATTTACTAGTGAACAATCCAACGTATGACACTATATGTTATTCTATGTTATTGTTATTGTCATGATACATACATGTACTATAGACTCTTAATTTGAAATTGACGAAACTTGCGTAGATTATGAACTTTTGATGCTTTTTACTGCGATATCATAGACGACTTGAAAACAACTTACCCGAGTGAACACAATTTATGACTAAATTGGTCGTCTACTAAAATCCATTGTCAACATGACTTAAAACAGAATTAAGCGCTCGAAACCGGACGAATCCTCAAACTCAAAAAGCATAATTGATTTCCTTGACACGGTTCTGAAGGATGAAGATTCTCTAAAACATCTGATATCGGAAATAAACAAACGAGGTGCTATTCTAACCAGGTTAGTGCCCCATCAAATTACAAATATACTGCAGAAAAGAATAATAGATCTTGAAAACCAGACGGATGAGATGGAACAGTATTTTCGTCGCACATGTCTTAAAATTGGTGGTATAAATGAAACCTAAGACGAAGACACAGATGAACATGTTTTGAATTTGGTAAATACACATATCCTAAATGTCGATGCAGGGAGCAGTTAAAAAAATCACACATAGGCAGATCCCACAGAGTGGGGAGGTCAGTCGGGAATAGACAGAGAGATATTATTGTGAGATTCATATCATACAGAGACAGAGCTGCGGTTTACAGAAACAAGAAAAAGTTGAAAGATTTCAATATCAGAAATAAATCCAAGATCTATGTAAACGAGGCTGTGACAAGATGACGAGCAAACCTCTTCAGGCAAACACGAAAATTATTCAAAGAAAAGCGGATTATAAATTGCTGGACTCACGATGGATGCATCTACGTTCGAAACCTGGAGGATGACGGGAGCATACATATTATGACAGAAGATGACCTACTGCAGTTCATACATACCGATAAAACAGTCCACCCATTGATTTAGGAATTATGACCTTTTCACCTTTAAACAGAACACCATCATAATACGACAATTAATCGCGAATGTTCCAGAAGGGTTTAACGCTAACATGCACACTACTAATATGGTCAGGCCAACCATTTAATATATATGTTTTAAGCTGTTGCATGGTTGTGTCATCATTAATACACATCTTAAGTTTTTCTAATTTCGGTACTGACATAGGTATACTTTGTAGAATGTTTACTTCAAATTCATTTTCATAATCATCATCACGCGTGTCACACGGCTGTGAACTACAGGCCCTGGACAGTGTATCTGCCACACACAATTCTTTACCTGGTCGATATTTTACATCTAAACTATATTTCTGGACCCTCAAAATCATTTTTTTGTAAACGTGAAGGTGCACAATATAACGGGTTTTTTTTAGGATTACCTCTAACGGTTTATGATCAGATTCTATATGTACAACTCGCTGACCATTTATGTACTCATGAAAACGTTCACACGCAAAAGTAATTGCTAGCATCTCCTTCTCAATTTGCGCATAGTTTATTTGGGACTTACTCAACTATTTTGATGCATATGCGACCGGTTTATTGTCTTGAAATAAAACTGCCCCTAAACCAGTTGAACTCGCGTCAACGGAAAGCGTCACAGATTTTTTTATATCAAAATATTGTAGTACTGGTGCGTGCGAGACTAAATTTTTTAATTTTTCAAAACTTTCGACATCTTTTTCTAGTAATAAACGTAAAGGTGCAGCGATCTCTGAATAATTAGGAATAAACTTTGCAAGATATGTTACCATTCCTAAAAATCTCTGTAACGATGATTTGTCAACTGGACTGTCCATCTGGTTAATCGCGTCTATCTTCTTACTGTCTGGTTTAAGACCATCTTTAGTTAATAAATGTCCAATATACGAAATTTCACTTTGTTCAAATTTACATTTGTTTTTGTTTAATTTAAGGCACACGTCACGAGCTCTTTGTAAAACCTGTTTAGGTCTAGAATTATGTTCCTCGTTAGTTTCACCCCAAACTAAAATATCGTCTACTATAACTTCAACTCCATCTATGTCTTCAAATATTCCAGACATAGCACATTGGAAAACTTCAGATGCGGAAACTAGACCAAATGGTAGACGATTGAATTGGTACCGTCCAAAAGGTGTATTAAACGTACATTTTTGGAGCTTTCGCTATCTAATTGAATTTGCCAGTAACCATGAGTCGCGTTTAACTTCGAAAAAACAGCAGCGCGGGGTATTCGCGAAACTACTTCTTCAATTGTTATCATAGGAAAATGTTCACGCTTAACGGCTTTGTTTAGATCTTTGGGATCAATGCATAAATGAAGTGTATTATTTGGCTTAACCACCGTCACTAAACTATTTACCCAATCGAATGGACCTTTAACTTTTGAAATAACTCCCAAATTTTCCATCCTATCCAATTCATCTTTAATCTTTGGTCTTATAGCAACTGGTACTCCTCTGGCAGGGTGTATAACAGGATTGACTGCTGGATCTGTAACTATATGATGTTTAATATCTTTAATACAGCCTAGTCCTTCGAACACGTCAGAATATTCATGTAAAAGTTTCTCACAGTTATTTAAAGGAACATCGGGTTTATTCGTAATATCGTATATTCGGTGTATCAAACCCAACTCAACACACGACTTTAAACCAAGAATATACGGCACATCTGATTCTACCACATGGAATTCTAATACATGATATTTTTGTTTATACTGACAAACAAAAACACCTCGACCTAATGATGTCAGCTGATGTCCCCCAATGGCATTTAGTTTTACCTTTGATTTGGATAGCGACCCTTTTGCTAATTTATCAAACAGGGATTCTGGGATAACGTTACATTCTGCCCCAGTGTCTAATTTAAATTTTACTAAAGTGTCATTTATATTTAAAGTGACATACCATTTACTTTCTGTGATATTGGCAGTTTCTACACTTCCAATAAAAAACGAATCTTTATCATCACCATCATCTATACCATACGAATGAACCTGTCGTTTCTGATGCCGGTTGTAATTCTTTTTTCGACAATCTTTAGCCCAATGATTAGCTAAACCACAAAACGAACATGTTGAACCAAATGCTGGACACTGGTTCTGTTTGGAATGATTTCCACCACAACGATAGCATCTGTAATATTGTTGATAATCGCGTACTGTATTTGAAACTGGTGATTTATAAGTGTTAAATTTCTGTTTGGTATCACGATTCCATTCAGGACGAGACTTGAACTGAAACCGTTCATTCTGTGGCGATTTTGATTGTTGATACGGTCTTGATTTATTTACTCTTCTAGAAACTTCATGTACGTCTGTACCATGTTTACTTCCCAATGATTTGGCTTGGTTTAAACTAAGTTCATTGGCCCTACAGATATTAACCGCCTTTTCAAGGGTGAGATCGGATTCTCGTAATAGTCTAGTTCTTAACTGATCACTAAGCATGCTACAAACAATCCTATCTCTTATAAGCCTATCACAAAGTTCCCCAAACTCACAGTTCTTGGCTTTGTTACGTAAATCAGAAAAATACTAATCGAACGATTCGCCTACTTTTTGGGAGCGAATGTTGAAAATATGTCTCTCACACGTCACATTTCTCTTTGGTGAGAAATATTCTTCAAACTTTTCAAGTACGGGTATCAATCTTAGTCTATTTTCAGGAGTTTCAAATACAAAACTGTGACATGGCAACCTATTTTTATCATCTGTTTTTGAATTATTATAGCAAGAATGGCCAACTCTTTATTAAACTCTTAACTAGTATATCTTTACGGTTGTTTGGTGGGGTGTGGTTAACGCGTGCCGGTTGGATATAGTCAATAGCGGGCGTTCTTATTTCATTGGGTTTTTTTTTTATCTACCCGGACCCTTCATTTTCAAACAATGTTTATTCAAATACTTGAATAAAGCTATTTTGTCTTATTCAAATCTTTCAAAGGTCGGTCATGAAGTATGATACTTTTTTAGGGTAATCAACGCATGGCTATAAATAAACCTCCAATGACATTGTGCCAAACGGCGTTTGTTGTAGTTATTTTCGCATTTTTAGTGCAATGAAAATCATACATGTTCAGTCTCTCTCTCTCTCTCTCTCTCTCTCTCATGAAGATTATTATTACCTCCTTACAGCTAGCCCCCGGATCCATTCACTTAATTTGATAAATTTTCAGCCGGAAACACCGGATTAGCAAGCCAACGTCTTACTGATTGAGCCACCGTGCCCACCCGCCGTATTTGGTACACTAAAGTGCATTAAACATGCATTATGCAAGAGCTAAATCAACACATTCAAAGTCTTTATTTTGGCCCCAGATGTTATAGAAATGATTAATTGGACCTTTATTTTGACAACAAGCACAAAATCAACTCTGTAGACCCACTGATGGCTTGGATACAGCTTGAATTTAAACAGTCGTCCTTCTAAAATTAAATCAGCAAATGGCTGACCAAGATAACGTTTACTGTTACTCGGTAATGTCGATACCGGAAACTTGTAATGAAAGGCCTGTCAAGCGAGAGTACTATTGCTATTACACTCGGCAAATCTCGACAGATTCCGGAAGCTACAACTAGTCTCGGCTGTATGACGAATTCCGCCATATTGGAACTACTTTAAAGGTCCCGGATGAAACATGGCTGCGCCCATGATGAATTGGAACTACTGTAAAGGTCCCGGATTAAACATGGCTGCGCCCATAGTGTCTTGTTTGTTTGTAATAGCGTCAAGTTTTCCTGTTAAGTAAAGCGATAGCCGCATCGCAAATGTATGGACATAGGTACGTACATATCACTTACTGTCATACAGCAGAGACTAGATGTAGGTCCCGGAATCTGTCGAGATTTGCCGAATGATTGCTATCAAGCACGTTACTGGATAATCAAGAATATGTGGGTGGAGTTATCGTCTGTCAATCAAACGATCAACAATTCGCGTAGAAGGTGTAGACATAGTTTGTACCCATTTCTTGTCCAAACTTCCAACACTGGATTTAAAAGATAATTCTCAGCTTGTACCTCGTTATTCGCAAATAAGTCACATAGTTATTCGTTATTCGTTAATCACCAAAAACGATTTAAAAACGTCACACTACCGTCAAAACTAAGTTGTACAACTAATTCGGAGATATTTTGATTTGACAGTTTTTACGTGTTTTTGAAATGGCTTCCGAACCGTTTTGGTTCTGTTATGCCAGATTATTTTCGACGTTCCAAAGTTCGTTGCTCAAACCACGTAAAGATAAATTTTAAATGTTTCTATTATTAATAAGAACATGTTTCGCTTTGGTTGTTATATATTCTACTCTGACATTTATTATTTTAAATCATCCTGGTGCTAAAACGGAAAATGTAACCTTTTGACCCCCATGGTCACAAAAAACAAATGTGAATTTAGCAAGTTTACATTTTTATTGAAAGTGAAGTGTGATTACTTTAGATGATTTTCAGCTTAATTTCATCATACAAGAATGACTGCGCATTCACTTTCAGTGCAAATGAAATTATTCGACCTTTGACCCCGAATATCAGCGGGTGGACTGATTACCACTCGGCATCGTATTTTACGCGACATTTTACTGTAGAAAAGTTGAGTCGGGTTTTGTGCCCATTTGATGGACCCCACCCCACCCCCACCCCCCGCACTAGGCCTCCTGACTATTTATATATACAATAAGCGGACAATAACAAGGAATGAAATGTACAGGCCGGGCTAATAATGACGGGTATTCTCTATGCAGTGTGCTATATTGGTAATTGGTTCAGACAGCAGTGTTTCCGCCAACCCTTCGTCAAATTCCTTCTGTCAAGTAGTGTTCTTTAATGTGCTACTCGAAAAAATAAACAATGTACGTGCCCTTCGGGGTGGAACCATGGTCTCTGTGTGAACCACCCCTTCTTTACTGAGCCTTATACCACTTGTCATTTAAGGAAATGAAATGGGGTTTAACGTCCTACTCTTCTGCACTTAATCTGGGCTAGTGGAAGATGGGCATACGCCATGCAGCGTGCTATATCGAATTCCAACTGCCAATGGATCTTACTGCACACCAATGTGTACACGGGACCTTGTTTTTCCGTCAGGCATCCCGTTCTGCATCACTGACAAGGGGAAACCACGTCGGAAAATCGGAAATGAAATGGGGTTGAAAGTCCTACTCTTCTACACCTAACCTGGGCTAATGGAAGATGGGCATACGCCAACAGTGTGCTATGAGGGAAATTTTGCCTGGGCAGCGGCGCTACGGCCTACTCGTATGTATACACGGGACCTCGGTTTTTCGTCCCTTCCGAATGACTAGTCAGCTGTCCTTGTCAGACATCCCGTTCTGCATCACTGACAAAGGGAAACCACGCCGGAAAATCGAGATGAACTTTCTCGGCCAATGCAGGGATCGAACACCCGACCTCCAGGCTAGCGCCTTACCCACTTAGCCACGTGATCCCCCTCTCATTTAAGGAGTGTGTAATTGAAAACGAACTATTGCTGTAAGAATGAATGTATCAACTACCATTCAGATGCAACCTGGTTTATAGATTATAAATTTTGAAAGTCAGCCTGAATCCGACTCCTCTTACCTGTATCCTACAGAAATGGTGTCCCAATAGCTTATTTGTTGTGTCGTTTTTGCGGCTTAATTCAGTACCTTGTTTATCTTGCTTCCTGGTGTACAGATTTGAGTAAAACCACAGTTAGTAAGTTCGTTGATTCCAAACTTTTTACCGAGTGCATATAATTTATATTTCTCGAAACGTTCAGCAAATATTGATTGAGATAAACGCAAGTCTTTCTCCAGTTAATAATAGATGTAGTATAATTTCAAAAGCCACGAATTCTGTGTGTGACGGATTAAACTTGTATTTAAGGCACAGCTGTATAAAAACTCGTTTACTATATGGATTGAACATTTGTTATGTAAATCGTAAATAGCTTTACACAATCTTATTAGATACAGCTGGTTTACATATCAATGGATGGTTTTCTGTGTGATTTCTTTTATATATGTCAATCATTTTAGAGACTGTAAAAACGAAGCCCAAACGGCTATTACCAAGACTTAATTCGGTGACGTGTCAAAAGGGTGTATCTCAGAATTTCTGAGATTAAGAAATAGAACCTTTTACATTTCAAAATTTCCACAAATCAAGATATAATAATTGGACACATGATACCCAAAACTGTTCTAGAGAGATACACAGCTTAGGCAGAAATGTGCATAACTTGGAAGATTTTAAAAATGCAAAAAAGTGTATTTGACTAATTTCCCGAGATACACCCTTTTGACACTTCACCGACGGTCTATGATCTGCGGTGTTGGATGGCCGAATAGTTACCACGTGCATGCTGTATAATAAAGTCCGACATTGAGTCAACTGGCGTGGTTTCGAATCCCCGGTTGTACGTGACAAGGAGTAGGGTCGCCTTTCCAGCCTCGTGGGTTTTCTTCGGGTGCTCCGGTTTTCCCCCACTGTTACACTCTCTGAAGACCTAAAATGGGACGCCCACATTACCAGGCTAATAAACAAGGCGAACTCCTCAGTGGGTGATCTTAAGCGCAACCTCAAGTACTGCCCACAATCTTGTAGAAGATCAGCCTACTTGGCGCTTGTTCGTTCCACCCTGGAGTATAGTTCAGTCGTTTGGGACCCCTACCTACAAAAGGATATAAATAGATTCAGATTACTCAGTTCAAAGTTGAATACGAAACTATGGCTATTATTAATCGCTTCAACTGAATACGATGTTTTATATGTAAATATTGTCTTCGAATATGAAATATTTCAACTGTTTGTATTATGACTATTTAAAATATATAATAAATACCTTGTTAATCCTTCTATTGTCTTGTCTTAATTGATTAATTAACACCCATAGGCATTGGCACTGATGAGTACTAATTAGCACCTTTATATACCGATTTTACCGGTAATGAATTAGCCTGGTAATGAATACGCCAGGATTCTGGATATGAATACTCTCCACAATACTTAGTAAAAATTCAGACCACCACAACACTGGTTGCTGTGATACAAAAACGTGATTGTTCGTTACCAAATAACATATATTCCCGTATTTGAAATTATAACGCATATTACAAAACACCCTGTACAAGACACCAATATAATCGACTTTTAAAAAGGTTTTCTGTAGAATAATAGAATAATAATTAGACTCTTAGAAAAATAACAACTATTTATTTTAACTTCCAATAGAATAAATTCATATTACTATCTATTGATATCTATAGAGTAACTCCATGATACCAAACAGTAGAGGTAACTTGTCAGATTAAAAATCAAATTAATGGCTTATTTTAAATACACAATACATTAACCCGCATTTTCTATATTACCTTTTATACAATTAGATCAGCTCTTATGAATATAATAAAATGTAAAGAAATTGTTTGTTTAGCTATTTCTATGAAAGTCACCGTTACGTTGTGCGAACATGTTTTCTTATAGATACATGATAAACAGTTGATGTTAAATAGTAATATATTATATTTAATCATCTGATAAACAGTTAATGTTACATAATATTTTACTACATTTAATCGTTTGATAAACAGTTGATGTTAAATAATGTTTTACTATATTTAATTATCTGATAAACAGTAGATGTTAACATTTTTTTACATGTGATATTGAATAAGGAAAAGAATGAATCTGACTTAATGAAACGATCACTGTATTTGGAGGCAGCTCTAAAACTGAATTAGGCGACACCCCTTCGCCCTCCATGTGTTCCCCCGTATCAACTTAAATTCGGAGACGAAATCCTGATATTTATGATTAGAAGTGTGAGTGTTAGCATTTGTATTACCTTTTTCAACCAGTCTTGAAATTTAACTGAATGGTGATAGCAACCAGTCTTATCTGATAATAAATTAATTGTCATAGCAACCAGTAATCCAACCAGTCTGGTAATAACTGAATGGTCATAGCAACCAGTCTGATAATAACTGAATGGTCATAGCAACAAGTCTGATAATAACTGAATGGTCCTGCCAACCAGTCTGATAACAAGTGAATGACCATAACAACCATTGTCAGACCAGCTTTGAAATGAAATTAATAATTATCTGTCAAATACACCCGCCAATGTTGTTTAGGATGTAGGTTGCAGGATTACACGTCATTTGGGACATTGATAATCGGTTTACCGATATCTCACAAGTCTACCGATACCTCACAAGTCACAATATACTTAGCATTATTCATATTTCTGCCTATATGAAATATATTTTAATCAGAAATTAAACGATTCCTTTGAAAAATCAAGAAGGAAACAGGGATAATTCTAACAGTACCACCGGTCGTGTGGATAAGTCACGTGATGTAAAAAGCTATATCACGACGTTTGTAATCTTTGTGAAATGATCTCTTGGAAATTTATAACAGTATTTATTGCTATTTATTTCATTAAACAATAAAATGCAGTGAATGGCATAAAATAGTTGGACTGTCGAACGACAAGCAGGGTGTACGACGTGGGCTTTTTAACACGATGAACTAAAAATAATCTGGTATGTCCGCGTTCTGTAGAATATATTAAAATTAGCGTTAGACTAGATTATATCTGTTGAAAAGCGCTAAAATATAAATAATATATTAAAATACTGTTTGCAATATTGTATTCCCAACTGCCTTGGTGGAACTAATTGATAAACATGTCAATTTGTCAAGGGGCTTGCGATATACAACAAATGACTAGATTTTCAGCACTTATATATTTTTATCCAGAAGCCGAGAACAGTTTCATTACAAACCAAACAAGGGAGCTATACAGAAGAAATGACAAAAGTCAAGAAATAATGTTTGGTATGTTGATTTTACCTAAATGCATAATAACTAAAATATCACTACTTGCTTTATTAAGTAATGACCACAACAACTTTATTCTACAGTTGGTCAATGTGTCTACTATAATTGTAGTTTACATAAATTAGCAGTGCTTGAAGCAAACAGCTTAAAATAAATAATCACATTTGATCACTTTGATGCACCGAGAACAAGTGTCGTAGAAAAGTTGTCTTCTGCTTATTCCAGATGATAAAGAATAATATGACATAATTGACAACGAAGAACTACAGTTAAAAATGAAAGCAAGCCATCTAGTTTGAACAGAAAGAAGTTTCAAAGACATGTCTGGTGCCATGGTACTTACCATAGGCGTGGTAATTGTATGACGTTGACCCTCACAATTTTGAGATACACAAACTTGAAGAAGCATACTAAAATCATGTAAACTGTTTCAATGGCATTTAGTAATTGAACTAGAGTATACAGGTCACAATTCTATGGAATACAATTACTGCTTATTACTGAGCGACGTGTAGTAACTATACTTGTAACCTTAAACGTAAGACGGAAGACATCAGTAGTGGAACCATTTCTAAGCGACGTTTCGACTAGGCTTCTCTAGTTGTTATCAAGCAATGATAAAATCTAAAAAAGAGACAAATCAATATATTATACATGTACACAACAATACATTCTTAATGCTGACAAACCAGAGATCTACATTTGCTCGTACCTAGAGGGAATCTAATTTAATTAAGGATTATAAATGATTTAATAATTAGGCCCTTGGGTACTATGCCGGCATCCCTGCATCGCATTAAGAAAGTAAGATTATTACATACACGCACATATTTTCCCTCTGTTTTTCGTATCTGATCAATGAGTTTGACTTCCACATCTCCATACAGAGGGAAAATATGTGCATGTATGTAATAATCTTACTTTCTTTCTTACATTTTCTGTCGGGTTTTGGTGAATATTCATGATTTTGAGGCGGAAGGATACAAGAGTTGTGAGGTTGGTTACGTTGAAATGTAGGGCCGGGAATTGCATGTTTAATTGTCTCTACTTTCAGCGTGAGTATCTCAAGTTTTTCACGGTGAACCTCATACATGCTATTGGGCAGGAGTTTGCCACACGTTGCTCCATCTGTGACAGAAAGCGTTCTACCCAACGAAAATTTGGAAAAAAGTTACAGCCCGTCAAAGAAACGAGAATTAACATCAAAGTCGATGGAGAAATATTTAATGATCTGTGGCCAACAGTGCAGTACCGGTCGAGAGAGTTGTCTCCCATTAATAACAGTAGCGATCCAAATCCGCATACCGTGAACGTGCTGATATGAAACCAAGTAGCGTCCATGCAAGGTGCGGGAACACGCCAAGTTATATTTATAGCACAGGTTTAAATATCGAGGCGTAAGCCGAGCTGTTAAACTGTTAACGAATGAAGCGTGCTATAAATGACCTGTAATACTGACACCTGCTCAACATGCTTGTTGTTATTGCACGGGAAACCCACCCCACTTCTCTATATGATTTCTACTAAAATAAGCGTAAGCCAGCAAACGTGTGCAATAACATTGAAAATATCTAGTTTTTGCACAGTTACGCTACAGTGAGTTTAGGAGAGGTAAAACAATCTGCTTATTCAACGAAAAGAACAAAGGAAGATCTCCCGTCCGTGTTACCCTATAGCGTCTAGATGGACCCGCGAGAATGTCGAGTAGCGTTTTTTTTTAAATTGTTGATATAAATTGATAACAAAATATACTGTTAACTTGATCGTAAAGTAGAAGAGAATCGGTGACTTTTCTGAATGTGTGTACCTGTAGGATTAGAATTGGATTCTGTTGGTATTTAACTCCGGGCTCGCTACCATTTTCCGCGGCCATGTTCATGCTAATACCAAATACGATATACCCTGGTAAGCCAATTGATTAAGGAGCCCTGTAGCTCAGCGGGTAAGACGCTGGCTTGCTAACCAGGGGTCTCGGGTTCGGTTCCGGTATTGGCCGAACAAGTTCCTCGGGCTCTTTGAGTGTGATCCCCCTTTGTCAGTGGTGTAGGGTGACGGGCCAGGTAAGGACAGTTTCTAGTCGTTCGGATGTTACGAGTATGAAAAACCGAGTTCTTGTGTACATATCCGAGTGCAGGCAACATATTCTTTGATGGTGTGAATTCGAAATTAGAGTACGCCCTTCTACCGCCGCTTTCTGGGCAAAATTTCCCTCATAGCCCACTGCATGGCATAGGTCCGTCATCATTTAACAAGTCGGCGAAGCAGCGTATGCAGTTAAACCCTTTTCCACTTCACTCATTTGATGGGCTAGATAAAATGACAACTTACTTTTAAAAGTATTTATTGTTAACAAACACAATATAAACATTTCACAAAGGATAACTATAGGTTATATTCTGATAATTTACATCACGATCCTTTGTCTACGTACACAAGATTATTATATAATAGATAGTATTATTACATACAAAATGCTCTTCACAACGCAAATAAGAACGGTGATGGATATAACGATATGAATTTTCCAATTAAAACTACAAATTGCAAAGATCTGAAAAAGCGAATCTCGTTTAAAGGGATACATAATGAATTCTTGAAGTTTAATTTTTTGTGAGAAGTTTGAAGAAAAGTGGATTAGAAATACATACACCCAATAACTGAATTTATTAAGTACCAGTCTGTCATCGGCTAAATCATTTTAAAAACCAATTAAGGACAGAAAATAAATATTTTATTATGGTATTTTTAATCTTTGAAATCATGATTTCTGACCTTCCACTAAATCGCGTTGTCGATGAATTAAGTTGTCATTAAATGATTTGTTAGACAGCAGTTCTTTAAAATGACTGTCAATACTAAAATGTAATTAAACAATGCCCGGATTTAAATAGTCGAGTAATTTTAGAACAGTAACTTGTATGCCAATACACAATTTAACAAGTCAAGAGGTCTGATCGTAAATTTAATCTGCGACAGACTGAAGATTGATTGCAGCGTTCAGGTGCCCAGTTAATAGGGTTGTTAACATTATTAGGAAATAATATTATGCTTTAGTGTAATAAATATATGTAATACTTTATGCTGTAAATAAATGATAATGAGTGTTAGTATATGATATGTTAATTAGATTCATTATAAGCACATAATAGAAATACACGGAAACCAATAAGACATTAATCAATGAAACCTCCATATTCTCGGAATCTTGATTACGGCTAAGCTCCGAGGATTGTATTAACAACGGGTTAGCTAACCATTGAATAGTTACAACACTGAATGGGGGCCCTTTAAGCAGTGTTTAAGACGAAATTGTTCGCTTTGCCACTGTTTCAGATCTCAAAAGATTGCATACATCATTAAACTTGATCACACTGATCTTCATTGAGATTAACATGATTATGAGTTAGATCATCTAAGAATTATATTTACTTTCTTTTTAGGAAACGGGAAATTATATCTTTTTATTGATTTGCTTTTTAAAGTGTTTATTTTGCACTATCTGTTGAAAATAAGTTGGTAACTATAATCCTTTTGGAACACGAAAAATATTTCTATTTTCCATACTGCAGTTTGGCATCTAGTCGCTAAATTAACCATTCCACGCCGATTAACCAAATATTTGGAGATAATTAAATTGCATACTACAAGCTTATTTTAAACATTGAATGAATAGAGAACATTTGGCCACAATTAGTGTTATAGAAGTGTCTATATATGCATGGCACAGTATGGAATTGGTATGGATATGGAGTCGACATCTACTTGGATAACATGAATGAACATAGTAAGTTGTTACCAAATAAGGAGATGTGAAATTGTTGACAAAAACGGAAGCGTGAAAATAAATCAATGTATACCATAAGCTACAATTTGTTGACTGTTTATATTGGTTACAGTTTTGGTGCCCTATTGGTCATACCGGAACTACATTAAGCAATATACACAGATATACACATGTAGAGGAACCCCTAATTAATACCGAACCCACACAGGACGACTGTAGTCTTTGAAAGAGAGAAACAAACATACTTAACTCTTTAAAATCTATTTAAGTCGTCGTTGGGCGTAATTAAAATGGTTGGTGTTTTGTTACAGGACACAGTCTTTAAAAATATGTTTCATCATTGCAAAGTTGTTTTGATTCTCCAACAACTTTTGTCTCTATGTTAGAAAGACTGCAACAATCCCACGCGCGCTGATCTCTGGGTGTATGTTACCCCACTTTATATACATACAAAAATGTAATTTTAAATATCAAATTAATTATCAATAATACATCATAAACCATTATCAAAATATTAATAACTAACAAAGTGCAAAAGTACTTGATAATAAAGCGCTTTTCGAATGAGCTATGGTAACATGCATATCCGGTAACCCAGTTCTGATAGCCAAAGCAGTCCAAGTTACCTTTTCTTAAGCAAATAATCAAGCCGAGTGCTTTAAAACGCTTAATGTTTCCATATCCATAGGTGCGATTGGCGGTATTAGACCATACCTTTATTAACCCAACCAATTATATGAAAGTATTTGCTACTCAAACTAATTCGTAACCGAACATTTTGGAAAACAGATTAATCGAATGACTATCTGTATGATCATGACGTTCGAAAACAGAAGTTTTTGGTTTTCGTACACTTTCTTTCTTGCAGATTAGGGCACAATATTTATAGGGGAAATTAAATGAAATTAAATGAAATGGGGTTTAACGTATTTATAGGGGAATCAAGTACAAGTTCGAAATACCATAATTAGGTGACAGAAAGTATCAACTCAATAAAAAAGACAAAAAATGTCCATGGTAATATAAATTCCTGTTCCATTAGTTTCCGCGTTTGGCAAAAAAATAAACTACAAAATTCACTCTCTCGCAATAAAAATCTATTACTAATGTCGTTTATAAAACACATCGGTTCTCCGGAGATTTAACACCCCAATTTTCTCAAAATAATTAAGTTGCGAGAAAATCGTCATTTATTACAAACCAATTTGTGTAAATATAGATGGTTGGATTTTATTACAATCCATTTTCGTGTCACACAATGTTTTTCTGTATAGAGCACTGTCTAACAAAGTTAGAGACTGGTATGTTCTAATGCACAATGGACGAGTCTGTATATATAACACACCTCTCATAGTCGGCTAGTCCAGTATTATTAGTTTACCACCATTTTATAATTTAAAAAAAACATAATAAAACAATCTTCGCCTATTATCTATCACTTAAAGAAAAATGCTTTCATATTTTTCATATTTTTTGAGTTTTTGGCGTTTTTGTTTCGACGTTGTCGTTTTCCTCTCAACTGACCTCTTCTGGATCGTTTTGTTTCCTTTACTTGCAGTCCCTGTGGACTTTGTTCACAAATAAAACGTGCAGTGTATCTGTCACAATGTTTATTCCGCCATTTTAATTTCCGTTTCACCACAACGCAATTCTTCTTGTGCAACATTCGTTTTACTCTGGGACGGCCATTTTTCCAGTTAGTGATAGCAACTGGATCACCACTGACGAACTTCCATACACCAGTATCTTGTTTGTCATTCAGACCTTTTAAATATATACACAAAACATACATTAAATATCTAAATATAATAATACACACTAAAAACAAATATTAAATATCTAACTAAAATAATAGTTTCGTAAAAACATCCATGGTTACTGCTGCCGTAGAAATCGTGTACAGAAGGAGTGCCTTCTAATTTTTAATACCAGATGATAAAATATAAATTTGCAATAACTGGTGTTCTTGGTTGACTCCTGTGGCCGATATTTCAATACAAAGTACCAGCTGTTCAAGCAAGGGTAAGTTTACTTTTTTTCATTTCATATTCATCCAAGGATCGAATCAAAATCTTTATGTTCTTTTTGTACTATCATTTTTACTCAAGAGAATAATAAACTGTTTTTATTTGTAAGTCAAATTAGAAAAATGGACATGAACTATGCATAACAAAGAAAATGGCAAGGTGACCAGGAGGTGCCAGGAATGAGGTACAATAATGCAGGAAGCATACATGACAAACAATTTCTGCAAGAGTGCATTTAGAAGAATTGTTAGATCTTATTGACGTCATCTTTCGTAATTCAAGTTCAGGTTACACATTAGACGTATTCATACAATGAAATATACTAAACTCAGTCTTACCTATCCAAAATGATTTTTTGCGGGCCTGGTGTCCCAACCATTTTAAATGTTTAGACGAACGAACGCTGGTTAGATGACCATTATGTGTACTGACACACAAGGCCTCGGCGTCATCCCATGGAAGTTTATCATTGATGTATTTATAACAGTACCCGTCAAATTCATGCCAACCTGCATATAAATAATAGAGTATACATTTAAACAGTATATAATTGCTGCAATATAGTTGTTTGAAACAATTGTTAAGTTTAAGTTCACAATAACATTAAGTCGTATTATTCAACAAATACAAATACGACCATCGACTATGGATCAGGAACCGAGTGTGGCGTCTTCGCAGTCATTTGAGAAATGTGACGTCATATCAAATTCGATCGATGGGCAGTTGTCCGAGGAATAAGCACACAAAGTTTCATGACGAGCGTACTTGAATTGGCGGGACCTTTGGCTTTTCTTGAAGAACGTCGCCTCCAGGAAGAAGAATAACAGGATGAATATCAGTTGCTGGCCCCCAAAACAAACTGAACATAAGTGAATTGTGACCAGAGAGAGAGAGAGAAATGGGGTTTAACGTCCATTCAACACAAACTATGTCATTTTGGGACTAACATATGGTTTCAATTTTATTTCAATAATTCGCATGCGCGTAGGGATCTTTAGCAGAGGGAGGAAACCGGAGTGCCCGGAGGAAACCCACGAGGTTGAGAAGGCGTGACCCGCCAGCTAGAGGTCGAAGCGCAGCACTCTAGGCCACTGGGCCATCTCAAACGCCTGAATTGTGACCAACATGAAGTGCCAGTGGTGAAAGCCAGTCCTTGCAGATGGTAATTTTTGCAATGTTTGTTCCATTATCTAGATTTAAAATTATATAGTTTGGAACCCACACAATCTGAAGCACAATTTACAAATTAGCTCGCCTTGTTGGTTGTTTTATCAGAGATTTGAATGGGTACACTGTCTTCTGACCTAGATAACCTGGTCTACCAATTAACGAAATATCTTTTAGTACATTCTGTTTTTAAAAAATCAAAATAAATGTCGTTTTCGCATTATTTCCGATATTCATATTTTAAAATCAGAAAAAAAAACAAACGAAATATATTGAGCGTTATGGGTTTAAATTCGTGTGAAGTATAGGGGCGGATTGAATGATATAACGTCTGTCATTGAGTCAAGTGGCCCACACTTGTACGTGACAAGAAGTAGGTTCGCCTACCAATCATCGTGGGTTTTCTCTGATTCGCTCCAACAGGTAAAGAACCAAACCTACGCGCAAGTGGATTATTGAAATAAACTCGAACAGATGTTAGTCACAAGAAGACATAGCTTGTGGAGGTTAACCCAATTTCTCGCTCTTTCTATATATATGTATATTTAATTTTTTCAGTAATCCCAGGCTTCAATCTAACCAAGACTGTGTTTTGCTTGCTTGTTCTCAAAGTTGTTTGTAAAATGAAAGAATTGTGAACATACCTTGCTGGCAAATGTTACTTTTGGGACGTTCATCATTGTTAGATATGGCGTTCCACACCTGCCATTTTCTACCCGTACATTGGAACATCTGCTGGGTATAAAGGTCGAACCGTAGTAAACCCTTTTTAGATACGTCACATACAGGATGCTGAAAGAATAATATTGAATATATTATAATTTTACTGAATAGTTCAGATTTTCGAACTGCTTATAAAATAAAATGGAATGGGTTTGACGTCCTACTGCCCTACAAATAAGAGGTATCATACTAAAGGTTGATCGTTGTAAACAAACTACATTCCTGTATAGAAAGCAGGGACAGTTGTCTAGTCGTTTCGATGGGATGAAAAACCGAGGTCCCGTGTATACATTGGCATGCACGTTAAAGATCCCTTGGCTGATGGGATTTGGTATAAGAGAAAACGCCAAAAATGTTGCTATGAATTAGAAAACAGTTAATATACTACTGCTTATTATAATTTTTCGAACATATTTTTGCTCTTATACTTTTGTATTAATTTACACTCACGTTTGTTGATGATCCTGGAGATATCTGACTTTTATCAAAATTATTTTGCATGGAGACATCCTTCTTCTTCTTCTTCTTTTTCTTATTGTTGCTATTCTTTTTCTTGTTCTTCCTTTTCTTCTTTTTAGTTTTTTTTGTGATTTTGGGTTCAGTATTTAAATATGTGTTATCTCCCGCTTTGAAGGGCTTTGAAAGTATGTTTGAAGTATGGTACTGGAAATAAAAACATTAGCATGGATGCGATATTACAATATTCGTAGTGGCATACAGAAAATACATCGCTATGACAATGAATACAAGAAACGTACAACGTACAAATCATCAATGTCTCGTTTTAAGGACTCAGTATAGCAATTTCGATTAAATGTTGCCCTTATATACAATTTGCTGTACTTTTGAATTAGAAAACAGTTAATGTGCATTGGTAGTAGTAATAAGGTGTTTGTCCATTAAAAACAGTTGTGATAACGACGAATACATGCCATACATACACTGAAATGGCGCGAGATTAAACCATGCACTTGGAGCATTGGCACTGTTTGAAATCCTTCAGATAAGTGTAATAGTCGGTTTCAACCAAAGCAATAGTATCCTGTACGATCTTTATATTTCAACTGCTTATGACGTCATCAAGAATAATGGACAATACAAGATGGAGATGGGAGTGGGATGTACAATAAATGTATAACTTACAATGTCACCTAGATCAGTACTAGAATTCTTTGATGGAATCATGATGCTGTCTGCGTCTGTTAGAAATCCGTCATGATTGCTACTAACCATTCCAAGATATTGTGGACATTCACCTGAAAAAAGGTAACACAAATTTTAAAATCACCTTTTTAGTTTTAGATATTACACCTAAAGGGGAATTATGTAAGAGCTAAAGCAGGTCTTTTTTAATGCCATAAATAGACATTAATTAACTTATCAAGACCATAATAAACTCTCGATGTCATCGAGTGCTGATCATGTTCACCAGATTTAAATATGATTTAATTCAAAAACGGATAATTGAGACTTTGACGTCAGCGACTATACTTTTTACAAGAATTACATAATCAACCATATATTTTCTTAGAATTCCCAAACCAGATGCTGCATCAGGTGTTTGGAAAAAGGCAAGCCATAAAGTATTAGTATTATAATAACATGTATCAGTATTGATGATATAAAGCTGAGACTAACTATATGTTATACATATTTCGACATAAATTTTGCAACCCATGTGATGGATTATTTGGAAGGAATTGGGGACACGGGGTTCGTTTTTATAGATAACATTTCGTTTTGCTACGAAATTTGCGACAATCGTTCTTGTTGTTATTCAAATAGTGATATAGCGACAATAGAGAAATTTAAAAGAATTTTTTGCACTGTTTGTTGTTTAAGAGCAAAACTAGCCCATGGAGGTTGCAGATAAGATCACGTTACAGCTTGGTTGATCTCGTTATCTCGTGGGGAACCAAGAATTGATTATTAAAATGTCACGAGGACAAGTGATGTGTAAGCCTCTTACCATTTTCTGAATTAATTAACCTTAATCTCAACTTTCTCGTATCTCCTATAATAGCATTGATTGGATCAACCAGTGTCAATCGCAACTTTTCATTTGTTTCTTCTAAACCATCATCTTTTATAAGCAGCTCCCACGTAGCTCTAGACTGACCTGATATGAAAATACAAAACAAAATTAACAATAATTGATAATGATAGTATACAATGTATTTTAGACCACAACACCAACAAACGACATCTTGGACGTGCGGCCCCTTGTGACTCAGTGAGCAAGATGTTGGCTCGCTAACCAGGATTTCATGCCGGTGTTTGCCGAGAAACGTCATCGCGATATTCCGGTGAGGTTTTCCCTTTGTCGGACGGAGGGCGTGGACATGGTTTACTGTATCATCATTTCAAAAAAAAAAAGTTACCTGCACCAAACTGTACTTGTCTCGCCGAACTTGGAACAAAATCTTCTCCTGTTTTGGCTGACATTTCCTTTATCTGTACACCTACGTAAGCCATTTGATTAAGTGCTCCCCTTCGCAGTATTGTGATTGACAATGTTCCGACGTTTTCACATGCCACCATATCGGCCGATATAAACTCGATTCTTGACCACTCAAAGGACATACTGTATGAAAAAAAAACAGAATTAGAGAATCTCACAATAAAGAAAAGGGCAGTACATTTTAAATTGTAAGACTGACTTTGAAAGTTAAACCGATTTAGTCTCAATGGCGATAATACTTTGATAATTAAAGGAAGGTTTTAAGATTATTTCTATCACGTTCAGATTCTGGTGGAATTATTTTTTGCAAAACTGCAAATGTTAAAATGACGACAATCTTTATAAACTAATCTAAAGACTGAACTTGTGCTAGGTGTATGTTTCGTTGCTTGGCAACCTATGTGCATCATAGTAATACTTACTGCTGGTTATTCAGTTCGTTGCCACGGTTGTCCTCTACCCGGAAAGTGAAACTATCATTGGTAGCTGTAGTATCTTTATTAACGATGTAAATCAGACTGTCTTCATCCAAATCCTTTTGAGTAAAACGTCTTCTTACGAATCGCTTAGCTTCTGTGTTTTGAATATGGCCATGTTTGGGTTTTTTGACCATAGTGTAGATCAAGTTGCTACTACGTGTGTCGGAGTCTACGGCTCTAAGGACTTTGCTGTTTAATTTGTAACCGTATTTCTGCTTCCCAAAATGTTCTAGAAATTCTGGGTGCTTATTGACGATGATCGTGGGAGGATCGTCCTTTAGAACATGCACGAATATGCTGCTCATTGCTGGTTGAGTTTGAGCGGTGTTGTTAATAAGGAAAGTGGAATGTTTACCATCAGATAAAGTAAAAAGAAAATTATCAAGCCCTGCTCTAGACCCATCACTGGTATAGGTAATAAAACCACGATCAATGTCTGTTTGTGTGAATGTATGGGTGATCATGACTCCTCTGTTAGACAGATTTCCATAAGTCGGGGGTTTAGCTATTGTGTATGTAAGGTTCAAAGCATCGGTGTCAGGGTCTGTAGCTTTAATATGATGAGGTGTGATGACTTCTTCGGTTCCTTGTAGGACTTCTAGTAGATTATTGGCAACTAAAGAAGGCAAAAATCTGTCCAAAGGTTGAATTTTAATCCTAAATTCGCCATTTTTAGCTTCACTAAGTCCATTAGTAACAGTAAACACAAACGAGTCTTCAGTGATGTCAGTTTTTGTCAAGTGAATGTACACTACTTTCTGAGACGCCAAATCCAGCTGAGAAAAACTATTTATTAATCCTGTAGGTTGATCAATATATTGAATTTTCCCTAGTCTCGGGGGCCTTATTACTGCAAATACGATTTCTTCTGCATTAGTGCTCTCGTCTGATGCGCTTAGATTATTAGTGCTTATAGCAACTCGCTCGCCTTCACGTATTTCCATACCCCTGTTTAACAAGGCAATGTTAGCCTTGCGGGAATTCTTGATTCTGATTTCAAACGTTTCTTCGTGTCTTTTATATTTACCATCTGACAGCACAAACATAAATCTATCCGTTTCACTTTCACCCATACTTGTTGTGTGCACATATCTTACTTTATTCAAATCCACGTCTTTTTGGGTGAAGTTGGTGCCAGGTTCGATGTCCCTGCAATCACTATCCAAGCTTTTGGAAAAAGGGTTTGGACAATATTGAAGAATGCCCTTCTTAGGTAATTCCACCACGATATAGTATAAATAAGCATCGCCATTGTCGTCATCCGTTGCTTGCAGGGCAATGCTGGAAATTAATCCAGATTCACCATAATCCAACTGTAACCCTGCATTCTTGATAACCTCGGGTTTTTCGTCATTTCTAGCCCGAACAGTGACATTACAAACACGTTTTATATCATGTTTCCCGTCCGATACCGTTACAACGAATTTATCGTTCATACTCTCGGAGCCATCATGTTTATATTTTAATTGCATGCCGCTGTGGAGTTCTTCTATGGTAAAGTCCTGAACTTCAGTTTCAACGTGACCTTTTCTTGTTTGAATCATCATGACAATTTGTCCATGTTGAGGTTGCTGTGATAGTGACATGGTTAGAGAATCTTTAGGCATGTCTAAATCAATGGCATCCATCATGGATTGGTCCATCATCATGAAGCCTCCTTCGTCTATAGTGAAGTCTTTAAGCATCAAATCGGGTGCTTCATCATTTGCTTGTACTATATTGACTGAGATGATTTGAGAATCAGAGTTTAATTTACCGTCAGTAGCATATAGTTCAAACTGATCGTGGACAGGTTCGACGCCTCGGTGGTTTGATTGTACATAGTTGATGGATCTATCCAAGATATCGCTGTAAGTGAATGAGTTGATACGAAGTCCTGCATTAGACTTCTCGGACCCTGGACTAGGTTTAATGTTTTCAAGGAAGCCCCATTGCGGTTGTTTAGTTATCATAAATTCGATTTCCTTCGTTTTGGAGTCGAGATCTGTGACTTGCAAGACGTTTTCATTTATATTATAAATATCCCCCTCTGATACAAGGACTGGGTCACCTAATAGAATTGTTGGTTTTTGATTGTTTACGGGGGTTATCGTAATGTTCAAATCATACACAGGAAGTTCGACGGAAGCGAGATAATTTTGATCAGACACGATAAATGTTGCAACATCGTGTAAGGACTTCAGTCCAATTTCCCCACTGGTGTGTAAGAACGATATCAATTCGTCTTTTAGGGCTTTTTGTGTAAACTTTGTGAGAGGTTGTCCTTTCAGTTGAAGAACACCGTATCTCGGCTGACGTACGATCAAGAAAACCAATGATTCGTCATCCGTGTCATCGTCGGTTGCCGCTAAAATATGAGGCGTCAGCAAGGCCTCGCTTCCTTCCGATACGATCAGATATGGTCGAAGATTTTTCTGAAGACGCGGTGTTTTATCATCTATCGGAACAATATCCACAGTAATAACCTTGGTAGCTTGATTGACACCGTCAGTCAAAGTTAACGTGAAGGTGTCGATCTCAACATCGGACCCATCGTGAACATACCTGAAAAGTCACATAAAATAAAACAATAATTAATAGCCAGCTAAATATTGCATAACAAACTGCTACAAAGATATATATTCTGTGAGAAAAAGTTTTGGGTGTTACTGAATCTTTAGCCATTTAGCCAAACAAACAAGAAAATAACGCCATGAACTAGCAGGCATACAATTCATTGCAAAATTTACCTTATTGCAGTTTTCTGTAGATCTTCAACCATAAACACACCGTCTTTACTAATATCAACACCATCTCGTTGTAATTTACCGTATTTGGGAAGAATGTCACAAATGAATTGCAACTCCTCAGATGGCGTATCGTCATCAATGGCTGACAGCTGATTAACAGTTATACCTAATATTCCGCCTTCTTCAACCAGAAGTTTCTCTGTAGTAAACCTGGGAACCCGGTTGTTCACAGGTAAAACCTCTATATCAAACGTTTGTCCATAGATTTTATTCTTGTTTCCATCTTCAACCGTGTAAACAAAACGAACGAGGCGCGGTAGTGGTCCTACATCTTCCCGGGGAGGAAGATACGCGATCTTCAAATAATTTATGTCTTCCTGAGTAAATTTGGGAACCTGAGGCAAAGTATGTTCTTTGGTGACCATAGTAAGATTATGGGTAGCAACAAGATCACCAGCATCTCTTTCACCAGTATTAAACACGAAATAAGGAGGCGTGGTAATCGTGTAGACAATGTCACGAGGTGGTGATTCAACATCCGTATAAAGTAGCTGAGCTTGACCGATATAGCCTACATCTGTTTCTCGGACTTGTAGAATCTTCAACGCATTAGTATCCATCTGTGGTGGATTCTCATTCAGGGGATCGATCAGGATATGGAACTCGTGTTCCTCCGATTCGTTTGGTGGATCGTGTTGATCTTGTAACCTGAATCGAAAACTGTCTCTAAATACATCCTTGCCATTATGCTTGTAGTACACTTGACCCTTCAAGATATCCCTCTGGCGGAATCCAAAGATGGTGGTCTCGGTGTTTGAGCTCCTTAGCTTTCTTACAATTATACCAGCTTTCGGCGGATCGGTTAGAGTGTAGATAATGTTGTAATCCAAAGAATCGTCATCATGAGCAAGCAACACATCATCACTTATCTTCTTCATTTTACCTTGATTTATATGGAAACCTAAATTGTTGACCAAATTGGGAGGGGTATCGTCTTTTGGAATAATTGAAATTGGGAAGGTTGCTAATACAGTGTGGATGCCATCATTTATTCTCAGGCCAATTTCGTCTTTAGTTGAATCACTGTCATCATGGACATACTTCACCTGGTCATTTCTCAAATCCACTGGTCGAAACATGATGCTTTGCTTGCCATTTACGGTTAAGGTGCCGTGACGGACACCACCTTTTACATAAACACGAATTCCTTCTAAATTATCCCTATCAACAATCTGTAGATCATCAGCAGTAATAGGCCGTGTTTGTCCTTCTAACAAAACTAATCCATGATTATGTGAAACTCTTGGGGCACTTGTTGAAGATGGTCGCACAGCAACGTGTAACGTTATTGGCAAAGAAGACGCAAAATGACTATCAAAGACGACAAGTTCTGCTTCATAATGTCGTTGTGTTGCATAACTAACGTTTGGGGGTCGATAAGCAATACGATGATTGTCCAAATCGTCTTGATAAAATGAAGTGACCGGTGTTGACTGATCATTAATGTTCACAAAATAGCCCTTCCCATCACCAAAATTTTTACTGATATTAAAAACTAATTGTGAATTGGGTGTTTCATAATCTTCAGCTTGAATTATTCCAGGAATGATCGTCGAGAGAACAAACTGGTCAACGTCCATCATAGCCATACTCATATCTGATGAACGTGGTGGGGAGTTCGGGATAGCACCTTTAATATATATTGGTAGATAAAACATCTCTGTTATCACTTCCTCGCTGATCGACGGGTCAGAAAGTTCAACAGTTAATGGTAAGTAATCAACATCCGGTATCGGTGATCGCAGATGCTCATAATGAAGATTCATATATAAAAACTCTCTGCAATCTTTTCGAACTGCATCCACAGTTTGTCTATTTTTGCCTATTGTCATCTGGCCAGCAATTGGCCAGTGGGAATGATACCTTGAGAATCCGACGGTGCACGAGCTGTTTTTGTTGTTGCCATGACGAAACCTTAACACTGATCCGTCGATTGTGTTGGAGAGTTTCAGCAGTCCAGGAACCACCACAGGCCTGAGTCCCTGTGTCATGAAGACTTCATTCGATGCGTTAACTATCCTCACCGTTATGTATACTGTCTCGCTTTGTGTCGCTGTGCTTGTAAATCTATGGACCCGTAATTTAACTTCATCTTTCGACAGAAGTGGTGAACCATTGTGAATGTATTTTATCGTCTTTGCCGAGAAATGACAGTCAAAGATCTGAAAATACAAAAAAGAAAGAGATAAGTGATTTAAAAACTATTGACTCAATACGGTAATTGATAAATCCACATATTTATACATTTAGAAGTGGTAGTATAACCTGTTCTAGAAATCACAATCCATGGGATTGGTTGAAGTTTAAACCTGGCATTCAGACAGCGGAGCTACTGGGTAATACAAAGGAGAGAGTTTAAAAACAATGTATTTGGGTTTTTTTAATTGTTTCTTTTGATACGAGGCAGTTAACAAGAGGGGCGGGCAGACACTCCCTCCTTCCCCACACAATTGGCAATATAACCAATTGTTGGAGCGGGGAAGGCTTCCCTAGATACATAAATTGCAATAGATCCAATTGCAATTTAAGCATCTCTATCAATAAAGACAAATCAAGATCGGGGTAAAAAAAACACCCCCAAATGCCTTTCTCGCGACCTACGTTTTGCCTGAAACCATAGATGGTTGAACGAGTTTCTTTTGCTCCCTGTCTTCATCTTTAGATAGTAAATTTTGTTTTATTAGAGTCTCTTGGTTAATTATTATCATCAGATAAGGCTTTGATATCGTAAAAGTAATTATTCTATACCGATTAATGAATATTTACCAAAGTCAAAGAAATGAGATTCTTATCTTAGATTCTCAGCTGTAGATTTCATGAACTCAGTGAAATTCACTAGACAAATTGTTTTCATTCAACACAGGTGTCGAACACCCAAATATATTGAAAAAAATCAGAATGAGAACATATTTCCGAAACGACTTCATCGTAAATATGATTAAAACCACACGTGTCAAACAAGCAATTAATATAATCGATAAAGTCATTTAAGAGTATCAAAAATTCAAAATTTCTTTCATAAATAAAAATACGAAAAGATGGCTTTAAGATAGCAGCTACTTAATAACGCTAACGCCATCTTGGTATGAAAGATATGTATCATGAATAATAAACTTAAGGGGTGATAGTCTGACAGAAACCCAGGTGCTACAGACTAAACATTATCTAGACAGTCTAATATCCCGTTTTCAAGTGCCTTTTCACAAGTTTGGCAAATGGAATCCGAAACGTTCGCGCGTGCAGACAGAAATCGTGGTATAATGCATGTTTCTTTTCTCTAGTAGATCTAAAATATTTGGTATAAACTTGTATGGATTGCGGAATTGGGGGATCTCGTGTCGAATCTATCTATGGCGGCTGTCAAGTATCATGGCAATTAGTGGGTTACAAGCCCCACAAACACGGAAATCCATCTCACTCCGATTCTGTGGTGGGATATTTACCAAATGCGCCATTATTGCTTTCTTTATCATGTGAACAAACATCCCATGTTAATCAACATATTACATATGCACATCAAGAGGTAAACCATGTTTTGTTATTATGTTCTAAATTTGTCTTAAAAGTATTTACTTGTCCTTAGTGAACACTAAACACACGAACCGAGGCGTTCTTACGGCGTTTTAATGGCTAACACCTGGAGTCGGGTTAACGAAAGACGATAATAAGGACTCATTTATGAACTACTTAACGTGAACATAAATACTTCATATCGTTAATAGATTCAATACGGTTCTGATTTATAAGTTGTTAACTTGATTTATTACTTTGATTATTGACACAATCAACAATAATTATATCATTAATATAGTTGTACACCTTTTAAAACAACTTAACACACATAAACAACACAAAACAACAACGGATGTACTGTAATAATTTTGGCGCGAATCACAACCTGACATTATTATTGTTGTAACGGTCATTTGCATACATGGACATACCCGTATGTCATTCATAGCAAAGTTCATGACCCTTGACGTAACACCCACTTCGGTTTTACGGTACGTGAGATTTTTCAAAAGCAGTGTGTGGGTAAAACATATTAATTTACAAAGGTATGCAGTGTATGTAAACAAAGTATATAGTTATACACATTGTAACAAATCCGCGAACATGGGTACGAGCTGTTCCGTTACAACTTTAGTGGGTAACGTCAGCATGGATTGTTGGCTGAAAATTATTTTAACTTATCCTATTCATAATAGCATTCATCACATGTAAAAGTATTAAGGTACTTTTATCAATTTAAAAACTTCGTTTAATATATACGGGTACAGGAATTTAGGATTTGTTAGCATATTTCATGGAAGGTTTTGGAAAATTTAGTTTTATATAGGTAGTTTGGAGAATAGTTAATTTATAAAATCTCATTTTATCAGTGATTCATTTTGCGCTGTCTTGCATTCTGTACACTAATGCACATCTCAAACGTTGAGCATGTCGTAAAATTTCTCAATTCATGGCACTCTGAACATAAAACAATTCGCTGATGTGTATTAATCCATATCAAATTCCCCAATTGCCTCCCTTTCTGGTTTTTAATTTATTTAAATTGAGGAATCGAGTATTTGGTAAGATGGTAATACAAGTACGTCTTGACTGTATTTGGAGTTCCGATAATAAACAAAAAAGAAAAGTCTGATGATGTCTCAAGTGTTCTGTGGGCGTTATATTGATTAAAACATATCCATTCTACGCCAATTTTCTAAGAAACAAAACAACGTAAACGCAGCAAATTGATTAAGATTTTTTGATAAGGCGTGTTATGCTAGAGAATGCATATGCGTACTTCTCTGAAACCATCTCATTTGAGGAGTTGGTATAGCTAAAACGAATTTTAAAGAAGCGGGTTGGTTTTCAATTGAATATTATGGTGTCGGGTGCCTTCGCAAAAGTGCCGCTCGGGATGGTTGAGATGGGGGCTGCTCCAAAATTAGGTAATAGAACAATACTGAATAATTAATTAACCATGTAATTCACAAACAATGCCAATATTCCATTAAATATAAGGAGTGCATGGCTTAACATAGTACCCGGGGATTATATTACACGTATACTCATATTTGCGGCCATATTTTGTTTATTGGTTCTTGTAGCATGTGGCGTGCAGTAAATCATAGGTTTTACATAACTTTTATTTCATTTTTGATACATTTGGGAATAATTTTGAAACTAAAAATAGGACTAATACTGAAAAGAGTTTATTCTGTTCTTGAATGACTTAATGTGCACAGCTTGTAAAAGAGGCCTTCCCACGTACAAACTGTCTGAATTAATGATATTTTTGGACAAGATCATATTCAAACTAATTTTATCTATCAAAAGAGGTTTTTTCAAATCTCGCTCAAGAATACATACTTGATTATATCTATGGACATTTTTGAACAAAAACGATCAAAATATATCTGTACAAAGACAATCCATTTAGATTTTATTTTTTGAACAAAGGTGAAAGAACTTTTAACTTTTGCGGGGCGGGGGAGCTATAATGGGAGCTCAGACATTCAACACATTGAATCAAATACTTAACGTCGGGGTCCAATTGCCGCGCACGTTCTCTTCTATCTCCTTCGTCCGGAGAGTTCGTTTCATGACCGGAACATGACATGTCACCGGAATCAACTGGAGGGCTGAAAAGCCAAGTGATCCAAATAGCGACTTTACCGTTTTTAGAGAATGTAGTTCAAAGTTAACATTCTTACTGTATAAGACTGATTTTTTAAAAAATTATTGAATGATTGATAGACTATAATAAAATGCATTTTTGAAGCAGATTCACTATGACATTCGTTGCCATGGTAAAATTGGACGGCCATTTGACATCATCTTGGATCACTTTGCCGAGTACAGATGTTATTGTGTAAGTTTTTACCCAATCAAGATCTATACAGGAGGTGAACCAGGTTTTCGAAATGGATTAGTATTATTATATCATATGTTTGGTCTGTGTTTTGATGGGTGCAAGTTGGAGGGCCAAATATTGCGAATGAGCCAAATGGACATGTATTAATCTTACGGAAAGTCTTGACTTTCACAGGAATCAACTGTTCATCATCAGAACATGACTTGTCACCGGAATCAACTGTTCATCATCAGAACATGACTTGTCACCGGAATCAACTGTTCATCATCAGAACATGACTTGTCACCGGAATCAACTGTTCATCATCAGAACATGACTTGTCACCGGAATCAACAGTTTATGACCAGAACTTGACTTGTCACCGGAATCAACAGTTCACGACCAGAACTTGACTTGTCACCGGAATCAACAGTTCACGACCAGAACTTGACTTGTCACAGGAATCAACTGTTCATGTTCTGAATTTGACTTGCCACCGGAATCAAATGTTCATGATCAGAACCGTTTAAAGACTGCTACTTGACGAAGCTCGCTGGAAACCACGTGGTTGTTTTCGATAATGAAAGTGTTCTCAGGGAGGAATTGTTGGTCTGGACATTTTATATAGACTTAGCAAAATGAATTTATTTTCCGATATCAGTAACTATCACTTTAATCTTTCTGTATTGCTGGCTTATCAAATATATGTCCAATTCATAGATATAAATGCCCTACATGTATATTAAATTATATATCTCTTGGTGATGACATCTTGGTCGTCACTATGTTTCCCAAGATATGTAAAAGTATGCCACGACCAGAACATTACATACAAGGCATGTCAGGGGTTAAACAAAGCTATATAAATATTCATATTTACACGTTTGTAATGCAAATATTTGTATGCTAGCAATGATGTGTCGACAACGTAAAAGTCAATTGTCATTTTGTTTTATTACAGGACATAAGCCTTTTCGGTGTCAACTAACTCAATAGGATTTTGTTTCGAAAGATAAAGCGGAAAATCGATTTGTTTTCTAATTTTAGTTTCGTATTTGGCTTAGAGCTGGCATTAAATTAGATATATTTCAGCATTGACTGTTTCCACAAACTTACAATTTCAATGCAGACAGATGCCGAAATCAACAAATCATCTTATCAAATTTAATATTATCGATGTTTGAATATCAGAGAAGTCATATCCTTCGAACATTTACAAAAAACTTTAAAGGATGCACAGTGAAAGATGAAATGGGATTTAACGTCCTACTGTTTTGCTCCTAAACTGGGCTAATGAAGACGGGCATATGCCATACAGTGTGCTATGAGGGAATTTTGCCCGGACCGGACGCACAGCCCTATTCTTATATCGAATTCCAACTGCCAAGGGGTCTTTTACGTGCACGCCAATGTGTACACGGGACTTCCGCTTTTCGTCCCATCTCAACGACTAGACAGCTGTCCTTGTCAGGCCCTTCGTCCAGCATCACTGACAAGGGGAACCACGACGGAAATGCACAGTGCTGCACGGACGTTCTTATCAATGATATTAAAACGTAATCTGACAGGGTGCGTCCATATATGGTAGTTTGAAAAGTAATAACAACAAACGGAAATAAAACAAACAAGAAAGCAGTAGGAACCCCAAAGCAGCAATAGTACGAAATCGTACGCTTACGGCATTAGGCTCCCGACTTTAAGACGTTAAAGAGTTATAGTAGTTTTCCGGAAATCGTAGGTTTATAGAACATCCGGGTAGTAAGAAGACAGCTGGGTGATTGACAGAATTTCTGTAAGGTTAATTATGAGTTAATAACAGTCGTACATCAGTAATAATATACTGTAACAACAACTCTGACTATATCCTATCACATCTCTAACACAACCATATAGTTAGCATTCTATCTGTGCTATTTGATATCCCGTTAAAATTAT